>OU862910.1:0-383275 GCA_917880885.1 Limnephilus marmoratus | reverse complement strand
GCTTGTCCGGTTTGCACATACCGCCACAGGTACTGGTACTTACAACCTACATTTTGTTATAATATCCCTTTGAAATCCACTCCTTCAAACTAAAAGGCAAACCAGCTGTTTATTTTCTAGGTGGGACGGTGGGAGCAAAGTTATAATACATTTTATTATAATATCCCTTTGAAATCCACTCCTTCAAACTAAAAGGCAAACCAGCTGTTTATTTTCTAGGTGGGACGGTGGGAGCAAAGTTATATTTATGAAGATAGATAGAATGTAGATTATGTTCGTAGTCCTCTTCACTAAGCGATTCTGTGCTGAAGGGGGCCATGTTTTGGATAAGTTTTCAGCGAAATCTACGGTACAACTTCATGGCTTAGGTAAGATTTTTCAGAAACTTCTACCACCAAAATTTTAATATACTAGTAACTTATTTTTCCGATACTTTCCTGAGCCAAGATTTAATGTCCTTTTGTTTTAATTTGTTTGATACTATGTGGGAGTTTCCATATACCAATTTTTTTATACTGTCAATTTTTTTTTATCTATTTTTAAATACGAGTACATCTATTTGATTTTCACTTTTGTTTTCTTATATAAAGATTAAATATATGAATTAAATGTGGGTCTTATCCTACCAGGATTAGGCTCAGTTGGTAGCGGGATGACTCAGGTTCTTGGGTAGGAAGGTTCAACCCTCAGTCAAACCAAAATAAAGATTTTTTAATGATTATAAATCTAGAAATCTAAATTGTTCTATTTAGATTTTAGAACAATTTTTATTTTTGCAAAACGGTTAAAAAATAACTAATGAAAAGGAACATTCAAAATGCTTGGGAAGAAACGGGAATTTTGCGCGCAAACCTTCACAGGCAAAAGTTCATAGATATTATTTTCTTATTATTCGAAGGGTTGAATAAATGTTGGGTCCATACAATAATACGTAACGATTGTAACTTTTTTTACGTAGGGAGGATTTTTAGAATTTATATACATGAGTTACGGAGCATCTAAGGGGTTTGAATAATAATAATTATTCTAAATTTACAAACCACATTTTTTAATTAATTTAAAAGATAATTATTTTTTATTACCAGTTAATTTAAAAGGTAAGAAAATGGTAGTACCGGGCATTTCAATAAAAAGAGGGATTTTTCAAGAAGAGTCATTGAGTCCTCTTTGGTTTTGCTTAGCATTGAATCCTCTATCTAAAATGTTAATTAAAAGCAAGTTTGGAATAAAAATTAAGGGTAATACAAGAGAGAGTAGTATAGTTTCACATCTATTATATAATATTAATGATACAAAATTATTTTCGAATTCTGAATCAAATTTAGGGAAAATGATTAAGGTAGTTATAAATTTTTCAGATGATATTAAAATGACTTTTGGTTTAGATAAATGTAGAACGATCCATATAGAGAAGGCAAAATTGTAGATGGAGACGAGGGTATATTTAGAAAGTTCAAAATTAAAAGTATGAAAGGGGATGAGGTTTATAAATATTAAAATATGTTTATAAATATTTATTCATATTTTAATTTTTCGTATATTAACAATATTAATTTTAGTTTATTATGAGAACAATCAATCAAATTTGGTTTTTTGTCTGTAGGTACCTGTGTGTCTATACTAGTTTGTCTATGGTTATTTTGGTTAATTATTATTTTATTCTGCCAAAGAAACCATAGGTTCCGAAGTACGATATGTTGATAATTTTGGTTAAATAAGTGTTGTGCACAAATAGATTTGTTTTCATTTAACTAGTAACCATAAATTAATAAATAAATATTGTTTTTTTTTAAACTATTGTTTACAGGTAAAAGCTCTTTTTTAAAATTTTGCAACCTTTAAATGCATTTTTTTGTAAAACATATTTTTCAATACATACAATACATTTATAAAATGATTGATATATTAAATTACCATACAAGTATTTCATGGTGACCAATAGAACACAGCTAAATCGTACAGAGTGTAAACATACAGATTAAAAAGCAAGTGTATGTAAACAAATAGAAAATAATTTAATTGAAATCACTGAAAGTTTCTAGGTGGTACCTTTATAATTACTATACATATATGTACGTACATGGCTTACTTTGCAGTACTTTGTTTTATTAAATAATATATTATCTTGTTGTAAGAAATGTTCTGGGTATGTATCTATTTAGTAAGTTTGAATAAATAAAAACACTAGAATAAAACATTAACAAGCACTGCCCGGAATGGCTGTATAATCAAATTAATCAGAAGTGATTATTTTACTGGTTTCTTTTTCGAATTGAAATAAGTGTTCTGTTGGTTGAGATCATCAACTTCAAGGTGACATTGCGCGCGAACTGCAACTCACTTCCTTTCGGTCATTTTTTATTCAATGAAAACTCTTCGTGGGAATAGTCTACGAAAAAAAGTCACTCCGGCAATAGTTGACTTGACTACAGCATACATACCTATCATGAAACATATAGGATATAAAGGAAGGTTGGGAGTGTGTGTATGTGTCTGTGTGCAAGTACTTGGCTAGTCCGCTAGTACGCGCGGTGTGTGCTCAGCTCACGCTCGAGTTGCATCACAGCACACAGCACACAGCACACAGCACACAGTACACAGTACACAGCACCACACGTACTATGAACACGCAGCCAGTGTAAGTAAATGATCGTGATGCAATTATTCTGGCCCTAAATATCTTCCTTTCCATTGAATGTGGGTCAGAGATAAGTAATGGTCATGTACAACGCAATGTAACTGATAGACTATCATAAAACTGTATATGGTTTGATTGGGTTATTTCGAGCGTTCGGTTCTTCGGTTCTTTGGTGCTTTGGCGGTGTCGCAACTTTTTATACAAATTTTATATATAACAAGTGTTTTTCTATCCGCCTTTTCCATATTCAATTCTCTGGATATCTACAATATAAAAAGCGAATAATTGTTAACCTAACTTATTGTAGGAATGAAGTTCAAAGCTCCTTCCCTGTTGATTAATTAATTAATGGAACGATTGATTAAAATTTGCAAGATAATTAATATTTTAAAGACAGTTGAAATGGCTCAGTAAATGGCCAACACTTTAATGAAACAGAAAATTGTTTTTTTAAGTGTCTGTTGCAAGAGCTCTCGTCAACGAACACAATCATAAGTATATATACTTGATTAGCTCGAATTTTGATATTTGGCAGTAATAGTATGGACTTTTTCACTCAGTGCACTCGCTCAGGTACTTGCTTAGGTACTCGCTTCTAGTTCCTTTATTATATTTGGCAGTAATAGTATGGACTTTTTCACTCAGTGCACTCGCTCAGGTACTTGCTTAGGTACTCGCTTCTAGTTCCTTTATTATATTTGGCAGTAATAGTATTAACTTTTTCACTCAGTGCACTCGCTCAGGTACTTGCTTAGGTACTCGCTTCTAGCTCCTTTATTATATTATTAGTCGATAAATTATTAGACATGATGCATAATCATGTATATGTATACATTTTGTTTTGGTCAAAGGCTTATTCGTTATAAGTTAGATATAAACTCCTTCCCCTCCCTACCTCTTTAGCCTTACAATTGCCCCGATTGGGGATGCCATTGTCTCCTTCGCTCCACGCGGTTGGGAGCAGCAAAAAAACTCATGCTGAATATTCAAAATCACAGCACTTGTAAGAATCAACGTCCGCCACTACTTCTTTATCTTTTAGTGTAAGCAGGTACCTACTAACAATGATATAAAAATTTCAATGTAATTTCATTACTGGTATTACGACGGATCAATGCGTACAACTTACAATTTACAACTTACATTATTGTAGAAAGCAATCACTTTGTGGTTTGACATATTTAATAAAATAAAATACTTTTTTGTTTAAAACCACGAGATTTATTAATTTATGAACCGACCGTTAAGTATTAATTTGTACCCTGAAGATGCTTAAGTAAGCGAAACGAAACCGGTCGTTCATAAATTAATAAATCTCGTGGTATTAAACAAAAAAGTATTTTATTTTATTACAACTTACAACTTACGACGATCACCTAAAATTGACCAGATATATTCTGGATTCAGAACTATTAGGAATAACCTTTGTTTTTGTTCACCTAACCAGAAAAATCAACTCGTAAAAAGTAAGTTTTTTACAATAATACTTCTATTTTGACTAAAGTTTTGTCTATAATGTCCTAAAATAAAAAAAAATGATTTGACCAATGATTGAATCTTCCTACCGCGGAATTGGAGTCAACTTCGCCACTAACTGATCCAAGTGCCGGATAAATTCGACATTCATTTCGTATGGTGCTGTAATGTCAACGAATTTCGGAGAAAATATATCCGCGAGTGTATGTGAATGCCACCAAAAGTTGACAGAATCTACCCGTTTCAGCTCGATCGAATGTCTAGAAGTGGGATAATTTTCACTTCCAAGACTCCACTTCAATCAAGAAAACAAAAGTGAAATTCAAAAATAGATGCATTTACTAAAAATAAGAATCTCACTAACTGTATTACTCGAACACACATGGAGGAAAAATTCTAACTTATATGTTTTAAAAGCCTAACTTATGTTTTAAAAGCCCCGAAAAAGGGCGTCAATTATTAAATATATAAATAAAATATAAAAATAAGATATAAATGTTATGATACTACGGGTACTATATATGTACACGGTTGATACTTGTCACAAGTCATGAGAACGGATTGCTTCTTCGTATCATTCTTGAGTTCTCCTGCTGTGAGTCTCCTCCTTCCTGCAACATGGGTCTCTTCAAGACCAATGTTCATTCCTTCCTCTCCTCAAAAATACCTTCCATATAGGATCTCAGATGACATATGCTCTGAAAGAAATTATTTTCGTCAGGACCTCCTGTATGGAGTTAACGTAAAAAAAAACCTGCAAAACGGATACACCGGTAGCTCTTCCCACGTAGTTTCAGTAAAAGCGATTCACAAAAACAAATTTTGTTCTTGCAAATCGACAACGTAGTTTTAAATAGAATAATCGTTCTAATTTATAATAAATGATTCACTAATTTATAACAAATGATTCATATAATAAATAATTTATAATAAATGATTCACTAATTCATAATAAATGATTCACAAAAACAAATTTTGTTCATGCAAACCGACAACGTAGTTTTTAATAGAATAATTGTTCTAATTTATAATAAATGATTCACTAATTTATAATAAACGATTCGTATAATAAATATTTTGAAATAAATGATTCATAATTTTATAATAAATGATTCACAAAAACAAATTTTATTCATGCAAATCGACAACGTTGTTTTTAATAGAATAATCGTTCAAGATCATTATTTTGCCTTTGGTGTAATGTTTACTTTTGCTACTGAAATATGACGCGCATGATTCGGTAGGGACTTTCCTTTGAAATGGCTCCTGTCCCTTTTTTCATTCCCCACATTTCATAAGCTCCTTCTTCTCCTAGTCCATCTCTTGTATGTTTATTTTATTGACGTTATGAACAGATCTTAGAGTAACAGATATCCTTCGACGTGATGTTGCCTAATAATGTACTCGCAGGTTGCAATGGTGTTTGTATATGTATGCACACAGATACTAGTAAGTTATTACTAGTACCAAGCTGCTATGTTTAGTTGGGAAATAATAACGTATTATTTCCCTGTGGACAAATTCAAATATAAATTTTATCATTCTAACATTCTGCTAATGTTCGAAAATAATGTAAGGAGGGAGTTAGGGAACGTACCCATACTACGTGACATGTTTAGGGGGGGGGGGGGGTCTTCAAAATACCACGCTTGGTACAAAAGAGCGGCAGGTTGCTTAGGTTTTTGGTCACCGGGGGGGTGGGGGGTTAAAAATTGCAAAAAGTTGGTCACGTAGTATGGGTACGTTCCCTTAGTTTAATTTCACACATTACTTTAAAAACCAGCGCTCCTTTAATCTATTAGTAGCCATTCAATAACTTCTCGATAGTTCAATTTTATGATATTCATAATACCTGCTCTAAAATAATTCAACACAGAAAAGAAGTTTTGCTTTTATGCTTCGACCATTTTTGCAATAGGTAGGTTTACCTACTCCATGATTACAGAAATCAAGATAAATGTTAAAAACTTAATGCTAACAAACCACTTTGGCAGTTCACAAAGAATGATGTAAAAAAATGTAGGTATGTATGTAAATATTTTTTTCATTTTACGATACGAAAATTAACAATCATTTTTTCTAATACTAATAAAAAAAAAGTAAGAAGAATATATGACGTAAATGTGAATGGTAGAAGAAGTTGGGGAAGACCGAGGAAGACATGGCACGATCAAGTGAATCAGATAATTGAGACGGGCCATGTCACGAGTCAGAAAAATAGAAGAGTACGTATGAGACGATATATGAATGTGAATTAGGCAAAGAGTGTGTGCCAAGACCGAGTTGTTTGGCGGTCCGTCCTCTCTGCCTGCCCCTGTGGGGAAACGGCGTGATGATTAGTTAGATAGTTAGATGAATCATAAGGGCGTATCATCTCAAGGGCGCTTATTAGCTAGATAATGAAGAATTGGATTTAAAATACCTCAAAACGAAGTAATTAAATAAAAGAAAACGGAAGTTTACAAATATAGCGGGCTTTGAAAAGATGCAGTTTTATGGACATACGAGTACATATACGTGGAAATACCTAAGCCGCAACTATGTATAATATAATAGAATGCGAAAGAAGGCAGGTAGTAGATCTTAAGTATGCTGTAATACGTTTTGATTGATCTTGGGTATAAATAGTTGGTATCTGGCAGCAGGCTATAATTTTATTGCAAATTTCAAACTGATTTGCATACAATAAACGCCTTCTAACCACAGCGAGCGGTGTGGAGCTGTACGCTGAACGTTGAATACGATATTCTTCGAGCTAATAGATGACTTCCACCATATTCCAAGGTGATCTCAAATTCAGATCTTGACAATGAAGTTACGAGATAAATACTCGTACAAGCAGTGAGCTGTGCTGTCTCTAATACAACATGTTCTTGCTCTTCCTCTTCCTTTAGTAATCTGTTGGAGACAGTATTTGCTTCAAACACTTAACGCTCCATTAATTACCTAAGACTATAAACCGTTTCAAAAAGACGTGTAATCATTATTATAGGTTCGAAGACGCTCATGGAGCTGAAAAACGAGTATCATTGTAATGTTACAGTTCTTTAAAATATACGGAATAATAAACTGCATACCTAATACATAAATAAAAATACAGATAAATATTACAAATAACTAAATTGAAAGTAATATTTGACAAAATTCATTTAATTAGATCAATGCAACAGGTTTAGGTACTTTACGAATACTACAATTTTGAGACGGATGCAAAACCTCCTTCTAACTTTTAACAATGAATTGTCGTATGTTTATTGTAAATTCGATTTTCGTGTAGTATTACGACACATTAACGGCCGGTTTATCAGCATCCTCAGGAATGTCATGGATTGGATTGAATTCCTACTCTGGAACAACTTGACGAACGTAAAGCCGAGTTTAAAAAACTGAAATGCCGACCCAATGAGACAGAACGTATTTTGGAAAATGGTTTGCATTCCTGTTTGTTGGTTTCGCGCTGCATATTGCACATGGCGCATGGCGCATGGCGCATGGCGCATGGCGCATGGCACATGGCACATGGCTCATAACTTGCCATGCAAGGTAGGTACATTACATATGACAAATGTAATGTTGATCTAATTTACTTTAGATTAGAGTGATGTAGGAATAGTCTTATTTTAATTAACGTAACGTAACGTACCTAAATCGTTGTGACTGAAGAATATCAGAAGCCAGGAGTCATTAGATAGGAGACAGGAGACAGGAGATGGGACCGGAAGACAGACCTTCTGCCGCATCACACGATCACACCGATCTACGGCGGGCGGTGGCGCTTCAAGAGTGACGAAAGCGCTCTTTGCGTAACGCGAGGCGATTTATGCGTGACCCGGTTCCGGACACTGTCGCAACATCCTCGGCGTGTTGTGTTCAGTGTTGTGTTGCAGTGTTGTCGGGGACCTGGACGAGGGGCGGGGCGGGGTGGGGCGGGCGCGGGCCGAGGAGACTGAAAGCGAAAGGTGAGGAGCGGTGAGCGGTAAGCGCCGACCTTGAAACCGGGGTGGATGGAGAAAGGGACGAAAGTGGGAGAAATGTGTCGGGAGAGGGGAGAGCTCCCCGCGGCCCGACCCGCACCCCTTCCCCTCCCCGCCGTCGAGAGCAGTCACTTTTACTTTCATGGCGGGGTCCGGCGGCGCGGCGGGCCGCAGTCCGCGCGCGCCCGAGCCCCGAGCCGCGCGCCTCTCGCATGGGCCGCCCCCTCTCCGTCTCTCTCAGTGCTCTCGCTCAGTGCTCTCTGCCTGCCTCCGTAGTCCGTCTGTCTTAGCCTTAGCGTCTGCTGCCAGGCCTGCTCCCGCGTCCCCCGCGAGTGCCCCTCTCCCCGCGCCCCACTCGGATTGCAGTGCAGTGATAGTGAAGCCTTAACCGACGTATATCTGCCGAACTTACTCGGCATTCAGTCAAAGGTGTGTTGCGTACCTAATTGAGGTGTACCTACCCTATTAATTACCTATTCCAAAAGTTGTCGCTTTTCCTTGGCGACTCGACGATGCTTTTGGGATTCATTCTTTGGTATATTACTTCCCAATATCTCTCGGAGGACATCTGAAATATGTTTTGTGACAATAGCGACCATCTATATAATTTCCTCCTGTGCGCCCCCTCTCTGGATCGACCTCAGTGGGCGCCCTTTTCAACCGGAGAAGAAGTTGAGCAACAACTGTCTTCTCGGCGGTAGAGTGGTAGTTCGCTCTGGCTTCGTAGTTCGGCCAGCCCGGCCGTGCCCTAATGAGAACGGCCACATTGTGATATATATACATAATACTATATTGTGTTGTGTTGCAGCAACTTAGCTGGTGAATGTTACTCGAGAGCCTATTATCACCTACAAATGTGTCAAAGTTTGTGGAATTCTCCCGACGCAGGTAGATTCCATTGGTGTTCACGTTGTCACCTTTGGATTCTTTCAGAAAAATGTCATAGTATGCTTATTGCTTCCATAGTGTTTACAGTAATCTGCGTATTCGTTCATCAATCACCAAAGGAGCGGTCTAAGTACCAAATATTGGCTAAACTGGCAAATCCAGCAACCAGCTGTTGCAAATTGCGATCGGGAGGATAACCAGTCGCGCAGAAATATTTGGTAGATACTGTTTTCTAATCGGCGTTCAAAGGAAACGCCACGGTTTCTAAAGCTAATGCAACCGAGTAGCGCTTTGTGCAAGGCGCCTTCGAAACAATAAATTGTGCAAAATTGTGGAATTGCTCGGTACAAAAAATATGTTACAACTTGCCGCCGACCTCATTAAAGTATTGCCGTGTGTATTCAATTCACTTTCAGTTCAACATCATGCAGAAGTGGAGCAATAGAGTAGTGGGAGTAGTTAGCTTCTATCGTAGTAGTAAGGCGTATTGAAACTGACTGTACTCGCAACTAGCTCCATGCTACGAGCTCCTGGCTCCTTATTCGCGAGAGAAAGAGACACTCTTACCCTGATGATCAAAGTAAACCTCTTTCTTTGACATGGACAATGGGCACTCAAACCTCTCAGTACATATATATTATAATGTATCGGCAGTCTTCCACTATTAGAAATACCATTCAACATTCAAGGTCAACTACTTTTACGTACAGCATGCAATATAATTATTGTAATGCCATTATGTGTTATTAATGAGTCCTCCAATGACTAGGATTGCACGCTCTCTGCATTGGATCACCATAATGACTTCCTATTTTGTATTTCATTTACATTTAATATTAATAATAAAATAACTAATAACAACCAGGTAATAATCGATATTCATAATATTATGGACCCACAAGCGCATCGGAGATGAACCGGACGCCGTCCAATTTTAAAGCATAGGTATACCCATTACCCATGTAGTGCCAAAGCAGTTAATCGGTGTAGATGGGGCATAGGACATAGGACACAGGGGTTGAGGTGTTATTTTGGTATCTCGTTACAATCAACTAACCAATGGTAGCAGGCAGAGTTTGCGATAGTCGACGACGATAATATTATATGCACACCTCTAAAACTTACTAAATTACTCTAAATCTTGCCAACCTGAAAGAACATAACCAGTTTGTAATTTTGCAAGTGGATTAAAATTAAACCAATATTTCTGGTTATCCAACATTTCATTTCTGGTTTTTAAGAATATTTATATTTCGATATTAATAGATAAATAGCTATTGGCCTTGGTAGGAAAGTAATTCCGAGTGTTTAAAATTGAAAACTGGAAAATTTTTAAATATACATTTATAAGTATGTATTCCTAGATTGTTAATTCATCGCTTGCAACAGAACAACTACGGCATATTTGTGATTAATTTGTGGATCACACCAAAACACCTAGTGTATTCTACTACATACACTAAATCGAAGACAAATTATATTATCTTCTTCTTCAATGACGGAAGACAATCTAGTTTAAATTACATTTTCTCATTTATAAGAAAACCTTTCCTCTTGTCTAATTGTTTTATCGTATTTTGTGTACGGTACCGACACCATACAATTAAAATTCGATGCTTATGAGCAATTTTTTAGCTGTTTTATTAAGATTTAATTTTGATTAATTAAATTGGAAATTTTGGTATAATACCAAAAACAAATTTTATTTTATAGAATGCTCTTCCACAGTCGTCTTTTTATGTTCACATTATATTTTAGTCTGTTTTTGCAGTATTAGTCGTAGTTAAAATTAGGTAAAAAGGTATATTATACCGTCATTATACCTTTATATAACATCGGTCCCATTGCTGGCCCTTGTGGTAACCCTAGAATATTTTTATGATCTTGTTAGTTTGCCGTCTCGTTTGGCCACCATCACCAGGAGCCGTCTTCATTTTTATTTGGATAATTTATGTACCGCAATTTTTGTGATATGCCTTACTCTTTTTCGAACAAATAATATTTTTTATGGCTCCATTTTAATATCACCCAAAACCTAAACGGTCCTAGAGGGAGCTAACGTAGCTAGAAAATATATTAAAAACTATACCTACCTAAAATTACTTCAAAATGTTATATCTCTCTAAAAATGGATCAAACAAGACGTCTTATCGTTAGCTGAAAACTAAGAAAACTATACATTTTTTTAAAATTCTTGAGTTTGTGAATAATACTAGAATTTTTATTATATAATTCGGGTTATTTCACAGAATTTGGAAGTCCATTTTTGAATTCTGTGAAAGCTTTATTCAAGTTCTATTAATATTTCATTCTATTATTGGGCCAGTTGCATCAAAGAACTTGAAAAATTAACTTCGAAATTTGATGAATTGTTCAAATTCTGTGAAACACCCATCTTTAAGAATCCAACTTTACTAAAACAGAAAAGTTGCTGGCGCTTTTTACCCTCTTGTTTTTTTATAGGTTTTATATTGTGTGATGTGCTTGTTTTTTACTTAAGACATAGAAGCTACATTCTTTTTTTTTCTTCATCAAACATCAATTTTAACCAGTTGCATTCATTTTAAAAAGGAAATGAATGGCAGTTAGTGTTTTGTATGAAAAGATTAAAACCAATTGCTTCCATAAATTATGAGTAATATTCATTATAATATGTAATTCTCTTGCATGATTTTTACTTCTCGCGGATAAATAAAATCTCACAATAGAGCCATGATGTCATGTTCTCTCAACCGTGCATACAATTTTAGCTGCCAATTATTCTACACTCCTTCTTATTTAGGTACCTACATCATCCACTCAATTAGCCGTGAGGTTACAGGCAATTTTCCTTCACGACTGGAAATGTCAGCGAGCGAATACATATTCGTAGGTACATTTATTATAAATGTAAGCGGAAGGAGGAGTAGGGCGAATTGCCGCGTTAACCATTCTTTATATTCTACTTGAATTTTTATACATTCTTATGCATATTATGTCATATTGAACATGAAGTTGGCAACAGTTTCCCTTTCATTTCGGATAATACATAAATTTATAGGGAATAGGTCCCCAGTTACTAATCTCAGTTGTACTGGGCGCCTAGCGGCCTAGTACCTAGTACCATGCCATCGTCCTTGGCGGGACTTCTGGGTACGCCTCACCGCTGACACATATTCCCGGCGCGCACTATACTAGTATACTATAGAGCCCGCTACATTCTACACCACGCTACTCGCTACATACATGCACATGCATCTCTCCCAAGTGATCCATTACAATGCATACAACTGTGTCACTCTATCACTGTAACACTGTAACACTGTATCACTGTATCCTATATCCGCTCGACTGTATTCGCTTGACTGATCGGAAATCTAAGGCGTGATCAGAATATGGACCGATTATTTAAGATCTTATTCCTCCGTGTGGTATAATCATTATATTTATTTTTTATCTGTAACAACTTTGCTAAAGTGCTTACATCTTTTGAAATCTCATATGGTTGAAATGAATTGATCATTTAAACACCGTAAATAATATTTATGACAGAAAATACATTATGTCATAAAATATTCATAGAACCTATATTCATTTCCTAGAATAAATAAAGTTATTGAAGATTATTTAACGCGATGATTTCAATAAAACAATTATTTTTAATTTAATTAATGAAGACTTTTAATTAGTAGTTACTCCCAATCGAAAATCAGAAACAGAAAAATTATAAAAAAGATACGGTCTGATCTAGGAATCGAATCAAATCACGCTTCGACTAAGAACTAAGAAAAAAGATACGGTCTGATCTAGGAATCGAATCAAATCACGCTTCGACTAAGAACTAAGAAAAAAGATACGGTCTGATCTAGGAATCGAATCAAATCACGCTTCGACTAAGAACTAAGAAAAAAGATACGGTCTGATCTAGGAATCGAATCAAATCACGCTTCGACTAAGAACTAAGAAAAAAGATACGGTCTGATCTAGGAATCGAATCAAATCACGCTTCGACTAAGAACTAAGAAAAAAGATACGGTCTGATCTAGGAATCGAATCAAATCACGCTTCGACTAAGAACTAAGAAAAAAGATACGGTCTGATCTAGGAATCGAATCAAATCACGCTTCGACTAAGAACTAAGAAAAAAGATACGGTCTGATCTAGGAATCGAATCAAATCACGCTTCGACTAAGAACTATCAACATTATCTTTATTTTATTAATACATATTTTTATTGCATGCTATCTTTATGTATGCTTGCAAGATTCATCTCGATCTAAATACTACCTAGTAGTGTCTTGTATAAATTAATCCTTTTTTAAATTAATATCCGACATCCTTTCTGCAAGTCCAGGATGAAAATTTATTTTTATTTTCACTTAATGAATAAAACATCGAATTGTAATATTTAATTAATGACGACAATATTATTATCGAATCCCAATCGAAAATTTGAAACAGAAAAATAGGTTCACATCTAGGAATCAATCAATTAACTCAGTGGTAGAACACAGCCCCGGCAAGACTAAGGTCCTGGGTTCGATTCCCGGATGTCACCGTTTCGTTTTCTGTTGGGAGGTCGGCAGTCGCTAAATTGTCTCCATTAATTAAATATCACAATTTGAGATTTCACTCATTAAGTTAAAATAAATATTTTAACTTTGTTCCACGTTTTGTTGGTAGACCGGACCGGTTTCAACCTGTGTCCGTGAACAGACTATATAGGTAGGTACCTACATGACTAAAACCATGGTTAATAAAATATTGATACATGTTTGGGGGTCGGAGAATAAATAATAACCATAACAATGGAAAATGTGTAGGTAATTAATTATGCGTGATAAGAATCGTTCCTAACTTACTTTAAGCAGTGATTCCGGAGCTTATTTGGAGTAAAAAAATAATGTAGATGGCATTTTCGTCGCCGGTCACTTTACTTTTTTTTGTATTCACCTTAAAACATTAAAAAAACAGTAGGCATTTGTACAGTTAGGACAGGGCGGAGAGTTGGGAGTTAATCGGCTGAGAGTCCAGTGAGAGAGACAGTCCAAAACATATTTCACCGGAGACCAAAATTTCATGTGAAATTTTTATTCCAAATAAAGTGAGGAATTCATGGTTGAAGTTTGTCAGGTACGTCCCTTAATACCCTATCCAACACCTAACAGTGTAGGTACTGTGATTAAACCTATCGAAACCAGCCGATATTTAAAAGTTGCTTGTTAACAATAAGGTATTTTCACGATTTATTTCCGAAAAATTACGATATTTATTAAGGCACGTTTATTTCTTTTTATTTTGAATACATTTTCCATAACTATTGGTTTGCCACCAAAATGACACGTTCATTTTTGTTAGTGAATATGGCGTTGTTGACGTCATACCGGTCAACGTATGGCCGGTATGATGTGAGAGCCGTCTTACCAATCAGTAATGTTTTCTACGTCATGATCTTGTAAAGCCAGTTGGAACGGTTATTAAAATAAAAATAAAACAAATTACTAATGAAAATATTAAAATGACGCATGACCGATCGGCTCTTTAACTATTAGGCTTTAGATATTTACTTTTTACAAAAAAAGATTTTTAGATTATCTATGCGAAATTCTTACCGAATTGGTTACAACGTCCTCAAGATGATTTTTCACAAATATTATGCAATTCAAATTATCCATTATTTTACGCCCTTCATTTTTGACACCGACATTTTTTTATAAGCAATATAACGATGAACCGCGGTGAACAGATCGGGTAATTCTTGGCTGTTATGTATGAATATTAGGTCGGAACCTACTCGGCCGACAGGAACGGTCCAACCAGAAACATTTAAATTTCCCGAGATGAATAATAAACACATTGTGCAAGGCGGTGTTATTTCCTCCAGCTGAGCTATTCCCACTCGGATGAAACAAGAAAACAAAAAATCTGGTCCACAAGGATCGCATATTGGCCCACATACAAAACACAACATACAATAAGCAGGGCCAGTTCGCCGTCCGACGCCGTCCGCCGCCGCGCCGTCCGCCAGTCTCGGCGATGTTCCGCGCGAAGGAGAACGTCCGAAGTATCCGAGCAGTCGGGCCGGCGAGAGTTGTGCCTGTAAGTTGACGGTCGCTCGCACTAGTCTCTCTGCTCGCTATTCGCTATTCGCTACTCGCCGCGAGTCGCTCGGCGCCGCATGTCGAAATATCAGTTACTTTCGGACCGAGTTGCGAAACTGGACCAGGTGGCCAGTATTTCTGTGCGTGTTTACGTTTCTTTTCATACAGATTTTTCCGACATTTAAAAAAAAGTACTTTTAATGTTTTGATTTAAAAAGCGAATAAAAATTCGAACCATTCGTTTTAATGTTTCAGTTAATAATTTTCATCCCTTTCTAGAGAATTTAAAATAGTATGTGCCCAACAAGAAAAAAATCATACCTAAAACAAAAAAGTTTTGTACCTGGAACTATATGGATATTATTGTTGAACAAATAAAGTGCGCTTGGTGCTACTATACATGTGAAATAGGTCTTTTAATCAAAGATACCAAAAAACGATTTAAAAAAGTTAAAAATTTATTTCTCTCAAATAATACAATACGTGATGGTTTTACATTTTAGTGAGTTGGTGAAAATCAAATAATACATGAGTGACCGTTTATTGATTGCACAAAGTGAACTACTAAAGAAGTGAAACTATCTGCCTCTGGATTTTATATACGGATTAAACACTCAAATAATGTAAGTAACACCTTTATTCACCTTGACCGTAATACTATCATTATGTACAGATAAATAATAATATTATTAGGTATATACATGTGTACTAATTATTGACAAAGGCACCTCCGTCCCGACTAGGATAAACAACGCAATAATTGAACACGTAAAATGCGTTAACACGATTAAATAACATCGCTCTTGCTGAGGACCGTAGAGCTGTAGAGCCGCTATCAACTTTCAGTTAATTGAAATGTAGCCTCATTATAGTCATTACCTTACTTATTAAAACATAGTAAGTGTGTGTTCACCACAACCAACATTTTCCACTTACTGTGGTGGTAGCAGAAGATTTTTAACTATTGTCAGTATTGTAAGTTATTCGTAACCCGGGAATGTTTGTGTTTCTTTTTAAATTTTATTTTTTTTAAATGTACCGGTCGCTTATCGCTACCTATCCACGTGTCACATTAGTCTTTTTAAATAAATATTATTTTCGCCGCTCACTCAGTAATACTCCATACAAGTATCTAAACAACAAGCAAATCAACCTATTCCACCCAATACGAGGGAAAATACAAAATATTCAATCAAGATAAAAGTGTTTGTTTGATACAACAATCTGTCTCTTGCGAGAAGCTCGCACCTTGTGAAAAACAAAGTGCGTGAGTGTTGAGTTGTGTACTGGTAGTGGTACGATCACGTACATATACGACACCCATCAATAGTGGCCGTATCGGTATTTGGCAACCCGTAGTCATAGACAGTAAGATAAGGGATATTATTACGCCATATTTATATAACGCAATAGACAAGTTAACTATTTGGAGCATACACAATCACACACGCACAAGCACAAGCACTCGCACACGCACACGTCGTACCCTTGGCCGATGGAGTAACATTACGCGTACGGGACGGGACGGGCCGATGCCGATAGCCGTGGCTCTGCTCAGAGGCGGCTCGCGACCTAAACTGCTAAACTCTGCTCTATTCACTCTTTATATTATACTGTATTCTTCAGGGGCAATCTATTTAGTGCTGACAGCTCATTATGCAACAGGCTTGTTGGACAAAATTATTCTTATGACTTATAGGAAAGATTTTTTTAACGTCAGCTCCACGCAGGAGGCCTTGAGGGCCTATATCGTCTTTGAGGGGCTATGAGGAGGGTCTTTTAATGTAAAGCAAGGAGGGGAAGTTATGGGGAGGAAAAAGGTATGCGGTTTGGGTAGGCATCTGAGGTATGCATAATAATGTTTCCAGGAGTGACGGACGTATGAATCCAACCCTACCTAAGGCTGAATTTAGTCCCACGCTGACCGCACGCGCACCATCGGCGCTGATGGTCGAGATATATGAACTTCTAGGAAGCGTTTTTGAATGACGCGTAGCTATCAGCGCGCAAGGTGGTCAGCGCTGATGGCTACGCGGCCGTACGCGCCGCGCGTCGGCGCCGCGTAGCTGTCGGTGCTGACGATTGCACGAGCGCCTCTGCTTTCAGTGAGCGTTCTAGTGTCGATCGGAGCGGACGTCGTCAGCGTGTACAGTTATGGCGAATCGCGAAGTGGATACAGGTCGAATTATCGATGAGGTACACCTGAGGATTTTGGTCTTCGTCTGTACAGTAAGGCGGTCAGTACGATAATGAAACGAGCCACGCTGAGCCTCAGCGCTGACGAACTACGTCTGAACTACATCTATGAGCGCTGACGGTGAGCGTGAGACTAAATTCAGCCTAAGGCGTTGGGTCGAAAGAGTCCGGCCGAAGAGGTCGAAACAGTCTCTCCCGATCCGACTCACCATGCAATAAGCGGGCAAATACGTCCGCCGCCAAGACCTTGAAAAGCTTCACCCGATGAACCCGGGTACCCTTGCTTAGTCACCAAACTTAGCGAACCACCACATTAAACTAAGAAACCAGCGGTACCCGTACACGCCTCCCAAATTGAGACACCGAGTAGAAATAATTCCTTTAGAGAGTACAATAGTCAAGAACAAGAACAACATTAAAAATATGTAGATGGATAGTGTCAGACACTGTTGCAGTTATTTCCGTGAAAATGACGATAGTATGTATACGTATATTGAAATCATGTAATTTTATTTTTTGAATTGTGCAATTCATTTGCAACTTACGGGGTAGTGCTACGAGAAGTAGAATATTGAATGGCTTTGACTTTATTTGAATATACCGGACTTTGGCTTCGTATATCGTAACATTCCAGAAAATCATGATATTTTCAAACTCTTTTAAATTCACAGAATTAACATTCACATTCTCCTTCAAAATAACATTTGGTTCATTCGGAACTGATAAATAATTAGTCTCTATGTTATAAATAATATGATCCCGTTTATGAATGGCACGACTTTGCGCGCCGCAGTGTATACTTTCTTGTTTTCTCTGTAAAACGAGATTAAGATGGCGGCGTTATAAAAAATTACCACGACAAAAACTGTTATTCATTTGGGCTCGATTGCTTCCTCACACCCGGCATCTATTAAAGACCTTTTCACGTCAAAACACTACAT
Source organism: Limnephilus marmoratus (assembly GCA_917880885.1). Classification (NCBI taxonomy): domain Eukaryota; kingdom Metazoa; phylum Arthropoda; class Insecta; order Trichoptera; family Limnephilidae; genus Limnephilus; species Limnephilus marmoratus. The sequence continues at coordinate 365,082 of OU862910.1, read as the reverse complement.
TTTATAAAAATAATTGAACTGCTCTAAAATATGGTTGTTCATTCAAGTTCCTCGCGGGTGTGGGCACACTAAAATTCGTGGTTCAACTCGCGTCGAACGAACGCCTTCAAGTTTTGAATCGCGAGTGTCTCCGCGTTCGCACCTCTCGACTGTGAACAAGCGTAAATAAGTTACATTTATTTATATTAAGCCAGCAAAACCCCGCCCCGCTACTGTCAACTAATAATACTGACATTGTTTGCTCAAATATTGTGTTCATTAATGTGGTAAAGCAAAGGAAATCAATTCAATAAATCTAAGGAAACCAATCAGTGGAAATCAATCAAAAGAAATTCGAAACACTTCCCATCACTATTTTATCCCATTCATCGAAGCTTTAGTGAGGTGTTTTGTGAGAAATTAAAAAAAAAGTTTACTTCTTTTATTCACATTTTTTTATATCTTTCACAAAGGGGGTAAAAATCTTATCATTCATTATAAACAAAGCTTGTGCAATCTATTACTTTGTAGAGCTGTTATTTGTATCTGTAACGGATTCATTAAACTAAGGAACAAAAGGAGAATAGTTGATCAGTTTTGTTTATTTGCTTACTTATAATTTACAATATAATGTACGATATGTTTTCCACGGTGGTATACTCTCTACATATACATTGTACATTACGTACTGACGTACACCCCTGTCCTACATCGCCGGCAGCGTTACATTATCAGGCCACTAGTTGGTTGGCGTATCAATTCCTTTTCCCATTCCCACTGCTTTGCGGGAAACCGAGCTTCATTCATTGGTTTCTTATCACTTATCATGTTTGTTTACTTCAATGAATTTACGAAAAGTTCGAGTGTAAACTACTTGCACGCACATACTATGTATATGTGTGTCCAGTGTGTCAGTGTGTGGAAATAGAGAACTCTTATCATAGTTTCGGTGGAGATAACTAGTGAACATTTCCTTCAGAAACACGTGGTCGTGTTTTGTACCTTTACTTTTTTTACTTCGCCACCAAATGTGAGATTAAACTATAATTTAATAAATACTATCAAAGGTACAATTTAATTATATCGGTTCCTTGCTAACTCAGAATCAACTCAACTCAACACCTTTTTAAAAAGTAATTTAAATTTAAATAAAATTTAATTAAAAATATGAACAACAAAAAAATTAAATATAGCCTGTAATCTAACCTAACGTAACCAATTTTTTAATATATTTTTTTTTATTTGTATCATGTTGTTTAATCAGAACACGATTATAATTGCAACCATATAAATTAGAAAGGATTTTTTAAATCTGTTCCACTCACACACACCATATTTGGAACAATCTGCATTTGTAGACTAGACATTTTTCTTGTGACAATTTGTTACTCACAACAAATTATTGTTTGGTGGATTGTTAAACCGCCGCTACCCGAATTTCTACCGATTTCTTGCAATCTCCCTTAAGCATTTGAAGTTTTTAAGCTCTTAAAAAAATATACTCGTATGTTATTTTTAAATTCCCCACGTCGAAACGCAAATTATATGAAATTCCCTCGTTAGAAAAAAATTGCAAATTTTGCTCCGAAATTTTTTATTTTCAAGTTTGTTTCTGTTATTTTACAAGTCACATGTATGAAAAAATCCTTAGTGTTTCTTTAAATGCTGTTTTAGACAGCCCCCAAGAGATTTGTGCTCTATTTTATACGAGTCGTGTTTAATTACACATTTTCACAATTTTCGCATCGATTTTATCGCTTTAAATTTTAGCGCGCTCCTCTAACATTCGTAATTACATATCTCTCCATCTTCTTATTTCTGAGCGCGGATGCGGGACCTTAACTGCTCTTCTTAGCGTACAATAATATTTTACGATGACACGTACGTACTTAATTTATGTGTGCCTTTAACTCTCCCGCAGCCAACTGGGGCCGAAGGTAGACCCCAAAATACTATCCTTCTCATATATACTTAAATAAACTAAAAATATTTTTAGTATTTTAGGTATTCATGCGCAAAGGATTAATACATAATGTGCCGTTTAAAAAAAGTGAAAATTCGTTGAATGCAGGAAAAAATATTTTGTCAAATATAGATAATATTCCCTGCCCAATAAATGGACAAAAAACAAAAAAAAGGATTTCTATGGTTTAATGCCCATGAGATAGAAAAATGCATGGGGTCGTCGGCCGACCCACTTGGTTACGGCATCTTGGCCTGTCGAGAGTTAAATAGACATATGGTTACCTATATCATTATACAATCGTTGTGCATGTGTAATATATATTAAAAAAAAACAATTATAATTACGTCTAATCACAAAGTGACTGTTTAAAAAAAATTAAAGAAATGTTCATTTCCTCTGGGCATTTTCTAAAACATGTAAATCAAGTTACTCAGTGCCTACTGCCTACTGCCTTGTACTAAACTATAAACACCTATTAACAGGAAACTATCTATTTATTGTTATCATGTTTAATTTGTAGAACTCCTTGATTTTAATTTATTTTATATTATGTTCAATAAAATTATTATTTAATTTATAAAAACAATTCATTTATAAACTAGTTCCGCTTTGTAATAACCTTTAATGTTAAAAGGGTAATGTAATAACCGTTAATAATTTCCATAATTTTACTCAGAAATCAATAAGAGCATAGGAAATAAAAATATAAATAATATATTTTTTTCAAAATAAGTACCTATCTAGCAATAAAATAAATGCACTGTAAGTGGTATAACCATAGTTTGATAATGCCTTCGGAAGGGGAAACAGCTGTCTCGCGTAATAATAAATACAAAGCAAAATTTGTTTATATGTAGGTAAACTGTACACATTTTATAAATTAAATAATTTATTGAATATATAAAAGAAATAAAAAAATGAAAAGATCTATTGGTCTTAAATAAGGGTAATTAAATTAAATTAAAATTAAATAAAAGTAGTTCACAAGTGATAGGAAAATTAATGCTGCCATTAGTAGGTAAACCTATAGTTAGTACCTACCTACCTACTTACGTATTCATAAAACCTAAACTATACTAATCGCAATGCAAAAGGGTAGCTCGATTTATTAACATAAATATTAAGGGGAACGTATGCGCGGCCCATTTCTGCACGTTTCATACAAATCTTAGATTTGGATTTGAGATCAAAATACCCAACCAAATTGAAAAATTATTTTTGTAATCAAAAGTTATATCAAATATCTAGTTAGGATGTGAGCCACTTTATTTATTTTTGCTTTTAATTAAAACTTATAGGCCATTAAAGATTTGAATGTTTCGGGATTTCAGAGGCGATTTGGGCAATTATTTGTGAGTAAATGAAAAACGATGAAAAAATTATTTTACTATATTTATCATACAAATATAAAGAAATATAAAATAAAAAATAAAAATTTATAAATAAAATATTTTGATGGGTGTAAATTAAGAATACAAATTACCTTTTTAAGGCGGAATAAAAAATAGTCGTTTATATATTAAAATTACTATGCAAAAAATGCGTTTTTAAGAATTTTTTTTTTAAATTTTATTTTTCAATGTATTTTTTAAATAAATATAGTAAAATGAGTTTGAGGTTTTTTTTTACTCACAAATAATTTCCTAAGTTGCGTCCAAAATAATGAAACACTAAAATCTTTAATGGCCTATATCTTATAATTTAAAGCAAAAATAAATAAATTAGCCCACATCCTAACTACATATTTAATATACCTTTTGAATACAAAAATAGTTTTTCAGTTTGGTTGGGTATTTTGGTCTCAAATTCAAATCTAAGATTTGTAAGAAATGGGCAGAAATGGGTCGCGCATTCGTTCCCCTTAATGAAAGAGTTTTAAACCAAGTAGCCTGTTCACTGGTCACAGTGCGAAAATGGTTTCGAACGCCGAAAAAGCTTTCGCAAAGCTTGCACTATCACTGTCTGAACGCGTATTGGAACGAAGATGGTTTCGACTCCATCAACTCGTGGATAGGTCGTGCATAGCGAAAGAAAAATAGATGCCGTATAATATAATATGCCGTATATATACATATTATGTATATTGTAAAACGCTAACACTAAGTGACCGATGTTGCTTGCTGACCCCTGCCGGACATTCTCCTGTACAAATGCAAAGAACGGGAAAACCTAGTTGTAAGTTGTAAGTGAATGCATTTTAGAACTCAGAATTTATAATAAAACACGCAAGCACATCAATCTTTTGTATTATTAAAGTTGTATGGGAAGTGGACTACTGTTAGCCTGCAGGCACAGAAATTATTGCTATCGCCCAAACCGCTATTGACAGGTTCGTTGTTGAGATACTCGAATGTCCTGATACCAAACCTGTCTTCTGTCTTAGTCATATTAATCAGCTGAATCTGTGTAACTCTCATTGTGCATTCTCACTTCTCAGGCGCTCGCTTGCACGAATCGGCACTTGTAGGTAGGTAGTCTGTCTGTGATATTGTAGTAAACATCTATTAATTGCTAACATACTACTTTACATCCAAATATCCTACTAGTTTTATTTTTTTCTGATGATAATATGAAAGTATTTCTTCCCATACCATACGTCTCTTACAAACTACAGGAAGATCTTTTGGATAATGAATTTCACACTCCAATTCAGTGGTGCCCGATCTTTTTTTGACCAGGGACTACTATGACATTTATTTGTTCTCTCAGGGACCACAAGCCACATGGTACAATCATGATAAAATGTTAATCGCGTAATTAATCGCGTTCTTGCAATTACTATAATTTTGCAAATCAATGTGCTCTTCTTGAACTTATTTACTACCTCTCCATCCAAACACATACCGAAAGGGTTACGAATCAGCTTTTGGATACCTTTCGATTCGGTTTTGTCGTAAACGAATAAATGTTTCGTGGACCACCGCGACCGCTCTAAATACTTGTAATTCAATACGAAGATCGCAAAATACCATTTGACAACATTAACAAAACCAAAAATAAAATACTTTTACTTTCTTCCGTTGTACGTTGTAAAAAGCTTATTATTTTTTTAGAAATAAGGTCCAAAAATATAAAATAGGAAGTACATTAGGTTTTTACAAGACCACTCTTTCACGGAAGCATTACTTTGTGATTGGGTTAAGTTCTACCTTACTATTGTTTATTGTTGAAAATACATACATATTACACTTTTTAAGGTAAATGAAAAATGTTATTATTTGAAGTGCCTAAATAATATTATAAAATAATAAAACACCAATTTAAAAAAAACTTAAACAACATGACAGTTATTAACCCTTAGAATACAGAAGAATAGGAATAAAATTTAGAGTATAAATTTAGTAGAAATAAGTAAACTTAATATCAGTAGGTAGGTGATGTTGGGTTGGTAGGTACAGGTTGGTTCTAAAATTAGTGATTAGCAATAATAGAGCTGGCAATATTGTAACAAGTGAACTAGGTTGTACATTATAAAATGCAACAATAAACAAGTACTAATATGATACGTATTAAGATTTTCACGGCCAAAAGCATTTTCGTTATTTGTTTTTGGGGTGATGTGTCTGATAGATGTGTCTACTGGATCTGCCGGATCTGCCCTGATGATGGACACTGCAACGATGTCCGAAACGTTGGCTAAAGAAGGAGGTAGCGCAACACGGCATAACACCCCTAAAACAAATAACGAAAAAGTACTACTTAATATCCTTCTAATAACACAATACAATAGCATTTCGAAAGTCGATGAAATAGTTTTAGAGGATATGTTTAAAAATATCGTTGATTAATTGCAGCAATAATAATGTTATGGGCCATAGTTGAAATAGTAAGAAATGTAAATAGCAATGTAGCAATAAATTATTGTAAATGTAATATGAAGACACACAGGACCTGGTAACAACATACAACATATCAATAAATAGTTTTATGAAAATAAATGTAAGATTTTTGGAGGATTTGTTTTTTATTACTTAATGATTAGTATGATGTGATTTCACGAGGATTTTTTAGGTTACCGTATATAATAATCTAAATCCAATTTATTTGTTTTAATTTAATAAAATAGAAAATAGTGGTAATGCTATCGAGCCGTTGTGGTTCCCAATATTGGAAGGGATATTAATTACCAGACGAAATAATGTCATTTTTAAATCAAATTTTAGACGTTTTGAATCTTTTCCACAAAAAAATATAAAATGATTTCGAAAGACTGTTCTTTTATCTAGTAAAGCTAAAGCTTAAATTTTGAGAAAATATGTTTATTTTTAGTACAATAAGGTTTTACCGTAGGTCGTTGGCCGATGTGTTAAATTTTCAAAAAAAAATTGTAATTATACTCGTACAACACATTTCAAATCATATAATCATGCTGTAAAATAAATCATAAATTATCTTGGGAAGCCATGTTTCAGAATTTTAATTTCAGTTTAAATAAAATCATTTTAAAAAATATCCGAGCACGTGTTTTGTGACGAAAATACTTCAGTTTTTCTATTTATTTGCGGTCTTACAAACTAATATATTTAAGTTATTTGTTTTTGGGGTGTTATGCCGTGTTGCGCTACCTCCTTCTTTAGCCAACGTTTCGGACATCGTTGCAGTGTCCATCATCAGGGCAGATCTACCGGTTGCCCTGATGATGGATACTGAAACGATGTCCGAAACGTTGGCTAAAGAAGGTGGTAGCGCAACACGGCATAACACCCCAAAAACAAATAACGAAAATACTTTTGGCCGTGAAAATCTTAAAACGTATTTATTTAATTTTTTTTTACATTCTTAGACATTATTGAAAAATTATAAATAGGTACTTATTGAAATAATTACAAAAAGTATATAATTTTAATAGTTTTAACATCACGCCTTTCAGCATTTTTGAATGTAGGTATAAATTAATGCAAATTTTGTAGCAAATTAAAATCGAATATTGAGTTATTATTTAAAAAAGCTGGTACGGAGAATAATTAATCATTCTCATTGGAACCGCCCTGTACGATCGTAAGAACATCTTTCTACGAAATGAGAATTCTCGGCCGCTGGCTGGTTAATGACCCTTAATCCTTTTGTTTTGAACCTATCGTAACTGAATCCCGTGGGTGGAGTTTTTAATGAAATCTTCTTTGAAGATTTAGAGAATTGTATTTTGTTGTATGTAGTATTTTTTGAATAGTAATTAATGGTTGCTGAGAAATTTTATTTGCCCCTCCCCAATAATTCAGTGCTGTGAGAGTGTGCACTGAAGCGTATTATGCCATTTTAACTGTTTTTTTGTTAATTATGTTTCGCAAGTTGTAGAAGTTATCCAATTCTCCACAGTACGAGTATATAAGGTGAATGTGTCTTTCCATTTTATTTTGCAGTCGATTATTATTCCAAGGGATTCTATATTTGACTTCTGATTTAGTTTACCACGATCGGTTAGATAATTATCTAACGGGGGAAGGATGGAGTGGAGTGGTGTGAGGGAAGGTGGAGGAGGCGGAGTGGGAACGCGTGAGGGTAAGGGGACGCGGGAGAGGAAGAGGAGGCGGAAGGGGAACGGGATGAATGGGAAAGGACACGCAGAGAGAAACGATTTCTTTATTAAATGGTATAGCAACGCATTCAGGGAACCAGCTAGATAAAGGTTTCTATTTTTCACTTTTTTAAAGGCATCTTTGGCATTTAATTTGTGAGAAAATGTTCATTATTTTAAAATATTTTTTTTTAATATTTTGCCCAAATATAATTTAACATTTAATTTTTCTGTGAAAATATTATGAAATACAAAATAAAATATGAAAAAAAGGAAAAGCATTTTGAAGGCCTTAAACTTTAAATTAAAAACGACTGATTTACTTTGGAAAACAAAATAATCGCAAAATAATATGAAATTTCCTTTTACATTTTTTATTGTCCGGAAGAAGCTGTGATAAAGTAAAGAAACCAGTCGGTAATTTTAATGAAGTGTATTAAAAAAAAACATAAATTCATTTAAAAACTTTACTAGGAAGTTCAGTTTGTATGATAGTATGATATTATCTAATTGGTAGATTTTATTGATTACTCAGTGTACATACCCTTTTTCCGATATTAACTTTAGAGTTAAAAACCACCGATAAAGCTTTTCATCACCCCGAAATAAGTTCAACAACTCTCAGACAAAACTCCTTTACCTACGTGCATTCAGATTGCTTAGTAAGTAACTAATCTGCAAACATTGCAATATACTTTATATAGGTAAATAATTGATGGGGATATTTCGCAGTGATAACCAATATGCTTAAAAGATCATTAATTGTTATCACTTATTAAATTATCATAAAAAATAGTTTAATAATGTTATCATTAATTTTTGCAAGAAATTCAGTTATTTTTTAAATTGTGACGGCTGTTTCGGCTTACAAGGCCATTTTCAAACTGTTGCAAGTCGAAATAATTGTCACATTAATAAAAAACTAAAATACTTGAAGAACTTAATAATAAAATTATTAAATTGAATTTAAATAAATTAAATATTATTCTTCGGAATTAATCAGAAAAACCATTAAAAAATTATGTTACTTTTTGTTCGTGAATACAGGAATACTACGTGAATAATATAATTAATTGTTGTTTATGGGGTGTTATGCCGTGTTGTGCTATCTCCTTCTTTAGCCATCTTTCGGACAGCGTTGCAGTGTCCATCTCAGGCCGGATCTGCCCTGATGATGGACACTGCAACGCTGTCCGAAACGTTGGCTAAAGAAGAAAACAAGGAGGTAGCGCAATACGGCACAACACCCGAAAAACAAATAACGAAAATACTTTTGGACGTGAAAATCTAAAAACGTACCTGATAATTCATGGTGGAATTCCATTATCTATATACTCGTACATACTCGAATATGAAAATCTCGTGTCACGGTGTTTGTGGTCGCACTCCTCCAAAACGGCTCCACCGATTTTTATGAATTTTTTTATGTATATTTCGTAGGTATGAGAATAGGGCGTAAAGTATATATCACACCGCTGGGTGATTAGGGTGTCCCTATACAGAAAAATTAAATATAAATATTTAGGATCCATATGTTTGTGTTTGCGAATCTCGCAAAATAATCAATGGATTGACTCAAATCTTTTACACAACATTGTATTTTAGAAGACTAGTGTTTCTATATATAATGGTAAGCTTTGGAGTTATTAAATTTGTATAAAAAATTTACTACAGGTGGTGAACGAGTGGTTTGAAATTGTGGGTGTAATTCATATATTTTAGCGGACGGGAGGGAAGGCAGGATGGGGAGGGTAACGAAGGAGGTGAGGTTCGCGGGAAGGGAAGGGAAGGCGGAGAAGGTGGTAGGGGAACGCAGGAGGAGAAGGGGACGCGGGAGGGAACGGGACGCACGGGAATGGACATGAAGGGTGAAACAATTTATTTCTTTAAAAGGCATAACAACGCATGCCGGGTATCAGCTAGTAATAATATAATAAAACAAATATAAAACTTATTTCCACTTTTAACAAGCTAAAACCGGTTATGGAAATAAATTAAAGTGGAAATGACTGTAATATTTGTTTGGTTATATGATAATAATTAATTGTATTTATTACCGAAAACACTCGGCTAAATTTTATATCTGCATTTTATTGAAATATCACTTTTTGTTGTAGGTAAAAATTGTTTGAGTGTAGTACCTATGATTACTTTTTTATGTCAATTTTCTATGTAGTTTACTTAAAAAGTTTTTCTTTAAGGTGCGTAATTTTTTTATTTATTCGAAAAAAATGATTTTTTTCTTTTTCTAAAACATGTCATCTATAAAACTCTCATTACCTTGATATCTTATGACGACGACTATCAATTGCCAAATGCAATTGTCCTAAAGAGTACGACACCGGGAAAAATTCAAATCAGAATCTTTCACTATTTCGTATTAAAAAAGTTAAAAGATTCTCATAATTTGTGATACCGGTGGCCTTATATGTGTAAAGTAGTCACTTACTTCGTATTTTAGTTTGAATTTGTTTATATTTTCTTCTAATTTCTTCGGGTAATTCGCCTTCATTGCTCTGAACATCAAACGCTTTTGAGTCTGTTTTTTTTTTCTAAAGGGGATTCTAACTTGATTTATTTTCCTCCTCTCATGCGTGTGCTTTTGCTGCGGGATTCCAATTTATCTCAGAAATACAGTTTACGGCCATATGTACATATGGCCATAAACCGTATTATATTATATTGAAAATAAAATATTGAAGTAAACATATTGTTTAAATGACGAGATCAATTCCCTCAACATGTCCTTGACATTCATATATCTATTTTTCTTCAGAATAATTCTCGTCCCTCTATTTTGTGACTTAATCGGAGCCCCCATCGGTACAAATAAAGGTTTTTTGCCACTTAGCTTATATTTATAGCTTGGTTTTAAACATAGAATAGATAATATAAATACTAGAAATGCCTTTAATAGTGCGTTTTCCGGTCACGCCGATGAGAGAGTTGGTGGACAAAAATATAATTATAGACATCGGATAGTGCGTTGGTATGTTGTGTTGTGTATGGTAGTGTGGTGTGCAGCATTAAGCAGTAAGCAGTAAGTATGGTGTATGTGTATGGTATGGTAGAGTAGCTCGCTACGAGCTGTTGCGGCATTCTGAGCCAAGGTCTTTCCTCGTGAAGAGAGAGGCTCGGCTTCCTGCGGCGGGAGTTGCTCAACACTCCGCTCCGCAACCAGCCGCCAGCACCAACACATTATACCAGGGACCAGGGAGGAGCAACCTTTCAACCGATTAAATATTATACCTAACTCTGCTAAATTCCACATTACTTTATTGTTATTATTTGTTAGCGAATTTAGAAGTATCTACGTAGTTATGTAAATTACCTGTTAAATAGCGGCAGTGATCTGATTACAGAATTACTTTTTAAAAATTTGGAGTTACCTTTTAGCTTATTTTTCATTGGGATCTACTTGTAACCAGAATCATATTGGAATGCATGATCTTGTATTTCATTTATTAAAAACTTTGACCATTGAGCCGATTTGTTGACAGACGAGCACTTATTTAGCAAAATCAATTTGTCCTACGACCAGGATATAATTTCTTTTCATTCAAGGTTTTAAAGATGGAAATAATAATTATATATTTTAATAATTGAAACGAATGGGAAACTAACATGATAATAATATATACGAGTACATCTATTCGCGTTATCGACTATACTAATAATGCATTGGCAATGTTATTTGTTATTACATTTACGTGCGTTTATATAATACATTGGTAGTTCGCAGACTCCCACGTCACCAGATTTAGGCCTGGTGCCCACTGCCGTAGAATAAATCTTATTCTGCCCACCGCAATCACTGCACCGCGCAGCGCACAGTTTACTTGCGCAGTACTGCGGATTGCTCAACAATAATTGGATGATTTTTGAAGCGCCGTTTTCGTATAAAATCACCTCAAGAGGACAGAGATGCGTTCCGTGGCTACTTTGGGATTATTATCCATCCCATGAGAATAAACGGAGAGATAGATGGAGCCCCCGTACCTGAGCTGGTCACTTAGACCTACACCAATATGATATGATACCTACAAACATATAAACATTATTCGGATACGACACAAACGTCCTAAGACCAGGATATTTTTTTCTCATCCATTTTATAATTTTTATAATTATTGGGACCGACCTATTTTTGCACTTGATTGGGAATATACATGCAATTGATGCTGAAATATAAGAATCGCTTAGGTTCACATTCACAATATTCACATGCATTAGGAAAATCTCCTCGCATTTCTTTTGATACGAAAATGTAGTTATTTATATGTTGTTAAATTCTGTCTACTTTTCTCATACGTCATTGAATAATAATATGCAAAGCGTTTGATTATTCAATTCATAACACTTCCGGTGGTTATGGAAAAAGTCAAGGTTACATAAAACAACTGACTCATTATCAATAACACCTACCTGTTTTTCTGTTAAGAGAAAGTGTTTCAGCTCGCTGATGTTTGTCATTTCAAATATACCTACAGATAGATAGTCGGTAGGTAACATTGATCTATTAGTTAATTCAAGTTTTTAGTGCCGTATCGAGTGTTCGTACTATCAAACCTACTAAGTTCGATTGTCACGAATTTTTCAAATTCGACTAAGTCAAATGTGCTTTGCATCTAAGTTTCATTTAAAAATTCGAACTGCTTGTGTGAAGAATCATCCAGAGAAGTGATAAAGTAAGTAGTTAACATAATATTTGAACAGATTTTTTTTTTTTTTATAATTTTCAAAATTGAAATTATAATATCCTCTGATTTTCACGGGTCTGCGCCAGTGATAATTCCAATAAAAGCAATATCTGTAAAGAATGTTTAGAAGTTCTATTCTAATGTCGGTTATAAATTCCTAATAAAATCCATAAGACTCCATTATCTTACGTAAATAATGAAAACAGCCAATAAAATAAGAAACTCTCGCCTCCCGTGGGGTAACCATGTCTAAATGGCTCCATGAAATAATGCTGAACGAATAGGTACTTCCTACGTAAGAAAAGCTATAAAAACAATTTGTATGCACCGTACCGTGGAAACAGGCGCAGTAAAAGCAAAAATAGCATCTGTAGACATCCACTACTAAAAGTTTAGATTTTTATTCTTATTAGAATGCATCATAATCTGGTGTGTGAAAAATTTTGTGGATTTATAAAAAAACAATATTAACTACGCGATTTCTTGATTTCGCAAACCGCATTTAATCACATCTGCAGTAATTAATTGCCTCACACCAAAATAAACGAAATAGACGCAACCTTCGACTTGTGTCAGAGATAAAGTCGTAATGATAGTCACGGATGGTTATTGTGTTGTGAGGTATGGGAGGGTATCCACTACCTACTGTACATATTTCAGGTGTGTGTGTGTGTAGTGACAGCCATCATTATAATTATCTCTGGAAATCACGTCAACTACTATTTATTACAAAATCAAAGTTATAGTAACTCCTTTGTCGCTCCTTTGGGTTATGCAATAACTGAACATTTTCGCCTCTACCCAGCGAACATCTTTCTTCGAACATCAATATTTCTTTACTTATTTGTTTGTTTGAGTATAGAAGAAAAATGAAAACATTTCGAATAACATGTGTAAAAACGGTTCCATGCCAACTCAGAATCAAGTTTCAACACATCTTCGAAAAGTCATTAAAAATGAAAAAAATTTTAAAATAATTAATTTAAAAATAGCCGTTAATCCTAACCTAACGTAAACTATTTAACTATTTTTTTTAAAAAAATTTATCACCACTCTTAATAACCTATCTGAGGTAGTTCTAAGTTGGTTTCATTCTGAGTTTACCGGTCACCGCAAAAACAACGATAATAACAATATAATTGTTTTCATTATAAAATAATTATTGTTTGATAGGAGGAGAAAATATCAATTTAAGTATTCATAATATCATTTCCGTTCATTTTTTATCAAAAACTAAATTATATTGGTCATTTTAAAATTAGGTACATGAAATAAAGCGTTGTGTTTTGTATTAAGAATATGCAGCCCATTTAATAATTTTCAAACCACAAAAAATGTCATTAGTTAGGAGTCAAATCGAGTAGAATTCAATATTGTGGGCACCAAGTTATGCTATCCAATCACTTACGATGGAAATTCAAAATAAATTCTTAAGTTTTAAACTTCAGAATGGGTATTAAAAGGGAACGTGGCAATTATGATTACCGACTGTGTCAACTAAATTTATTCAAATAATCTGAACTATTTATTAAACCATAAATTCAATAATTAGCAGTCCTGAACTATTTGTTATACTTAATTTCTTTCTAAATACTTACCAAACCAACATCGAGGCAATATCCATTGTGACAACTCCAACACAGAATCACTAATGTATACTCTCGTTCGCCGTATACGGAATTTGGGCAATGAGCATAGACATACATTTTTATTTTATTTTTATTTATTTTATTTATTTATGTATTAAATCATAAAGGTACTTAAATTAACATGATAATATATATTTCAAATTATAAACTAGACATATTTACCTTTACGAGAGTTAAAAACTCGTCTGTAAAGGGGAAAAAATAAAAATTAATAAATAATAAAAATAATAAAATGAAAAGAACTTTTTGTATATTAATAATATAAAGTTAAATATCTATTCAAAACCAATTATCTATAATATAAAAATGAATCGCTAAATTTGTTGGTAAGCGCAAATCTCGAGAGCGGCTGAACCGATTTCGCTAATTCTTTTTTTAGAATATTCCTTGAAGTTCGAGGATGGTTCTTATGGAGAGAAAAATTAAGAAAATTGCGCAGAAAATTAGATAATAACAGAAAACATCGCACGTTTGACAGTTCGCGTGTTAGAGAATGACATTTTGCAAAACAATGAATGATTGTTCAATCAGGATTCAATTTTTGAAAAGTTGAAAATTTTATTTAAAGTAGGTACTCCCCTAATAGTTTGAATCGGATCAAGAATTTTAGATATTTTAAATAGGTACCTATGTTAGGTACCAAATTTAATATACATGAAAAATGGAAATTTGAATAAAAATTGTAAAAGGTGGCACGCGGGCTGTTTAAAAACTGAATGTACTGGGATTGAATATATGGAACACGGGAAGAGGGTTGGCGGGACGAGGGAGCGGGAAAGGGAAGATGGAAGGCGGGGAAGGTGGAAGGGGAACGCGGGAAGGGGGAGGGGACCTGGGAGGGGGGAGGGGAACTCGGGAGGGGGGTTCACGGGACGGGGAAGGGGGGGAGTAGAGTGGGGAGAGGGAAAGTGCAGGTGACGGAGTGGGGACGCGAGGGGGCAAGAGGACGCAGGAGAAGAAGGGGAGGCGGAACGGGAACGGGACAAATGGGAAAGGACACTCAGGGAGAAACAATTTCTTTATTAAATGGCATAGCAACGCATGCCGGGATCAGCTAGTTTAAAATAAAAATAAAAAGTACTAGATACACTAAAAAGTAATAGAATAAGAAAGATAAGATGTCAATTGATTCTAATTAGCTAAATTATTTATGACAGAATAGTTTATTTTATTTTTAAATTTATTATAATAAAGTTCTAACCTCAGTTCTGTCGCTAGTTGATTGAACCATATTATTCCAGTATAAATGTAGTAATGTTGTGCGAAGCTGGTATACATTAATGGAGTGCATAATAGAGTGGGCCGAAAAACCTTTTTTTTGGTTTTCGAAGTAGTAATAGCGCGGAAAAGTTGCGAATTATATAGATAAAAAATAATAAAAAAAAATAAAAAAAATCGGATAACATCTTCCGTTCGCGCATAGGCCCTAAAGTTTTACAAAATATGAAAAAACCTCATTTTTGCGATTATTAAATTTTTTTTTTATTAAATGTTTTCGTAATGTAATAGTTTGTAACGTCACCAAATAGAGTCTATAAACGTTTTGTTTTAATTTGGTTTATATCAATTGACATCTTCCGGTCGCGCATAAGCTCCAAAATTTGCCAAAATATTGAAAATTTCAAATTTTTACTCATATTTTGGCATTTGATAAGCAAGCCAGACAACGTCACTCGTTAGGCCTGTGACATGATGGGTGATAACAGTAACAACGGGCATGGTACTTTTCATTTAAACATATTTAAAAAGCGTTAATGTTTAAGTTACAGTTTAGTTTTCAACAATAAAATTACTTCTATAAAAAATAAAACAGAGTTCTGAATAAATAGTTCATGTTAGTTAAACCTGTCCTCTATTTTGTAGCCGAAGGTACTTTGAAGACTGATTTGCTGGTGAAGTTAGGCATAGATGATCTGGACAGCAGAGTGGTTCTTATAAATCCGTCTCGGGATTCAGCTCCACAATGAAATTAAAACACAATGTTTATAGGCTCTATTTGAAGACGTTACAAACTATTACATTACGAAAACATGTAATTAAAATAAAAATAAAATAATCGCAAAAATTAGGTTTTTTTCATATTTTGTCAAATTTTAGGGCCTATGCGCGAACGGAAGATGTCATCTGATATTTTTTATTCTTTCTTAATTTTTTATCTATATAATTCGCAACTTTTCCGCACTATTACAACTTCTAAATCCAAAAAAAGGCTTTTCGGCCCATTCTAGTGTATAAGCAATCCATTAAGTTTTGTCTACTGCTTTCAACACGTAACATGGTATGGTGTGATTTCTTTGTAATATCTTTGTGTATCTGAAGGAGTGTATTTCTAATATATGTATTTTTTAACGGTGAAACTTGAAAATCTTGGAAAAGTTGTGAGGTTGAATAATCTGGTGGTTTTTTAATAATAATTTTGATTATTAGCCTTTGAGTAATCTCCAGCGGTAAAATTGACGTTTTATATGCTCCCCCCATGCAACGATACCATATTGTACTATTGAATGGGCTAGAGCGTAATATATAGTTTTAAGGATTTTTAGGTTAAATATGTTTCTTAGATTAATAAAGATGTAAATGAGTTTTCTTAATCTATTTATAATATATATGTCTATGGTAATGAGTAATGATATATTATAAGAATGTTGTTGACATGTTTAACGCGTCGATCACTAAATATAAACAGGTCTTAGTAGAATTTATATGAAAGCAGAATAACAAATCTAATTAAAACAAACCGCCTAGGTCTGCTTCCACTTAATTAATTTATAATGAACCATTTTCACTCTACTATTTTTCCATCATGCGCGGTGGAGTATTCTGTTTTTGCGATGTTATGCACATTTATGTTATTTCTGTTAAAAATTGAATAAAAACCCGCTCAGGAGCGGCTTTTGGTTTGGCTTTGCCCAGATTAAGTGTTGCTAACCATTTTATAAATCCGACAGGAACTGGTTCCAAAAATAGCCGGTTCGTCGGATCCAGTGATAGCTAGTCACCGGGACAAAGTAACCGTGACAGGCAATGACGTTATATATATAGCCAGTTACAATAATAATCATATAACCATTAATCTCTCCATACCCGGAGAGAATCATGAAATTACAAATCCAATGGTACTTACGCCTGCCAGCGTTCCTCACGCTAACTGTTAACGTAAATGGCGCTATATTTTGGGCTTTTTGGCTACCTGCTTGAATTCGGTTCTATTACAAAAGTAGCTTTTTAACAAACTTCAAGTACGAAGATGGTTTTGCATGAGGCGCGGCGTCAGAGATGTATTCGAAGTCGGGCTATTAACAACGTCCGATGTAAAACTCCAAACTGGGCGTGATATTCAAAATAAATTTATTTGTGGTCTGGTTCTCAATTAATGATTAATTTTAGAAATTAGTTTAAGTCAATTAGATTTTTTAATACTTACGAGTACATATAAGCATGGCAACTCTGTTATCGTATACACGCCGCGGCCGCGCCGGTTAGTCAGACTTGCAGAATGAAGTAATGAGTGGAAGTAAAAGTAGAAATATTATTTTATATTCAATTTGGGAGGCGGGTATGGGTACTGCCACCCCTGGAATAATTAATTGGATAAACAATACATCTGCTTAAGTGTCCGACCGAAACAGGACTTTCTACCGAAACCGAAAACCGAATCTTCGGTATCTGTCTGTGAAACCGTGACATTTTTAGACATGTTAAAAATCTATTGTTTAATGAAATTTAGCATATTTTTTACGCTTATACAGATTGTTAACACGTGTTAAATCAAATAAAAAACAATAATTGGAGTATGTGAAAATATATATTTTTTTATTACTGCTATAAATCAAATAAAATTATAAAAATTAACAAACGTGTTACCTAATTCTTCTTCTCCTACTTCTTATACAAAAAATGCCCATAATCAACTCACATTATTTATTTATTTATTTTATTTTCGTTATTTGTTTTTGGGGTGTTATGCGGTGTTGCGCTACCTCCTTCTTTAGCCAACGTTTCGGACATCGTTGCAGTGTCCATCATCAGGGCAGATCCGGTAGATCCGGTAGATGTTTATTTTATTTATTTAGTAATTTTTCAACGCCCTGATGGGCTTTTACATGCTAAGTTTAAAATACAGAGACATTGTTTTACATAAAAAAGATGAGCTTGAAAAAGTAAACATCACACGAATGGAAGGTATAAAGATAAAATATAGTAATTATAATGGATTACCTAACAAGATAATGTTTTTAAAGTTGCAGATGGCATAAAATAGTATAGTATATTTACAAAATTTACACAAAAACAATTCTTGACAAATCAAGTCAAATGTCACAGAACATAAAGAGAAAACCCCAAGATGTTTTTATATTGTAGATAAATATAAAAATACACAAATATATGAAATAAGCTATGTGATTCTCCCTAAATATCAAAATATACTACATAAAAATATGATTCAAGTATTTTATAAATAGTGGTAAATTTGTATTAAATACATCGATACCTGAGGTGAATTAGTTTGCAAGCATGTGAAATCGAGGAATAGGTGCGTGAATGAGGTAGTTGGTTCCAGAATTATTGTTGCCGAATACTATGTTTTGCCTTGTCGCTCGAGTTGGTACCTTAAAGTCGATGAGATGCAGGAGTTCACGACAATCTAATTCGGAGTGAATAATAAAACAAAAAGTTAGGACATTAATTTTTCTTCTGTTTTCTAGGGGATGAAATTTAAGTGTATTTAATAAGAATGTATAGTTAATGGGTTGAATAGGTGTATGTAACTTGAAGTCAATAAATCGTAAAAATTTGTGCTGCACTCGTTCAATATTTTTTATATGAATTTGATAATATGGGGACCAAACTATGGAATTGTATTCCAGCAAGTTGCATACTAGTGACAAATATATATTTTTTAATTATGAAGGAAAGACCTCATTATTTGTATCACAACATTCTTAACTCACGTGTTAAATGAAATAAAAAAATATAATAATCGGACCGGCCGGCGAACTCAGCTGATGATGGCGGGTGACACACGAGCTACGAACTCACCCGAAGTCAATAGAACGACGTGCGATAATTCACGAATACATAGTTTTGGTGCGGCCGAAGGTTCGGCAGATTTTCTGCCGAAACCGAAACTGACTCCGAAACTAGATTTTTTCACCGAAACTTGCCGAAATCGAAACCGAACCTTCGGTCGGTCACTACCTCTGCTATCTCCCACGTGCTTCGCTAGGTTTGGTGACTTTCTTTGGGTGCCGGGTTCTTGGGGTGAAGTTTACCCATATCTTGGTGGCGAATGCGTCTACCTGCCAACTGCGTGGCGGGCCGGAAGGGGGAGGACGGATGAGGGAGACCATGACCTCTCCAGCCAGACACTCTCGGCGCCAACGCCTTGCATCGCAGTGGGAGGGTGGATTTATGCATCACTCCTGGACACATTGAACACTGACCCCAGATTCGTACCCACCCCTCACACCATTTTCATTACCAGAACTTTATCTCAAAGACCATCCTCTTCCTCTCAAAGCACCGAGGGTATTTATTTTCTTAATGGCCTCCTGTATGAACTGTGGAAATAAATGGATTTTCTTTTATGAATTTCAATTTCAACATTTTTATGAAATAATGTAACATTATCGTTGCGGATATTGTTTCCAATGTATTAAATTCATGAACCAGTAATCAACCAGAACCATAGTGCGTAGGTGTGGGTCGCAATAAGGAACTCCAGTGAAAAATATTATGGCTTTAAAAAAATATGTTCATGTAGACCAATAAACGCTGATTCTGAATATATAAGTTTTATTTCATAATATTAAACGTTGAGTTGTGCATTTTTAAACCTCTCCTCGAAACACAGTGTCAAGTTGGCATTACTGAAATGGTTAACGGTGACGTCACTGTTAACCTGCTAACCAATTCACCGAAGTGTATCACGATGTAATGTATTGACATTTGAAATCTTACGCCTTACGCCACGAAAGACACGCACGCCATTCAACATTTCGTGTTTATTGGTTATTTTCATACTGTTAAAGAGATTTAGATAAATAATAGTTATCGTGTTTATTGGAAACAATATTTAGGCTCTCAACAATTAAAATTATGACGTAAAAGGGCTATATTTGAGGTTAAGCATAGTCATAAATAGGTCATATGTTATATTTGACATTTGGTTTACGATACATTGGTCGTATTTTTGAATTGTTTTTTACTAAAAGGGCTTTTTATAAAAGTTATTACATAATCGTCATGATCAGTATATTATAAATACCAGTGTTTCTGTATGTGTTATACATAAAACAATGTACAGTCACGACTGAACACAAAATTCGAGGCTTACGAAATACGATGTCACTTGTATTTGCAATGAAAAAGATGATTTTTTTATTTTTTTTATTTATTTTTTATTAGTAATAGAAGGTACATAAATTGCAAATAAATTTTATACAGTAATTAATTACATTGTAGAATATTTGATGTACCCCCATAATTAAGCAAGGCTTGTGTGTATGGGGGGCTGTTATTGTATTGCTTTTTTTATATCATTTAGTTTAAGTTTTCAGTATAATTTTTGAGGTGAGTTTTAAAATTTTTTATATTGGTATTCATGTTTCTAATTTTTTCTGGTAATGAATTAAAAAATTTTGCTCCGAGATATTTATGACTCAATTGTCCAATTTTTTTTTTACATTTTGGAGTATTGATGTTTGTCTAAGACTTCTGTTATATTTAAAGGGTGCAACTTGATTTTTAATATTATCTTTATAAATTTGTAATGTTGCATGATAAAAGTATATTATTATTGTTTTTATATTGCACTTTGTTAAAATAAAATAACAGTACCGGTGAAATATGGATATTTTACCAATGTTTTTCTATATTAAAAGCAGTTAATCTTGAATAAAAAACACACCTCACACATAAAAGTCATCCCAAAGCATTCCGCCTGATTCCGTTCCGCCATTGATTTTTCTGGATTCTTCATTCAAACAGGGATGTTCTGCCCAAAGAAATTATTTCCCTAGATTTCGAAGTGAAATTTCCCTAGAATTTCACATTTACGCAATTACATACGTAGCCACCTGATTGTGTAACACTAATCCTGTTAGATGTTAATTAATATGATTAATTAATTGGAAAGATATTGGAACTTGGTAAATATACTAATAATACTGGGCTTTTCCAAATAAAACACTTTTTGCTACGTGAAGTAATAATTTAAAAGTACGAATACACTCACCACTGAATTAGAAACTGAATTCCAAATAAAAAAAACACTTTGCAGTATAAAAATCAACTGGAATCACCGAAAAACGGAACTTAAAACATAATTTTTTTTTTCAGAGGTCCCATTTATCTTTTTAGATACATAGGGACATACATCGTACATACATAATACCCATACATACATACATCGTACCCATACTACGTGACAAACTTTTTGCACTTTTTAACCCCCTCCACCCCACCGTGACCAAAAACCTAAGCAACCCGCCGCTCATTTGTACCAAGCGTGGTATTTTGAAGACCCCCCTCCCCCGAACGTGTCACGTAGTATGGGTACGTTCCTTAATATAATTTTGAGTTGTCAGTGTTAAAAATAACATTGCATGTAAGTACATGAATAATAATTAAGATTCATAGGAATTCCAAAAAATATATATACGTATATATATATATATTAATAATACCTGTAATATTGTCATATGTAATAAAAATTTTGCCAGAGTTCGAAATTTCCCTAGATTTTGTCCTGATTTCCCTTATCCCTAAAAAATATTTTTCTCCCCTAGATCTAGGGAAATTTCCCTCGACATAACATCACTGATTCAAAATGACAACTTAAAAAGTAAAAAACTATCGGTGGGTGAAGAATGGGTGAAGGCGTCACACAATTCACCATAGATACGGTGCGTTTCTGGGAGTCTTGAAAAATTAAAACTTTGACAATTGTTTTAACTATTAAAACTAACTATAAAAATAAAAATGCAGTTATTTAAGTTTGAAGGTCTTTATTCATTTAAAAAAAAAAAAAAAAATGGACTGGAGTTCTCTATTAGAGTTGATGCAAAACACATAGGTACTTAGAATTTTGAATATTGGTGTAGGTACAGTGCACAAGTGTACATTTTCGAGAGACCCTGGTGAGCATCACGACAAGGCATATATTAGTCTCGCTTATGCCTAATTATAATAATCTTGAGGTGATCTTTCACAAAAGCGGCGCTCTACAAATTATTCCAGTATTATTATAGACAAGTGCAGAAAAAAATTTATTGAACTTTGTATAAAATTCACGAAAATTTTAGTTTGTATTTAAAGCATGATGAATGCAAGCAATGCAAATATGTCGGTAGGTTCTGTGTTGGCAACAGCACTTGCTACTATACATGTGCGCGCAGTAATAATATTAAACTTACGAACTTGCAGGTAGATTGGATTCTACGCAAATATGTGTTTGAATACAGTACAGTACCTATATTGACACAGAGAGCACGTTCAATTTTGCGCTCAATTTTAATTAACATTCTATAGTTGTTTTAGTCAGTGTAACTAATAATTAAACGAGCCACTGAGTGACTGCAAGTCTAAGGAAGTTGTAGTGCAAATCTGCAGAATTCTAATATCTAACTGAGTGAGCATTATCAATATTATTAAAAGTCAAAACAATAAGTAATATTGTCACCCAAGTTACTACCGCGCGACACGGCCGACTGTAGCAAGTAACTCAAGTCACTTCACCTTAGAATCAGGATAAACCATCTCCATTTTTTTCCAAAAAAAAAAATTTTTTTTTTTTTTTTCTAAGTTAATAAAATGGACTCACAGGGATTCATCAGTCTGGCGAGAGATGCCGTTGAGGCTCTTACTGAATTAATAATAGACCCAAGTAGCAAACTAAACAAGGATCAAATTGCTAAAATTATTCCAAGAACCAACGCTATTCTTGGAACTATTGCACAAATGGCTGCAAAAATGGCAGCACTCGAGGGTGAGCTAACAGCAACCAAAACATTAACCTCCAAACCCAACTCATTAGAATCTACATGTGAAGCGGCCGATGAGCTTGAAGAAAGAAAGATTAGGGCAAATAATCTTATTATTATAAACGTTCCTGAAAGCACTAAACTAAACCAAATTGAAAAAATTGAGGATGACAATCTACAAATCACAACTATTCTAAAGAAAATAGACAACAACATTGATTCAAATTCCATCAACACTTTTCGTCTTGGAGCAGTGAGGCCTGACAAATCAAGGCCCATTAAAGTCATCTTAAGAAACTCGACTGAAGCAATGACTATCCTCCGAAAAAAAAACTATTACCTGAACAACTCCCCAGTGAAAATTTTTTCCGACCAAACACCAAATCAAAGAAAACACTTGTTGGACCTACGTCAAACCATGGAAAGTCGGATCCAGGGAGGTGAAGTTGGGCTAACTATTAAATATATCAACAGTAAGCCGACAATAGTTAAGTCAACTCCAAAAAACTCAAAGACATCAATGGATATGGCCAAAACATCCGGGGCTGCCGCACCAAAATCTTAAAGTTGCAAACAACTATTCCATTACTTCAAAACATCGATGTATTTCTTCTTACTGAAACCTGGCTTGATCCTGATATTCATACAGAGGAACTTGGATTTACATCTTACAACACCTACCGCCTTGACAGAAATCCAGCCACCAGCAATAAAACCAGAGGAGGAGGAGTTCTGATATCCGTTAATAAATCACTGTCGACCACTAGATTAATTTGCAAACATCAAGACGTGGAACAGGTATTCGTATTACTAAAATCTAAATCAAATAAAATTCTATTGGGATGTGTCTACATTCCTCCAGGATCCAACATCACAGTCTACAGAAACCATATTGATGACCTCGAAACCTTCAAAAATAAATACCCTGATGCCAGAACAATTTTATTTGGTGACTACAATACCCCTAGCATTGATTGGATGAATAAAAACTCTTCTAACAACTTAAACCTGCCAGAAAATGCACGCGAAATAATAGATATGACGAACTTACTCTCTCTACATCAAGTCAATCAAGTCTATAATAAATATAATCGGCTTCTGGATCTGGTATTCTGTAGTGATCTCTCAATTCATATTGTTAAATCGGTTGATGAGCTCCTCCCCCTAGACTGTCACCACCCCGCTCTAAGCATAACCATCACGACGAATAACTCACCAGACAACACAACTATTCTGCCTAACCTTACTTATAATTTCTCCAAAGCTGACTATCCTAATATGAACCAATATCTTGCAAATGAAGACTGGTCCTTTCTTCACCACAACAATGATATTAACTATAATCTTGAAATTTTTTACACAATTATTAACAGGGCCATTGAAAACTATGTACCACTTTCACACTTCAAAGAAGCAAAGTTCCCGAAATGGTTCAGCCGTGAGCTAATAAACCTAGTTATCTGTAAAAAAATTGCACACAAAAACTTCAAAGAATCCAACTCCCTTAACGACTATAAAATATTTCACAACTACAGAACTCAATGTAAAAAACTGTCAAAAATATCGTATTTTAATTACATAAATGATATCGAAAAATCTATTCCCTCTAATACACAAAAATTTTTCACACATGTTAACTCTCTTAGAAAAAACAAACAAGGTTTACCCATCTCAATGCACTTCAAAGAAAAGATTAGCACTGATATGAAAGTGAAGGTTAACTATTTTGCTGATTATTTCAAAAGTGTCTATGACGAAAATATCCCAGACAATTATGTACCACCTCCTTCCCTTAATGAGAGCATACATATCCCTGCTGTTCACATCAATATAAACGACGTTATAACTAAAATTAAATCTCTAGACAAAAACAAGAAGGCCGGACCTGACAATGTGCATCCCAATATACTTATTAATTGCATTGCTTCACTGGCTGAGCCAATTTGTTTATTGTTTAATCAATCCCTCAACACAGGATGCTTCCCTGACATTTGGAAACGTTGTTATCTAACACCTATATTAAAAAAGGGTGATAAAAGTGATATCACTAACTATAGACCAATATGTAAGCTATCTGTAATCCCAAAACTCTTTGAAAAACTATTGCTTGATCAAATTTCCCCATGTATTAACCATCTCATTGTTCCAAATCAACACGGATTTTTGTCGGGCAGATCAACTCTAACAAATCTTTCGTTATATGAAAACTATATATCAAACGCATTAGCTAACAAAACTCAAGTCGATTCTATTTATACGGATTTCATCAAGGCCTTCGACAAAGTTTGCCATAAAATTCTACTGGCTAAGATACGGAAGCTAGGTATTGATGGAAAACTTTTAGACTGGTTTGCAAGCTATCTATCTGACAGAGTACTACTTGTTAAAATAAATTTGTTCCTTTCCAATCAATTTATAGCTACCAGTGGTGTACCACAAGGGTCTCATTTAGGCCCAATTTTGTTTCTTCTGTTTATAAACGATATTGTTGATATATTTGATAAAGATGTAAATGTGTTGCTTTTTGCAGATGATTTGAAAATATTTAAAATAATTAAAACTGTTGAAGATTGTCTCTGTCTACAGAATAATTTACACAAGTTAATTAATTGGTGTTCTGTTAACAAACTTTTTCTGAACATAAATAAGTGTCATGCAATAAGATTTTACAGAATAAGCCAACCAATTATTCATCCGTATGTACTCAATAACTCTACCCTTACCTCTGTCGAAGAAATTAACGACCTGGGCATAATTTTTGACTCTAAATTAAACTTTATATCCCATATAAACACAATCGGTAATAAAGGAATGAAAATGCTTGGCTTCATTCTTCGAAATTCCATAGGTTTTAGGAATATTTCAACACTAAAAATTTTGTATACATCCTTAGTACGTAGTCAAGTCGAATATAACTCCTCGATCTGGTCCCCCCATTTTAAAATTCATTCAGATTCAATCGAAAAAATTCAACATAAATTTCTAAGACATATTAATTTTAAACTCGGTATTCCCATTGAAAACATTAACTACAATTACTTGCTGATAGAATTAAATTTATTAAAACTCTCAGATCGAAGAATTATATCCGACTTAATATTTATGTTCAAAATTGTAAATGGTAGCATAGACAGTCCTGATTTAACTAAGCTCATTGAATTTCATATTCCCACGAGAACTACTCGATCTAAAATCCTGTTTAAATGTAACAATAATAAGACTGAGTATACTAAACACTCCCTTTTACCTAGGTTACATGATGTTACTAATAGATATGCAGATATTGCAGATCTGTTTAACTGCACGGAAAGTAGGTACAAGAGGGCTATGCTATCAAATCTTTTTAGCCATTATTAATTCTATTTGTACTATAGATTTTTGTACGTAATTGTCTCTCTGGTGTCATTTCTAATTCAAATGCCACAATCATTTGTTAAACTATTTTTTTTTATTATTTCTATATTACTATTTTTCATTTTGTGACATGTAATCAGTTCTTATGGTATATGTATACCGTTGAAATTAAATAAATAAATAAATATTCTTCATAACTTACCTATATTTTGTTAAATTTACTAATCTATGTATCTCTTTTCTATTTGATTTTTGATGGTGTCTGTTGTGGTCAGGCAGGCGGGCGGTGTGGATTTGATTTGCGTACAAATCTAAAATTTTATTTCGAGTTTGATGAAATTTTGCACATTAGGCCTTGAAAAATTTCCTAGGTCTTAGATAAATTAATTATGTATTTAATTCTTATCGCCACTTGTTAAATCTCGCATTTAGAAGCGATCCTTCAGTAATATTGTGTAAATCAATAGTCCCGTTCTCACCATAGATTAGCACCATTTTCCCATTTGCCATTTGGGAGGCGGGTATGGGTATCGCTGCCCCGAGAACCATTTATTGGATAACCAACACCTCTGCCATAGACCACCGCAAGTGGTTCGCTACGTTTTGTGACTTTGTGATTTTGACAAGGCAGAATATCCATTGATAATAAAATACTTAGAAAGTACAGGTTGATCTTTTGAGATAAATGTTAACCGTAATCTTAAATCTTTTCACTCCATCATCAACACGGCTACCAAAAAATACTTACCCTCAATTGAAATCAAACCATTAAAGTTTCTCCAAATGCATAATAAAAACCAAAATAAAATAGCACAAAATTTTCAAGGACAGCAACTCTATCTCAGGCTACTAATATTTCAGAAATACAGAACTGACTATAAAATACTCGTCTACAAATCATGTCAAACGTACAAGCTTTACACAGAAAAGCTATTTCTTCGGATATCAAAAACTTTTAAAACACATACTCACTAAGAAAAAATAAACCCTGCTTACCTACTTACAAGTATTTCGAGAGGAAAAGTAGTTGTAACACTAATGACCTTGTTGACTTCTTTGCCGTTTTCTTCAGAAATGTTTACGATAAGGATTTCCCAAAATATCAAATTCCATCCTTTCATCCAAAGGAATCGATCTACATTTCTGCCTTAGTTATAAACGTTCCTGATGTTATACGCAAAATAAAATCACTCAATATAAAAAACAGCTGGTCCTGACTGACTAAGTTAATCCACTTTTTCTAATTAACTGTGCGTCAATACCAGCCAAGCGACTGTGTAAAATATTGTATCAATCACAAAATTCTGACGGCTTCCCTGATCTATGGAATAGCTATTATCTAACATATTCATGATGTCACAAATTACCCATGTACAACCCCAAATTGTTTAAAAATCTTTTACTCCATATATTCTCTACACATATCATTAACATAATTGTACCTAATCCACATGGCTTTATGACGAGTAGATCCGATTTATATAATCCCTCGCTCGAAAATAAAACAAAATTCGACTCAACATATACAGATTCGTAAAAGCTTTTGACAAAATTAGCCAAAAAATTCTTCTAAATAAATTCTGTAAAATCGGAATAGAGAGGACACTATTGGAACTAAAGATCTACTTAACTAATAAAATTCTTCAGGTAAAACAAATTCCAACCTGCCACACAAATTCATGGCTACTGGCGGTGTACCTCAAGGCTCAAGGGTCGCATTTAGGGCCAATACTTTTTTTACTTTTTATAATTGATATTTTCACTGTTTTTGATAATAATGTTGAAGTGTTGCTTTTCGCCGACTATCTAAAACAACCATAACTATGGATGACTGAATTCACATAAACAAAATTTAATTAATTGCAGAATTAGGGCAAACTTAACAAACTTTTTGTTAACATTAGTAAATGCCACATAATAAGATTTTTCAAAATAAATAAATCGATAAACTATCATATAAATCGTGTCTCTCATCCCTGACAATGAAACTAATGATTTTGGCATTATTTTCGGTTCCAAATTAAATTTTCTTTCACACATTAATACTAATAAAGGAGTAACAAGTTATACTCATAAAGGATGTAAAATGCTTAGATTTATTAAATAAAAACCTCATAGTATTCTCTAGTTAGAAGTATAGTAGAATATGATTCTTCTATTTGGTTTCTATTCTTCTTCCCTCCACTTTAAAATCCACTCAGATTCCATTAAAAAAATATTATTTATTCGTAAAATATAAACCCGAACTAGTGTAGACACAATAAATTACAACCACTTGGTTAAAGAAATAAAATTATTAAAACTCTAAGATAGAAGACTTATTTCCGAATTGTGGAACACTGTTGTTATGTTATGAGAAGGTTAAAATAAAATATCTCAATAATAATAAAAAATGTTAGCATAATACTAGGCTTATTGGATTCTAAAAAAATTAAATAGAATATTTTATTTCATATACATACATATTAATTGTTTTTAATTCGCAGATTTTATTTAAAAAAAAAAAATTCAATTGGGTAATGTTATTGTTAAGTTCCGCAAGTACTATTATTTTAGATTTTATTTTCAGTTTGAAAATGGCCCTACAAGCCGAAACAGCTGTGACAAAAATAAAAATAAAATACTTCTAAAGAATTTAAGAACTTAATAATGACATCAATAAATTTAATGTAAATTAAATAAAAAAATTCATGATTCCACAAAATTATTACTTATATCACATAAATATTTGTAAAAGTCCGCATAGGGGTAAAATAATATAAATAAATGAATTAAACAAGAGGAAGGTTACCATCTGCATCTGATTTCTAAAACTTTGTTCAAAACTCGAGCAACGCCGGGGACTTCAGCTATAGTTATATCTCTCTATATATATTATAGAATTGTCCCAGTGAGGCTTTGTTTTTAAACAAGTTCAAGAAATTTAGCATATTTCACCTTCAAAGTAAGAGAAAGGTCCCTATAATAATAACGTAGTATTTATATAGCGCAGTTTTGTGTTATTTCACTTCAAGTGCGCTATCTACATGAGATGCGAAACCACCCTATCCCCTTTACTTCTTTAAGTAGACTTTTGATAAATTGTGATCAAATTTTGCATTTTTATGATGTCCAAAATAAGAGGATCATTACTGTCTCCGTCTAAATCCGAAAAATCTTGTCGTTGCCCAGGCAACGACGGGGACAAATTTTTCAAAAAAATTTAAATACCAAAATTTCAAAACTCAATAAAGCTCAAAGCACATTGCTTAAAGCCCGCAGCTCAAAGCTGAAACTCAAAACTGAAAGCTCAACGCCCAATGCTCAAAGCTGAAAGCGCATAGCTCAAAGCTGGAACCTCAAGTTTCTAAACTCAAAGCTCAAAGCTTAGAGCTCAAAACAAATGTCAACCAACCTCACTGTCGTGGTTCAGCTGTCTACTCAATGAGCGATGGGTACAGGTGATGCCACCCAGAGGGACGATTCGTCAATTTTATTTTAATTTATTTCTACCTTTTATATAATCCACTCTATAGTTTTATTGAAAACTACATTACTGATGCTTACATAACTGAAAACTACAAAACGACATTATTGATACTATTTTTTCAAAATACTGTTTAATTTTTTTTCTAAAATTCGATATTTGATATTAGTAGATATGAAGATTTTCATGAATTCTCAATTTGGAAAATCGTTGAAACAAAACAAACAAAAAACAGAGTGTACAATTCACACTCGGTAGAAGTGAAAAATTCAGAAAACTAAAGTACTCAACAGTGGGGAGGCTACGAAGGACCGCACAAAGAGGAGACTGATTATACCATCTCATTCTCTCGCAGACTAAATCCCATAGATGTATGTGTTTGTCTCTTTTTAGTTTATGTTTCAAATCACAACAGCGCGCTAAAGAAGTTTTCACTTCAAAAATGGAATTTAAAATATAAATCTTTTTGGGCAAACAATTTCAATAATGAAGTATTTTTAAATCTTAGCAGTCTAACTCACTCAAAAGTAATTTAGTCAAAAGTCACCAGTGAATCAAGTGACTTGTGCGTAGGTATAGGTACTTAATGTTATTTTGTAATAACGGTGATAAATAACTTTTCAACAAGCAAACTTATCTTTGACGAGTATACTGGATTACTGATTACACTGTAAACCTTTATCTGGTACAAAGTAGCCAAATCCAGCGCTATTTCAAGTCAGATGATTTATTGTCTTGAAACATAAAGCGACCTTATACTGCCACGTTGTGATGCGGGATATTTTAGTACATTAATATAATGCCATTATAGGTATCTGTAAGCTGTATTGGCGTACGAGTATTGGAGACATTACATTGAGGAAGTCAACAGTGCGATCTGATTCTCGATATGCAAACTTGCGTACGTACGGTTTCATTGAAAATTGATGAAGAACATTCATTATATACCATTGGGTCTTCATTGGGTAGACGACAAGACAATAGTTAGGTTGATTTGCTTTGCGGAACAACTTCTCTGCTGAAGTTCTGTACAGTGATTCCTGTTGGCACAGTCATCGGGCACGTGGGGCACGTGGCTTCGGGAGCGTTTCCCTGCAGTGCTAGTGCCAGTGCCAATGTTGTGTTTACGACGGGAGTCTCCCCGCGGCGACGACACGCTTGGCGTAGGTCAGTTTCGCGAACGCTGAGTATTTCGGTAGATAAGGCGTATTGCGCGGGTCAGTATTGGCAACAGAGACCGTTGGCGTCGTATATAACTACGAGTAGCCATAGTAGTATACAGTGTACTGTGTTAGTGTGTAATGCCGTATGCTAGGTACTTGCACGTATAGGAGGAGCGCGGCACACATTCGCGTTGATAAGGGGTCAGAAGATGCCCTCAATGCCTCAATCTCCGATCTCCGATCGTACATCTCCCTGCAGCTCTGTTGGATGCGGCGCGCGGCGTGGGACAGACGGCAGACGATAGACCCGCTTATTGACAGGTGTTTTATCTCTACAGCGTGTATTACGCTCGTACACATACACTGTGCATACATTAACACATACACATACACATACACTACACATATTGTGAACATGTACGTACATCGCAGGTCAAACTTTATTGCATGCGTATTTTTTGATATAAATATAGATGAACTTCTATCACATTTGTAAAATAGAATACGCACACTGATGGCTCCCTCAGTCGTCGGAAACATAACCTATCGGACTTTTATGTATCATGACTTCAATTTGAAGCTACGCAGATCCTTTAATAATAATTATGATAATTGGATTATTGGTGGTTATTCAATCTGTATATATATATATTTTTTTTTACATTAACTCCGCACAGGAGGCCCTGAGGAAAATAATTTCCCTCAGGGCCTATGTCATCTGAGATGCTGTGTGGAGGGTCTTTTTGAGGAGAGGAAGGAATGAACATTCCTTCACGCAAATCGTTCCACAGCTGAGCTGTTGAACACTAGAACGAGTCGAAGAAGCGACCCGTTCTCATGTGACAAATGTCAACCGTGTACATATGTGGCGACACATCATTATAAACTTCACCGCCAAAAAAGGAATCGAGAAACATCTCCTAATATCCGCGCCCATCGGCAAACCTACTTGCCTAGGTACCTTCGTACCTATACTGGCCGCGATGTACTTTCTCGTCTGCCGTGCCAGCCCGACGATAATAATATCGCCCCGCCTAGAAAGGTCTCGAGACAGCACCGTACAATATCTGTACGGCGCCGAATATTCTCGAAGTGGCTCGTATTACCTACCGCGAGGTAGTTACTCTACCGCGGCTATATAAGCAGCCGATCGCTCGCCCGCTGCAGTTCAGTCTAGTTCGGTCTCACACTAACAGTCGGCCAACATCTCAACATGTAATAAGTGCTCCTGCATGGCATCGCTACGCATCCAGGGCAGCTTCCTCGAGGTCCACCACCAGACATCAGCCACAAGGCCCATCGTGCCTTCAGCCCCGCAGAACAGCAACATCCCGCGACTCACAAGGCTTGCGTCACCTTCAGTCCGGGGATCAGCTCACCACTTCATGGCACCCCGAAGCCCACCGTGCTTCGCTGCCATGGAACGCGCTCCGCCTCGCCAGGACTACCTGCTGGTGGCTCAGCTCACCGAGCCACTCACCGTTCATCTCCGCGATTTAAAGCGTCGAGCAACGGCCTGGAAGATAGGGTCATCTCCACCGCCATGGTGTCGAGCAACGCGCTGACCTTCACCACACCATCTCCATCACTCCGTGCGCCTGCAGAATCTCATCACAGCACCCCGCCTTACATCATGTTACCGACCACCGACCATCTGCTACGTAGCCCAATAAACGACTGACTCATACTTCGACATGACGCCTTTCATTTCTGTCTCCCGCTCCCTCACATATGTTGGGCACGCGTTTGTTGTGTTTCCCGACTACGCACCGGTGTCAAAGGGATCAATGACGGTAGTTCTTCGGAGCATCTTCCATTAAAATACCGGTAGAACGAGGATAGCATTCCCACCCGACGCCTGTGCTCTCAAGATTGCAATCCGTCTGATAAGATGTGAGAATCTATCAGACGGATCGCCCGTTTGTGCACAGAGTTGAGGGTTTTTTTAGGTATTTTGAGGCTCCAGACCAGAGGTGGCTGCCAAATTCAACC
Organism: Limnephilus marmoratus; assembly: GCA_917880885.1. Taxonomy (NCBI): domain Eukaryota; kingdom Metazoa; phylum Arthropoda; class Insecta; order Trichoptera; family Limnephilidae; genus Limnephilus; species Limnephilus marmoratus. Next base: position 332,314 of record OU862910.1, on the reverse strand, counting down.
GTTGAACGCACTTTTGATTTTTATAGGGTTAGCAGTTGTGTACTATGTGCAGTATCTGCGGGCCCTCTGCAGTACGCCCAGCTGACTTCGATGGAGCCCCCGTTGAGTATCTGAGTTGGTCACTTAGAGTAACACCAACACCAAGCTATTGTGAAAGAAGTAGGATTGGGCGCGAATCGAAATCGAAATCCTAATATAAATAGTAATCTGAAATCTAAATCCTAAACAAACTACCCAGTTAGACTCGAGAATAATATTCTCCACTAACCGGAGATTACGTATTATTTTATTATATTGTATCTTTTATTATACAATTAAAAAAATAACAAAAAAAAACAAAAACATAATAAGGTAGATATATATAAACTAGCTCATGTGCTTTAAATTTGAACCACGTAGGTAATATTTCACATTTTGATTCAATTAAATTCTTAGATTAAAACCTCGATAGGTTTTTCTGAAAAAAAATTACAGTTTTTCGATTTATGAAACGGTCTTCTTCCGGGCTATTCCACAGTGCTGCGTGCAGATATTCCAAACTAGCTCGAACCAATTACGTTTAAAACTGCGGTCTTTAAAATTATTCGCTTACATGCACACTTAATTCCTGTTAAATACGCCCGAAGAAATTATTCGATTCAAAGAAAACCAAAGGACTGGTTGATTAGGTACGAAACTACCAATAATATTTAAATAAAAACAGGCGATTTTAAAGTATTGTAAGAAATAAAATCAGTACCTACATAATTGATACAGGAAATTATTCTGTGGAAACATCACAAGGGAAACTTGCAGTAGGTAAGTCAAATAATGGAAGGAATTAAAATCTCCTTTTACCTACCTAGTATTATCTTCTATGAAAACATCCATAATAAGGAAGAATGTCTGTGGCGGGCGGACGGGCGATTGCGTGGCGGACACCAGATGGGCGGCTTGGATTTTATAATTATTATTCAAATCTACAGTTTTATTTCGTGGTTGCCGAAATTCGGCACACATGACCTTCAAAATAAGAGGAAAGGCACTGTCTCTATTATATTTCTGGAGGAACTGCTGAAAAACAGTTGCATTCCAGGAGAAATCCTGAATTGTAGCTTAGCAGTGACCTTTTCGTCAATAGAATCAATGAAAAAAGAACAAAATATGTAATATTGTAAAAAAACCTTTTGATGAATAAACGTTTTATTATTATTATTATTTCTAAAAACTCTGTGTAAAGTCCGGGCATTATTAAAGCCGAGGTATTATCGAGCTGGTATTAAAGGACTAATGGGTACACGACTAGATGTACGCGAAAAACAACGTGAACTGTTCTATTGTTCTAATGACATGGAAGAATATTGTTTTATTAAGTTACCGTAAAACAGTTCTGCACTCAACGTAGATTTTATAATATGTTTTTTGGAAGTACAATAAAAAGCATGGAATAGTTTTTTTTCCTTGGTATAATATACATTAAAAGGGATTACACCAGTTAGGTAGGTACTCAATTTAAATCTACAAAAGTAAACAACTTCAGTTGGTACCACTATGTATTACTTTAAAAAAGATACAGTTTTAGATAAATACCACTTGGTAACATTATAAAACATGGTTTTTCTAAGACTACCGAATAACAAAAGAGCAGTAGTTGTTTTGTCAAATGAATCATGAATCATGTCATGACTTACTTCGAGCTAAATAGGTCCCTACACGTGCCGACATCAATTATTAGCATAACTATTTGAACAACGAATATTCCATTTCTATGTTGGTGCTCACTGAGTATCAATTTTGATGTCATGACTTCCACAGATGTGTAAATAAAGAAAGAGAGGCCGAATTAATAATGGTTCCGAATTCAATTCGCATGTTCCTACATAAATACCTACTCATGTCATGTCAACACTGGAATCAGAAAGTGATATATTAATAAAATTTACAGAAGAATACTATAAATGCCTTCTGTATGGCATTGAATGGAAACCAATGTCGCCACTTGACTTGATACCTTTCAGTTCTAGCCCGTTTAGCATGCTCACTTGCCCGACATCGTAAAGTCATCCCATTTTTGGTGGTTAAATACAATTCTGCATATGAAATTTAAGGTTATACTTAATAGAATATATTATAATCTGCTCTTTCTTAGATGGCGATAGTTTAATTATTTTAGAAAAACACTTTTTGCAAGTTACGCTTTAAAATATTAACATAAATTAATTGTTTGCACCCTTACAAATGCAAAAGGAATATAAAGAAATAGTTTAGTCCTTACAAACTCAAAACTTTCAAGAAAGGCTTATAAATGCATTATTGGATTGAATCACAGATACAACATTGTATTTGTAAGCTTTGGATAAGAGTTTGTTTGTGGACAAAACTATTTATTCGTATTCATATCGCGTCTGTACTGTGTACGGGGACAAACAATTAATTCATCATAATATTTTGTAACTTGCAAAAAATGGTTTTCCTGAAATAATTATCCATCGCCATATCTGAAAGAGTAGATTTTGAATCCTTTTAAGAATCACCTTAAGCAAATACCTAATGGCCAGACTTTTGAATGACAAAACACGCTCACATGTCATTTCTTGTGTTTTTTAACCCAAGGGTACGTGCTACATACAACACGTGCCACCAAAGTTTGCACAAAGACAAAGACCATAAATCATTTATTTTAGATTCTTATTATTTCTGAAAGAGTAGATTTTGAATCCTTTTAAGAATCACCTTAAGCAAATACCTAATGGCCAGACTTTTGAATGACAAAACACGCTCACATATCATTTCTTGTGTTTTTTAACCCAAGGGTACGTGCTACATACAACACGTGCCACCGAAGTTTACACAAAGACAAAGAGCATAAATCATTTATTTTAGATTCTTATTATTCCGTCTCTCGTAGAAAATGGGTTAGAACATTTAACCCCTTAAGCTAATTTGATCGGTTTTCGGATTAACTCGTGTAGGTCTTATGGAAATCGTTGTGTCTCCCTTACTATCATGGTTAGAAATATGATCTAAACGGTGTTATATACAAAGAAAAAACATAAGGCTTTGTATTTAAATCTAAAAATTTGCCTCAACATAATTAAAATATACACCTTTATCAATCCAAAGTAATCGAACGCAATTTAAAAATAAACTATGAAAGTTTTGGATTTTCTATTAATTAATTTTACGTGAAACGACAAAAAGTGAGTTGACGATAACGATTATAATAATACATTATCAGCCTTACTAATAACAAAACGCCTTAACGAGCGGTCAACTGCTTATTTGTTGCTTGCGCGGTGATCTGCGTTTTTACATCTTTACTAATAACACTATCACGTATTTTATTTATTTATTTATTTAAACGCCCATAGGGCTTTTACATAATATGAATGCAGTACATTTTTTTAAATTACAGTGAAAAGAATGGGTTTACAAAATACAATACACAATACAAGTAACATAATATTTGTTAAAAACAAAATATAGATTACATAAAATATAAGGGTTAAAAAAAATAAAAATTTAGGTTACATAAAATATTAGCGTTAACAAAATACAGGCATCATAAAATATAAGAAACAAAATATAGTCCATAAAATATATGAGTTGACATAAAGCAGGTAATGTTTAAAATTGTTGTTCACATTAGTTTATGGGATAGGTAGAAATAAATAGTTGGCACATATGGCGTTTGAAGTTTGCTAAGTTCAAATTATTGTCAAATACATCCAGATTGTTTAAGTATTTGTTACCAAGACTATGCAAACGTTGTATTGGAGAATGTAAATCATAGTTCGAATGAGATGTACGTGTATAAAATGTCAATGTTTGTCTAGTTGTTCGTGTAGGTACATGTAAATTTATTAATTGCAGGAGTTCACAACTGTTGAATTTAGAGTTTAATAATTTTAATAAAAAGGTTAGGTCGTTTATTTTTCGTCTGTTTTCTAATGTTGGAATATTTAAAGTATTCATTAACGACGGGTAATTTATGTGCTCTAAAGGGATGTTAAGTTTAAAATTTACAAAACGTAGAAATTTTCTTTGAATTCTTTCAATAGTATGAATATGAATTTTGTAGAAGGGCGACCAGACTATGGAGTTATATTCTATTAGGCTTCTAACAAGGGATGTGTACAGTAGTTTAATGATTTGTAGCGATTCAAAGTTTTTAATTGTTCTTAATACAAATCCTAATGTTTTCATACCCTTATTTGCAGTTTGTTGAATGTGAACCGTGAAGTCTAGTTTCTCATCCATTATTATGCCAAGATCGAAATTCGAAAAACAGTGATGTTTTTTTTCTGGAAAAGGTCAAAGTTTTGCATTTTTCTACATTTAAATATAGATTGTTTTGTGAGCACCAAATTTTTAGCATGTCTATATTGGATTGAAGAATTTCACAGTGATTAAGGATAGTTATCTCTTTATATAATTTAATGTCATCAGCGAAAAGCAATACTTTGACGTCTTTAAAGCAGTTGACTATGTCGTTTATAAAAACAAGAAATAGAATTGGGCCAAGATGACTACCTTGCGGTACTCCACTAGTGGCGGAAAATGGTTTAGATATAAAAGATTTTATTTTTACAAATAAAGTTCTACCTGATACATAACTACTTAGCCAGCTCAACATATTTGCTCTGATTCCCAGAGCATGAAGTTTATGATTTGTATGTTGGTCCCCTTGAATCTCACATAGATCTGCGCAGGCACCGCGGCCATCTTGTTTTATAGACTTCGCGGTAAAACAATGTTTGACAATGTTCAGTTGTACTTGCAGTTAATTTTATGTTTTTGAAGATAATTTTCGTTTAAATGATCAATTCACTGTGTTATTAGTGTAATTCAACATAATTACCAATGCTGGCGTTACTTTTTTTCAGTTTTAGTCCTATAAATAATTTTGTTGATGATTTAGTTTCGTTAACGATAGGTTTTAGGTTATTTCTGAAATTTTATTTTTTTACTGACTTTTTTGCGTGAATTTAATAAAATTTCCATAAAAGTAAAATTATTTAATAATGTAAAAACCTCACGCATGTGTAAATAAATACAAATTCGAGAAATCAACGTATTAATTGCGTAAAAATGAATCCAAGACGTCAGATTTTTTCAGTTATTTTTTCGGAATTATTATAATATATTTTTATCCTTTTTAATTGTACGAACGAGATAAAAAGTGAACTGACAGTTTTCTTCCAAATTCATAAAGTAAGAGGTGTGTATTTTTTAAATTTCCATTTAATAGAATATGTTAACAGTCAGCTGTTTTTTAAAAAAAATTTCATGTTGAAACTTAAAATACTGCAATTTTCAAACACGATCGTATATTTCAGATACAAAAATCAAAAAAGCAATTCTATCTAGTTTCTATAAAGGTATATGCTTTTACGACATCTTCAAAAACAAGAAATATATAAGATATTTAAAATACGTTGGAAAAATTCAAAACTTCGTTCCGAAATTATGAATACAACAGTCGTACATAACAGATAAACTACCCGTTAGGGTGTGTAAGCAGTGTATATGTTACCGTAGAAGCCCGAATATTGGTAAATCATAAGATTTTCCGGTAAATCCTAAGATTTACCAACTCTTAATGGTAAAAGTCCGAATTGTTAAAAAAAAATCAAATACAGCTTATGTACTTACCGACCACAAATAATGAGATGTGAGATAAGATTTTAGTTCGTTCAAAATTTGATATAACATGTTTGCGCATTTAACCCCTCCGAATTTTCGCGAATATTCGCTTTTCTTTAACGAAATGACATTTTACGAAAACTTTTTGTTATTACCGCTTCACAATTGCTTGTTATGTGAATATCTTATAATTCACGTTGAAACGGCAATTATTACGTGCAAAATGGCGTAAGGAGCCATATGATGTGGCTAGCTGAGAGGGAAGAAGACGGGATGAATACAACTGCGTACTTTTCTATTAATAGAGCGCCAAATCCTGTTCAAGACAGAATATGTCCACAGTTGAATTCACTACGCCTTCTTCCTAGAACGACGGAGAGCATTTAATTCTTCCCAGGGAGCGTGGGCACTATGACAATCACTTCTTTACTCATCATTAGGAACTACAGTGTATCGATATGAAATAACAAAGAGATTTGAATCAATATTTTCTATATTTACAATATCGAACATTTAAAACAATACGGTATTATAAACCAATTTTACAAGGGAAAAAATACACTACTGAAAACTCACCCCTGTATTGCGACCATGACCTTGAAAACTAGCTAATTCGGATTAAGTGCCTGCGGGCAGGCATGATGCACGTAGTGGAGCTTGGTGCTTCGTCCAGCATCCAAGAGGTGGTCCTGATGTGATCCTGCTGAGGTCGCGATGCCAAACCCCCCTGGGAGCATCAGGACGATGAGAAATGATCCGGTGTATTGCGCCAGCCTGGCCAGCAGTATGATGCCCGTCCTACGAGGCCATCAAGCCCAAATAGATGGATGCCTACGGGATTTGTTGACAGACGGAGTCGGCGACGAATCCGGGGTTGCGGTGAACCGGAACGGTCTGTTCTGCGTATCAAAATCAAGTACGCGGGTTTTTATATGAACGCCTCAGTAGGCGGCGGATGTTAAAGTTAAAACTCCGAACACTAATTAAATAAACTTCGCCGTGGCTTGCGAGGTGTAGCGGGAGTCCATGTTCGCCAATTGCACTTTCCCAGTCGCCAGATCAGCTAGATAAACGGCATTACTTATTCTCGTCGCACGAGGCGCCGACGGCCATTGATGAACCGAAAACTTCGTTAATTCCGGGCCGAACAATTCGGATCTTTAGGTTAATCCCGTTATTTACACATAAGGTACGGATCTCTTTGCAACGCGGAGTCGTATTGTTCCGGTATATTTTGCATTATAAAACTTAAATCGCTAGGTGACTGTGCCCGAGAAAAACACGGCGTCCTCCCGTGTTCTCTCTCGTCCAGAGTGCCGTTTCAAAAACAAAACCCGTTTCCGCTCAGTCTGCCAACCTGCCGAGTATCTCGAATAAACTATTACCATCCTTCAAATAAAGGTACCTGCCTATCCGAGTAATAAATTAAAGTAATTTATATGTAATGATGCATCCACATCATAACATGCTCTATAAATGAAACATTTCTCAACGTAGCCGAATACTAAAAACTGTTTTAGAAAGGTTACAAAATAAGCTTTCGAATGATTATATTACAAATAAATATTAACATTTGTAAATATTAAAATTAAGAATGAAAACATTAAAAAAATGGGGTTGAAAAATTACAACAAATTGGTCACGTAGTACGGGTACGTTCCCTAAATACGCTAAATAAGGGGATGATTAATGTCATAAATACCGATCAATGCCCAGCCCAAGATATTTTTCCAGGATTAGGTTTTGCAGGTCGTTGTTTTCAATTTTTAAGGGTACATGTGGAGGAATTATTTTACGAGGTGCGATATGGTTTAGATCATGTATATCGTTTTTTAACATTCATTGTTAATTTTTATTGGAGCCAACTGTTGATATTTCTAGATCTGTTTGTGGATTTTCTAGTAAGATATCAAAATCTTTGCCCCAATGGAAAATTGCAGTATCATCTGCATATAAAAAGATTTCCCAATTTAAAATTAATTGCGAAATATCATTATGCAAATTTGGAACAGTGGTGGAAATAGTATGGAACCCTGCAGAATTCCGTAGTTTATTGGAACGTAGTTGGGTTGTTATTTTTTTTAACCTAAACTCTTACCACTCTGTCACATTTCCACCTAAAGTGAGGAATTTGTTTTTACAATAAATGAATTCTCTCTGGATCTCAGAGGGGAAATTGTAGCAAAGGGGGAAGGAGGCTTAAAGTGCCTATTGGGGGTGACAAACACGAGCTGCGTGTATTTTTTTTACGTTAACTCCACACAGGAGGCCCTGAGGAAAATAATTTCCCTCAGGGCCTATGTCATCTGGGATGCTGTGGGAAGGGTCTTTTTGAGGAGAGGAAGGAATGAACATTGGTCTTGAAGAGACCCATGTTGTAGGAAGGAGGAAACACAGAGGCCGGCAAATCATTCCACAGCTGAGCTGTTGAACACAGAACGAGTCGAAGAAACGACCCGTTCTCATGTGGCAAATGTCAACCGTGTACAAATGTTGGGCACGCGTTTGGCGTGTTTCCCGACTATGCACCGGTGCCGAAGAGATCAATGATGCTAGTTCCTCGGCGCATCTTCCATTGTAATACCGGTAGAACAAGGATAGCATTCCCACCCGACGCCTGTGCTCTAAAGATTGCAATCCGTCTGTTAAGATGGGAGAATCTATCAAACGGACCGCCCGTTTCTGCACAGAGTCGAGGGTATTTTTCAGGTATTTTGGAGCTCCAGACCAGAGGTGGCTGCCAAATTCAACCGTGGGGCGCACTTGTGATTTGTACAGGGTTAGCAGTTGTGTACTATTAAAGTATCTGCGGGCCCTGTACAGTACGCCCAGTTTTTGGCTAACTTTACTCTGGCTTCGATGGAGCCCCCATACCTGAGCTGGTCACTTAGGGTTACACCAAGCATTTCGATGGAGGGCCTGTTCGGAAGATTGCTTCCGTTGAAAGAGACTAGACTGTATAGCTATTTCGAATGATAACCCATGTGTCACAATTAACTTACGACATAAAAGTAGTGGGAGACAAGTTTTAGAGATTTTAAAAATATTTTATTAAACATTATAAAAAAATTATCACTGTTACTTTATAGGTTAACCTTTTGAAGTTAAAAAAGAGTTTTATATTTTATGTCACCATATCATTTTTTTGTAACACTATATAATATACGCAAGTCGAGGTGGCAGGCGACAACTGTGATTTGTATGAAATACGCTTCGATCACGAGGAGTTACAACTATTTTTTTAGTAACGTAATTTTTACTACAAAAATATAAACACATATTTTTTTAAAACGCACACAGTCGTTACGTCTTTAGTACAGTAGATTTTAAAGTTATTATAAAATAATAATATTGGTTATTCTGTTGAATATTTCTCCACTTACTGGTGGAGACAACTGTTTGTAGGTTAAAAAGAAGAACAACCCAGTTGCTATTTTGATTGTTAAGGATTTATAAAATAAAATATTTCGTGCCTATAAGTATTCTAAAATGAACGTATCTCTGGCTGAATCCACTATCAGTTATGGACTTGCTTCTTGGGAACATTCTTGTAAAACTAATATAAATTACATATATCCAAACATTGCAAAACTCCCTGACAAAATTATTAATCCATCAGGTACACCAATAAACACAGAAGCGACACTAAATTAATATACAAGGCTCTAAATGTTTTACCTGTCAGAGGATTATTGTTTTATAATATTATTAGTCAATATGTTATATTGTCCGATTCCTTGTATAGGGAAAGAGTTTACCATAAACATAATAGAATATTCACTCAAAATGAAGGATTGGTGGTTTCCGAAATGTACCAATAAATACGGTGAAAGAACCCTGAATTATATTGTACCCAAAATATTTAATAAACTACCAATGACAATCAAAAATAATAACGTTTTTAATGGTAAAGTCAAATATAATCTAAGCAAATGGTTTTTAGATAGGTATGATTTACATTGATGCCGTACCTTGTATTCATTATAGAAACTCACATTCGAAGGAATTGGTAAATTCATTACAATTTTTGTAATACCTTGAAACTATTAATTTACTTGTGATTATATTTCATTTGTTCATACTAAATCCATTTGTACTTATTTTATTATATAAGGCTTATAGTGCTATTTACATGTATATACTATTTCCGTAATTTAAATAATTTATTTAATTGATATTTAGCATCAAAATAATAAAATTATACATATACAATGTTGTCATTATGTACCTGTCGACAAACTAGTAATAAGACAAACTAATGTTTAAATGTAAATAAATAATTAAAAAAATAAGGCTAACGAATTGCTTTATATATATATATATATATATATATATATATATATATATATATATATATTTTATTATTATTTATTTATCTATATAAGGTCCGTTTACATTACATTATTCGATGCCTGTCTCACTAGGGTATACCTGTGTTGAGACAGACATATTGCTAAGATCTGATTTGTGTAGATTAATAGCAGGACCAACTACACCTATTTTCTTTAGTTTCTTGAGAAATATATCATGGCTAACTGTATCAAAGGCTTTTTGAAGGTCAACTAATTTATATAAAATATTATTTCCACCATCAACGCCGCTTCTAAGTTTACAGATTAAGTCATTTATTGCTCAATTGTGTATTAGATTTTTTCCAAAAGCCGTATTTTTTTTTTTAAATAAGAATAATTTTTTTAACAGAAATTGTTTAATCTTTAGTAAATTACACGTCCAAAATTCGAGTCCAGAAGAGACAAGAGGATTCAAGAAGAGAAGAGAAGACTCAAAAAGAGGTAAGAAGAGACAAGCCAAGCCAAAAAGGGCTAGAAGATGCAAGAGGAAGTAAGAAGAGCCAAGAAGAGACTACAAAATCCCAGAAGAGACAGGAAGAAGTAAGAACAGACAAGAAAAGCCACGAAGAGCCGAGAAGAGACGGACGATTCAAGAAGTGGCAAGAAGAGACAAGCCGAACCAAGCAGAGGCGAGAAGAACCAGAAATTCCCGTGAATATACAAGAACAGTTAAGAGACGATAAGATCCCAGAAAAGACGAGAAGAAGCAAGAAGAGACAAGAAAAGTCACAAAAGGCACAAAGAAAAGGAAAGGAAAAAAGAAAAAAAAAAATCATAACGCTCAAGAAGAGTAAAGAAGAACAAGATACAAGGAAAGTCAAGAACAGGTGAAAAGATCCAAGAAGGGGCAAGAATAGCCAAGAACAGCCAGAAATAGTCAAGAATATCCAAGAAGAGCCGAGAAGAGGCAAGAAAAAGGAAAGCATAAAGGAAAAAAATAACGCTCTATCCATTCCTTTGTTCCTGCCCATCCTAAATTCCAATATTGGCTTATTAGGTTGCCATGTATACCGGTCGATTAAACTCAAATCTCCTCCCTATCCTCAGAGCACGTGTTCTTAGTTCTAAAAATCAGTGCCCCCTGGTGTACCGCTCTCACCGGGACAGGAGTGCTCATGGCTGGGGTGGTACAATCGTATCGTATCGTATCGTATTATTAGAAAGCTGTAAAACCTGGTAACATAGTAATCGGATCATTCTAGATTTGTGGTGAAGCCAATTGCGGTGGTTTTAAAATTTGACAGATGAGATCACAATTTGTTATTTCCACACGAGGACCGTTAGGATGACTACGCTATTATAGATTACAAAATAAGTTGAATTCCTCGCCAGATCGGTTGTAGTATTTTCAAGAGATGTTGACCGGTGAAATTAGTGAAAGAGTGCCATTATTTTGTATCCGTGAGCGTCTAGAAAGACGATAAAATAGTTTGATTTAATGAATACTTCGCAGTGAAATTCAATAAGATTTATTTCAAACGTAACCAAAAGTCTTATCAATGAGGTTTGAAGATTGAGATGTGATTTAACGAACAACATGGATCGTAAAAACAATGACTAATTTTTACTCCAAAACACTATTCGAGTAGGAAAAACAATGCTCTTATCGTAGCGATAATTTTATGTGTTTTGTTGTTTTTTAACGACGCGATGCGACGCGTGACGTATTTGTGTCGGTATTGGGAATGATGACATGTGCTTGGTGCTATGTTCACTGATCAGACGATGCGCCGATGTTCGTTGCTCAGTGATCACTGTGATAATGTGATCAGTACCTTCGCAGTGCTCTATACCACGGCTCCGGCTCACGGGACCGTCAACTCAGATACTGCCAACTGCCAACTACTGATACTGCCAACAGCCGCAGACGAGCGGGTCCGCGTGTGTGTGAGTTAGCTTTATAATAGAACACGCTGCGCTGAATAGAACTTCACTTTCTAAATAGTGATCGCGCGACCTTGAAATAGTGAGCTATTACAAAACCGCCGAGCGCGAACAGTTACGTTAACGCTGCGGCGCGACGGTCGGTACAACGGTAGGCGCAACGCACACTGACTTCAAATTATCGAAACATGGCCATTTCACTAATTTTTTTTGCATGGAAAGGATTGAGGGGCTAATAAAACACATGGATTAAAATTGATGTAAATTAAAGCAAAATAAATGAGGATATGATGGATTGTTGAGTGAGAAATTTTGGCACGATGTAGATATATAATATACTTACATATTTTGCTTTATTTTCTTTCTGCTAGTTTTGATATATGTTTCTTGTTTTAAAATAGATACACTCCATAAGGAGATATCATTATTTTGTCTAAAATATCGTAACTAAGACTTAAAAGTGTTTTATTTCCATTAATTTATTTTCCTCCACATCTGCGTCAACGAATTTGACTTTTAAATTTTGTTTTAAGTAGATTGTTTTTTTTTTTATTTCTTTTAAATAAAGAACATTTGTTGTTTTTTAAATAAAATGATGTCTTATCTGTTTCCTCTTCCTCGTGTTATGTGTATGCTTGTGCTACAGGTTTTTAACATTTCTTGGAAATTCAGGTGAAGCTAATTTAATCTCTATTTTAATTTTAATTAATTTAATTTAATTTAATTTAATTTAATTTAATCGACTTGAATGAAAAATAGGGTTTTGAAGTAAATAATTTGCTTTAATGGCAAGATATTTAACTCTTTCAAAATTTCCTTGGCGCTATTTATCTTCAGTATAATTCTCATAACACTATTTTAGGGTAGTATCATTTTATTTGTTTCATATATCCATCGTTGACACTGTTTAGGAATGTCACTATTCTGCCACATTGTGAAAATTAATTTATAATTTCTTTTGTGTTTTGAGAAAAAATAAGTTTGAAGTACAGTATTACTCACAAACACTTATTTCAAAGCTTTTTTTCAAAGAAAGGCAAACATTCCTGGGTTTATATATAATACAACCTGAGGATATTTGATAATCTCCTACTACCACCACAGATGTGAAAAAGCTTTCTTGAACTCATAACGCTTGGGAGAGGCCCAAACGCGATGTCAACTTAGTCAATGACTGGTCATCTTTAACGTTTATCAATACGAGTATTTCTGTTTCTGTTGGTGTTTCTCTTTTTTCAATGATGATTTATTTATTTATAGTCAACTATGTTTTTAAGTCTAATTTAATTGCTGAATGTATTTATTTGTATACATGTAGTTGTTAATTTATATACTGGTATTATATGACAGTTCATCAATATAATATATACCTACTCATATTGATAATCGTTTCGTGTTATGTCGTGTTACGTCGACTGCAAAAAATCGAGTATTGCAAAACTTTTACTCTATATTTATTGTTTTGTATTTCATGAACATTGATATTTTTCTATCTTTCTTTTAGAATATTGTAAACAAATTTTCGGAATAAGTGCTCTCGGTAATATGTACAACATTTTTAATAAAATATTAAATTTGTTAAATTTATCGGCCGTATTTGACTTACATGTTCCAGGGAAGAATATTTCATATAATATTACATATTTCTTCATTAATAGCGTTTGTGTCGCTTTTCAGTAAGAATTTTATTGTTTCCACATTTTCGTCGGATTTTAATTTTTTACCTTTAGATTAGTTCTGTTATAGTAATCATTTTTCTGTTATTTAAAAAAAATAATAGTGCATCTAATAATAATAATGTTTTGATAATTTGTAGAGCGCCATTTCTGGGTAAAATCACCTCAAGAGCGCTATACAATTTATTATGAATTCTGAGGCACTGTTTAATTCGTTTCTATAAAACTGATTTTTTCCTAATTGTCTGAAAATTGAAATTTTATATAATACTAGCTGGTTCCCGGCATGCGTTGCAATGCCATATTCAAAGAAATAAATTGTTTCTCCCTGCATGTGCTTTCCCGTGTGTCCCCGTTCCCCGTTCCCCTCCCGCATCCCCTTCCCCTACCGCGTTCCCCATCAACCTTCCCCGCCTACCCTCTCACCTCTACCTCTCCCCCTTCCCCCTAATCCCCCTCCCGCCTTCCATATATTCAGTCCCAGTACATTCAGTTTTCAAACAGCTCGCGTGCCACCTATTACAATTTTTTTATTCAAATTTTCATTTCGCGTACATAAAAAATATTCATTTTTGAGTATTACAAGAATAATCAACCTAATTTGGTACTGAACATAGGTTCCTATTTAAAATATCTATAATTTAAAAACTTCAAAGACAATTCTTTTGTTACATAAAAACAGCTGCCTGCTAAATTAATATTCATCAAACGCGCGAACTGTCAAATGTGCGAAGTTAAAATCGTCGTTAAATTTTCTGAAATTATCCAGTTTTCTGCGCAATTTTCTTAATTTTTCTTTCCGTGAGAACCTTCTACAAAGTATTAGAAAACTAAAAAAAAAGATGAATGAAATAGGTAAAGTCGTTCTGAAGTTATGGCGTGACCAAGGGAAACAGGGATTAATTTTTTTTATATAAATATAGATATACATATATATGTAGATATGCCTTGCATCGAAGGGTATTATTATACTATTTATTTTTTCATTGGTTAAAAGTTATTTTTCTAGTAAAATATTATCAATAGAATATTTTGTGTTCTTTATTAAGGTTTCTAGGGATTCTATGTACATAAATATCTAAATCTAACTCCTATTAAATATCTAAATCTACTCCTAACAGCCGTTTCCGCTTAATTGGGACACATCGGAACCCAAACAATTTATCTAAAAAAGCAGCGGTCCCAAACAAGGGATAAAATTAAAGAAACAGCCTTCAAAGACAATTCCATAGTCGAATCCAATTCCTAAAATACCAAAGTCATAATAATACCCATCGACCATGTGTTCATATATTGTCGTGCCACAGTGCGGCTGGTCACTACTACATGGATAGACTACGACACTACGTATTACGTGCATATTATTATTTGTCTATGGGTTCCGCTCACACAGCCCGAGCTTTCTGATAGCATATTTGCGAATGCAATCATATGATGGGCCAGTGGACCCTCACAACTCACACATCACTTCGCATTCATTGTGAATCGCTTCTAGCAAAAGAATTGTAAACTAGTACCTACACTACACTTACACAGTCACAACCCTTCTACAAGTTCACAGTGTTCAAAATTTAAATCAAGACGCCTGACGAGTTTTGAGAATGTTACTTTGTTTTATTAGGTATTAAAAAAAACATTATTTTTTATAATCAGACATTTTTTGTTAACGAACACTGTCTCCCTTACCAATGTGAGCTTTTAAAAAGTTTTCCAAGGGTACTAGCGCGGAACTTTATTTCCATATCTTTCGTGTCAAGCAAACTGCGAAATTTTACAACTTATGTTCGTGGTAACCTAACACCATAATACGATCTACTCTAAATATTTTCAGTGATCTTTGTTTGCCAGGAATGACCACTCATTATTTTTTTATTTATTTTTATTTTTATTTAATTTCAACGGTATACATATACCATAAGAACTGATTACATGTCGCAAAATCAAAAATAATAATATAGAAATAAAAGAAAAAAATTGTTTAAAAGATAATTGTGGCATTTGAATGAGAAATGACACCAGAGAGACAGTTACATACAAAAATCTATAGTACAAATAGAATTAATATTGACTGAAAAGATTTGATATCATAGCTCTCTTGTACCTACCTTCCGTGCAGTTAAATAGATCTGCCACATCTGCATATCTATTACTAACGTCATGTAACCTAGGTACAAGGGAGTGTTTCGAGTACTCAGTCCTATTATTGTTACATTTAAACAGGATTTTAGATCGAGTGGTTCTCGTGGGAATATAAAATTCAATGAGCTTAGTTAAATTAGGACTGTCTTTGCTACCATTTACAATTTTGAACAAAAATAAAAATAATAATTCTTCGATCTGAGAGTCTTAATAAATTTAATTCTTTCATCAAGTAATTGTAGTTTATGTTTTCAATGGGAATACCGAGTTTAAAATTAATATGTCTTAGAAATTTATGTTGAATTTTTTTGATTGAATCTGAATGTATTTTAAAATGGGGGGACCAGATCGAGGAGTTATATTCGACTTGACTACGTACTAAGGATGTATACAAAAATTTTAGTGTTGAAATATTCCTAAAACCTCTGGAATTTCGAAGAATGAAGCCAAGCATTTTCATTCCTTTATTACCGATTGTGTTTATATGGGATATAAAGTTTAATTTAGAGTCGAAAATTAAGCCCAGGTCGTTAATTTCTTCGACAGAGGTAAGGGTAGAGTTATTTAGTACATACGGATGAATAATTGGTTGACTTATTCTGTAAAATCTTATTGCATGACACTTGTTTATGTTCAGAAAAAGTTTGTTAACAGAACACCAATTAATTAACTTGTGTAAATTATTCTGTAGACAGATATAATCTTCAACGGTTTTAATTATTTTTAATATTTTCAAATCATCTGCCAAAAGCAACACATTTACATCTTTATCAAATATATCAACAATATCGTTTATAAACAGAAGAAACAAAATTGGGCCTAAATGAGACCCTTGTGGTACACCACTGGTAGCTACAAATTGATTGGAAAGGAACAAATTAATTTTAACAAGTAGTTCTCTATCAGATAGATATCTTGCAAACCAGTCTAAAAGTTTTCCATCAATACCTAGCTTACGTAGCTTAATCAGTAGAATTTTATGAGAAACTTTGTCGAAGGCCTTGATGAAATCCGTATATATAGAATCAACTTGAGTTCTGTTAGCTAATGCGTTTGATATATAGTTTTCATATAAAGAAAGATTTGTTAGAGTTGATCTGCCCGACAAAAATCCGTGTTGATTCGGAACAATGAGATGGTTTATACATGGGGAAATTTGATCAAGCAATAGTTTTTCAAAGAGTTTCGGGATTACAGATAGTTTACATATTGGTTTATAGTTAGTGACATCACTTTTATTACCTTTTTAAATATATGTAGGTGTTAGATAACAACGTTTCCAAATGTCAGGGAAGCAACCTGTGTCGAGGGATTGATTAAACAATAAACAAATTGGCTCAGCCAGTGAAGCAATGCAATTAATAAGGATATTGGGATGCACATTGTCAGGTCCGGCCTTCTTGTTTTTGTCTAGGGATTTAATTTTAGTTTTAACGTCGTCTATTTTGATGTGAACAGCAGGGATATGTATGCTCTCATTACGGGAAGGAGGTGGTACATAATTCTCTGGGATATTTTCGTCATAGGCACTTTTGAAATAATTAGCAAAATAGTTGACCTTCACTTTCATATCAGTGCTATTCTTTTCTTTGAAGTGCATTAAGATGGGTAAACCTTGTTTGTTTTTCCTAAGAGAGTTAACATGTGTGAAAACGTTTTGTGTATTAGAGGGTATAGATTTTTCGATTTCATTTATATAATTAAAAAACGATATTTTTGACAGTTTTTTACATTGAGTTCTGTAGTTGTGAAATATTTTATAGTCGTTAAGGGAACTGGATTCTTTAAAGTTTTTGTGTGTAATTTTTTTACAGATAACTAGGTTAATTAGCTCACCGCTGAACCATTTCGGGAACTTTGCTTCTTTGAAGTGTGAAAGTGGTACATAATTTTCAATGGCCCTGTTAATAATTGTGTAAAAAATTTCAAGATTATAGTTAATATTGTTGTTGTGGTGAAGAAATGACCAGTCTTCATTTGCAAGATATTGGTTCATATTAGGATAGTCAGCTTTGGAAAAAATATAAGCAAGGTTAATCAGAATAGTTGTGTTGTCTGGTGAGTTATTCGTCGTGATGGTTATGCTTAGAGCGGGGTGGTGGCAGTCTAGGGGGAGGAGCTCATCGACCGATTTAACAATATGAATTGAGAGATCACTACAGAATACCAGATCCAGCAGCCGATTATAGTTATTGTAGACTTTATTGACTTGATGTAGAGAGAGTAAGTTCGTCATATCTATTATTTCGCGAGCATTTTCTGGCAGGTTGGTGTAAGAGTTTTTATTCATCCAATCAATGCTAGGGGTATTGTAGTCACCAAATAAAATTGTTCTGGCATCAGGGAATTTATTTTTGAAGGTTTCGAGGTCATCAATATGGTTTTTGTAGACTGTGATGTTGGATCCTGGAGGAATGTAAACACATCCCAATAGAATTTTATTTGATTTAGATTTTAGTAATACGAATACCGTCTTGATATTTGCAAATTAATCGAGTGGTCGACAGTGATTTATAAACGGATATGAGAACTCCTCCTCCTCTGGTTTTTTTGCTGGTGGCTGGATTTCTGTCAAGGCGGTAGGTGTTGTAAGATGTAAATCCAAGTTCCTCGGTATGAATATCAGGATCAAGCCAGGTTTCAGTAAGAAGAAATACATCGATGTTTTGAAGTAATGGAATAGTAGTTCTCAACTGTAAGAGTTTGGTGCGGCAGCCCCGGATGTTTTGGCCATATCCATTGATGTCTTTGAGTTTTTTGGAGTTGTCTTAACTATTGTCGGCTTACTGTTGATGTATTTAATAGTTAGCCCAACTTCACCTCCCTGAATCCGACTTTCCATGGTTTGACGTAGGTCCAACAAGTATTTTCTTTGATTTGGTGTTTGGTCGGCAAAAATTTTGACTGGGGAGTTGTTCAGGAAAAAGTTTTTTTTTCGGAGGATAGTCATTGCTTCAGTCGAGTTTCTTAGGATAACTTTAATCTCGATTTGTCAGGCCTCACTGCTACAAGACGGAAAGTGTTAATGGAATTTGGATCAATGTTGTTGTCTATTTTCTTCAGAATGAACTTGTAAGCTTGTAATTTGTAAATTGTCATCCTCGATTTTTTCAATTTGGATTAGTTTTGTGCTTTCAGGAACGTTTATAATTATGAGATTATTAGCTCTGATCTTTCTCTCTTCAAGCTCATCGGCCGCTTAACATGTGGATTCCAGTGAGTTAGGCTTGGAGGTTAATGTTTTGGTTGCTGTTAGCTCACCCTCGAGTGCTGCCATTTTTGCAGCCATTTGCCCAATGGTTCCAAGAATTGCGTTGGTTTTCGGAATCATTTTAGCAATTTGATCCTTGTAGGGTTTGCTACTTGGGTCTATTATTAATTCAGTAAGAGCCTCAACGGCGTCTCTCGCCAGACTAATGAATCCCTGTGAGTCCATTCTATTAATTTAAAAAAATGGATGATGGTTTATTCTGAATTTAAGGTGAAGTGACTTGAGGTACTTGCTACAGTCGGCCGTGTCGCGCGGTAGTAACTTGGGTGACAATATTACTTAACTTTTTGACTTTTAATAATATTGATAATGCTCACTCAGTTAGATATTAGAATTCTGCAGATTTGCACTACAACTTTCTCAGACTTGCAGTCACTCAGTGGCTCGTTTAATTATTAGTTACACTGACTAAAACAACTATAGAATGTTAATTAGTATTGAGCGCAAAATTGTACGTGCTCTCTGTGTCACTATACTGTGGTATGACGAGATGATAGCCATTAATAAAAATTTTAAATGTTAATAATGCAGTTTTCCATTTCTTTATATAGTTTTAAAAATACATATCTATATTTAATAGATAAAATTTTACAAATAATGAATTATTGAAAGTTTTCAGCTTTTTTGAAATCGTCACGTTTCAATGGTTCACCTGTTATATCTATATATATAAAAATCAAAATATGCTTGCTTGGATGTACATATGTATATGAGTTATATATGCGTTGTTAAACCATTCATCCGATTGCGATGAAATTTTGGGGGATTTGATATGCGCATGCTCGCGATGGTTTCTATATACAATAGTGAGCTCTGGTGTCATGAAATAACGCGTTGCAAACCATTAATCCGATTGCGATGAAAGTTTGGGAATTTGATGTGTGCATGCCCGCGATGGTTACTAAATATAATAGTGAGCTCTGGCATTATGAAATTTATAAAAAAAATTGCAATAGGTGGTACGCGAGTTGTTCGAAAACTGAATGTACCGGGACTGAATGTATGGAATGCCGGACGGGGGAAGCGGGACGGGGGAGTGGGGAGAGGGATAGCGGAGTAGGCGGAGTGTGAACGCGCGAGGGGAAGGGGACACGGGAGAGAAAGGGGAGGCGGAAGTGAAACGGGACAAAGGGAAAGGATACGCAGGGAGAAACAATTTCTTTATTAAGTGGGAACTTGCTAGTTCTATTACACAATTGTGAATGAAATAAGGAATGTGCGTCGAGATAGTGTTATGTGGCGGTCTATCCTCTCTGCTTATCCCTGCAGACAGGTGTGTTGGTTAGTTAGTTGTTTTTCGAGTATTCAGTATGGATTTCTGATTTTAGAGTGACGAAATGCATTGAATATTGATTGAATGTCGTGAAACAACTTATAAAACTAATTAAAGTATTCTTAAGGAGAACACCATACTAAAATACCTACGCATTGCGGACTCGGACCCTTGTTCCAAAGGTGTTTCGTGGACACGAGGTCAGTGGTGGATACAGAAAAACTCAAGGGGGGGGGGGGGGGGGGCGCTAAAGATATAAGAAAACTAAAAAGTAGACAACAGTGGGGAGAACACGAAGCACCGCACAAAGGGGAGACCGACTATACTATCTCATTATCTCGCAGGCTAAAACATACGGATGTATGTGTTTATCAAATCACAACGGTGTGAAAGAAGTTTTCACTTCAATAAATGAATAAAAATTTTCTGGCCACAGGGAGCAGTAGGGCTGCATTACACGATCAAGGGAATCAAATACATGAGTCGGGCCATTTTAAGGCTACCTTTACATGGCCCGACGAAGTATGAATGTGAATGAAGCATTTAACTTTTCCAGCAGGAATCTCTCGACTCATTGCCTCGCATCGCAGTGGGAGGGAAAGATTCACCCGTCCAAATCTCCTGGACACTCTAACCCAGAGAGTCCTAACCACCTATCATACCTTTTTACTACCACTATTTCCTTTCCATAAAATGACTCTTCACATAGCATCTCCAAAGACAATTTGTAATAGATACCCAAAAATGACAGTGGATGAGTTTGTGTATTCGGGAAGTATGTTTACGAGAGATGGGAAGGCTGATAGAGATATTGAAATAAAGGTAAATGCAGCTAACTTCGCATTTATGGAGGACTGAACGCCGTTAGCGCTAACAAAAAAACTGTCGAAAGAAGCGAAGCTAGCAGTCCACAATGGAGTGCTGGTACCAACCCTGATATATGGCAGTGAAGCACGAAACTGGCAGAGGAAGCACTAAATGCTGTAGAATTGAGATCCTTGCGGTTCATGTGTGGTAAAGTCATGTTAGTCATGTATGATGGTGTGAGAAAAATACGAAAAGAATGTAAGGCTGATGCAAGCGTAATATGTAAGATTAACTTCGACCAAGTATACCCAGATTCCTGTTATTTGCCGGAGACGCGAATCCACGCGTGGTTTGTGCGCGTGCGCGCGGAAAAAAATTCGAAAAAAATATGTTTGTCTGCGATTTTGACCCTTCTATGTACAGAATGTGTATGAAGGACAAGGTCAGAATCGCTTGCGCCAACATTTGCCCAGGATATAGGCAAAACTTTCGGACGGACCGCCAAACAACTCGGTCTTGGCAAATACTCTTTCACATTCATACATCGTCTCATACACACTCTTCTATTATTCAGACCCTTGACATGGTCAGACTCAAGTATCTTATTCACTTGATCATGCCATGTCTTCCTCGAATCCCCGACTTCTTCGACCATTCATATTTGCGTGATAAATTCTTCTTACACTACTTTTTTTGTTCATTCGCTCTACGCGAGGGTCCAATCTGAAGGTCCCAAACCATCTGAGGGTTACTTTCTTAATCTTACTCATTACGCTTACATCAGCCTTGCATTCTTTGCGGATCTCCACATTTTTCACACGATCATACGTGGTTTTACCACACATACGCGTCAGGGATCTCATTTCAACAGCATACAGTCTACTTTCATCCTTCCTCTGCCATTTCCATGCCTCACTGCCATACGTCAGGGAAGGTACTAGGACTCCATTGTGAACTGCTAACTTCGCTTCTTTTGACAGTTTTTTAGTAGCGCCTACGGCATTCAGTCCTTCATTAATGGAGTTAACTGAATTTACCCTTCCTTCAATATCTCCATCAGCTTCCATCTCTCCACCACTCCAACTCTATCTCCTTCCCATCTCACAGAGTTAACGGAGGAGAAAAACCGCTCTCTTGTTCCTACTGTAATTATTCTATTTACAAAAGTATAATTCAAATAGTCACATCAGTATGTGACAATACTCACAGTGGAGAAAACCATTCTCGTGTCCCGACTGTAGCTATTCATATTCAGAAAATACCTTTTTGAGATGCACTGCTGACCCACAGAGCTGGACCCATTATTCAGTTATGCTTTATTTTATAGTTACTATAGTATCTGTACCATCCAAGGGCCCGTGCGATCCTTGGAAAATTTTAGATCATCAATGCAATTTGGGTTGGCCAGGCCTGCTTTAAAATATTAATTGTTTGCACCTGTACACGCGCAATATTTACTTGTTTGTAATATTAACGCCTTTCAGCTTTTAATATCAGGTGTAACTACAACAAGTATCAGGTATAATTACAACATTAAAAAGACAGCTCTAGTGAGTTTGTAAAACAGCAAGAAAAAGAAAACAGAAGCTGAGAAAGACATGTATAGATAACAAATCAAGCAATAAATATTACAATATGTAAATACTACAAAATTGTAAATACTAAACATTGAAAAAATATTTTTTAAATTTCTTCGGCATTAACTATATGTAATAATTTTTAGATATTTTGTTTTGAAGATTTTTAAGTTTCAATGTAAATTTGTTACTTTATGTTTTAAATTTTCTGCTACTGGTTTCGACACATCCGTGCTAAACTTAGCTTTTAAGTTTACTAGTGAATGACACGGATGTATCAAAACCGTTAGCAGAAAATTTAAAATATAAAGTAACAAATGTACATTGAAAAATTAAAGCTGTTAAAAAAAAATACGTTTATATTAAATAAGTGAATAACTTAACATAAAGATGAGGCACGTTAATGGTAGATAAATAATAAGAAAAATATATTTCAAGTTGAGAAGTTGTCTACATATTACAGGAGATAAACCTCTTTTCCAATGAAACAATAAAATTATGAAAATCTGTGAAAAACATATTAAGAATAGCCACTTCTGTTGGTCGGTACAATTATTTGCCTAAATTTAAAATAACGAAAACAAATAAAAAGTTTTTAAAATAACTAAATTATATTACAGATTGTAATGGTTTTTAATATTTGTACGAATCGTACTTTATAATTTTTTTTTATTTATTAACCAAGATATTACAATACCAACAAAATACAATATACATTTTTTTGGTATATACCATTAATATAGAAAAATAAGATAAAAATAAAAATATTTTAATTTAAATAGATAAATAGAATAAAATAGCAATAAAAAGAAAAGAGATAAGAAAAATAGAAAAAATATGAAAGAAATAAATTAGAGACACAAAATTAATCGAGAGGAAAAGAAAAAAAAGTGTGTTCTTGTATTGTTTATCTGCCCGCAGTATAAAATGCCTTTGTTCATTATCAAGATATGAATTTTGTGTTTTAGATTTGCATTTTTGATATGGAAATCTATAACTTCTTTTTCAATTAAATTAAAAAAATTTGGAGCCAGATTATGATAATGTCCATATGTAGTATTTGTATTCGAAAGCCTGTATCTTAATGTATTTAACTACTAAAATGTATTAAGATAGGAAATATGTGTACATTTACCCCTGATGATGTGAATATTGTTCACAAAATATGTAAATTGTGTATATTATAAATAAAGTGATGTAAAAAAAGTTATTTGTCTTTTAATAAAATAAATAATGACATCACAAAGAGAAATCCTTTCAGAAGAAGTTTTCTTTGAAAAATTGATATGTTTAATAAATATGTCAAAGTAGTTTAATAAATAGTTTTGTCCATAAACAAACTTCAAGCTTTCAAAAACGGCTAACAAATGCAGTATTGGTTTAAATCACAGGTATAATATTGTATTTGTTAGCCTTTCCTGAAGGATTTGAGTTTGTTTATAGACTAAACCAACGCACTAAAGTTATTGTTAAGCATCGAAGTACTTACTTCTATGGGAATGCTTCTGCCAATAATGTTCCTATAAACACTACACAGTCACAATAACATAAAGTAAGGAAAGTGGAATGAAACGAAGTACTCGAGGAAAACAACTCGAAGATACGAATGTCCATTGTCAGATGGCCAGATAAAGCAACAACGTGAAAATAACGTAATCTGCTAAAGCATTGTATTTATACTCGCACACCTGACGGCATCCATGGTCGAGGGGTAAGTCTCTCGACTAGCGATCCGAAGGTTTGAGGGTTCGAATCCCGGCGTGCGGAAGTGAATTTAATTTTATTAGGAACATTTACATGCATTAAATAAAACAACAAATTATAATAATTAGGTTATAACCCAATAACAAATGTGCACATCACGCCCAAATAATAAATAAAAAGGTGGTTAATTATTAACTTTTTTAAACCTAATATTATAGAGATAGGAACTACATAAACTGTCTAAACATAATCTAGATATACTGTCTAATACTGTGTAATATATAAAAGATACAGATAAGATAAGATAAAAAACAAGAAAAGTAGAAAAAATAAATATATGCATATATAATAATAATGATGAAAACTGGAAACCACCAGACCAGAGAAATATTATGTATATAAAAAAAACAAGTTAAAGTAAAATAAAAGTAAATATTCGATTGAATTGTGTTGTTTCACAATTCAATAATCTATTATCTTCTTCTTCTATCTTCTATCTATATAATATATAATATAATATATAATTATAACATTATAATTATAATTTATAATATATTATTATAAATAAAAAAAAAAATTATTATATAAATAAAAATGAATCGCCGAAATGTATGTACGCGCATAACTTCCGAACGACTGCACCAAATTGAATAATTCTTTTTTTTGTGTGTTCGTTATCGTCAGGAAAAGGTTTGTATATAACTAATGGTGAGCTCTGGCATTATGAAATTTGTATAAAAAATTGCTTAGGTGGCACGCGAGCTGTTTGAAAACTGAATGTACCGGGACTGAATGTATGAAATGCGGGAGGTGGGATGGGGGAGGAGGGTTCGTGGGACGGGGGAAGGGGGAGAGTGGAGTGGGGAGAGGAAAGGTGGAAGAGATGGAGTGTGAACGCAAAAGGGGATGGAGACACGGGAGAGGAAGGGGAGGAGGAATGGGAACGGGAATGGGACGAATGGGAAAGGACACGCAGGGAGAAACAACTTCTTTTTTAAAAGGCATAGCAACGGTCGATCTAAGAGCGAGGTCAACAGCCGTATACACCAGGCTAGGCTTGCATTCAATAAAAGGTCGAAAATAATAGAATCGAATAATATAGACCTGAAACTGAGAATACTCCTCATCAAGACCTAAGTATGGAGTATCTTGATGTACGGCTGCGAAACATGGTGCCTATCCGAAAGAGATAAACGGAGACTAGAGGCTTTTGAGATGTGGTCCTATAGAAGACTACTAGGAATTTCCTGGAGAGACCACATCACAAATGAGGAGGTTCTTCAAAGAATCGAAGGAGGAAGGCACCTGCTCAGGACCTTGTCCGAAAGGCGCGCAAGATGGATCGGCCATGCAATAAGACAAGAAGGCCTCTTGCATGCCATAATGGAGGGTATGACCGAGGGGACAAATGCTAGGGGACGCCCACGCCGAGAGTACCTGGAGGACCTGCTGGTGGACGTGCGCTGCTTATCATATGCAGACTTCAAAAGAGCCGCACAAGACAGGGAAGAGTGGAAGAAACAAATAGATGAAATTGCTGCAAACCAATCCCAGGATTGAAACCAGAGAGAGAGAGCAACGCATGCCGGGAACCAGCTAGTTTAAAATAGTATAGGGTTTATTAGCGGCACGTTCCAGAGTGGCAGATGCTCTCAGTATCGCTCTGGTGTAAGAACACCATTCAGAATTGAAACATTGCGTTGCTTGAAATGGCTTTAGTGTGATAAGATTTGAATAGCCAGGTAATTCTCAGCCTTCCTCTCCATTCCGTTAATTTGGGTTCCTATGCGCTTTCATCATAGAGTTGGTTTTGAGGTGACCTTGACCTCAATTGTCGTCTTAGACCAACCTGGCTCACTGCTCACCAGTGCCCACTGCTCACTACCCACTGCTCACTACTCACCAGAGCCCACTGCTCACTGTTCACTGCTCCCTGCTCACTGCTCACTGCTCACTGCTCACTGCTCACTGCTCACTGCTCACTGCTCACTGCTCACTGCTCACTGCTCACTGCTCACTGCTCACTGCTCACTGCTCACTGATCACTGATCACTGCTCACAGATCAGTGCTCACTGATCAGTGCTCACTGCTCACTGACCACCAGAGCCTATTGCTCACTACCCACCAGTGCCCACTGCTCACTGCTCACTTTTTTGTTTTAGCACCGTGCAATTGGAAAACGTTTTTCCTCGGGGCCTAAGCCCTGTTGGGTTTCTGTGTGAGGGCCGTTTTAGGGAAAGGCAGGAGAGGAAGTTCTGGGATCCAGTTGATCAGTCAGTGGTCAGGGGTCAGTATGTCCAGAAATGACGAACATATGTGTCCATTCCTCCCCAATGCGGCGCAAGTCGATAGGCTGAGGTCAAGACAGTCCAGCTGAAGAGGTCAAAAGGTCTCCCTCAATCAATCTCTCCCGATCTGGCCCGCCATGCAGTACGTGGGCAAAGACATAAAAATTTCATTCTATGAACCCTGGCACCCCTGCTAAGTCACCAAACATAGCGAACCACTTGGTGTGACCTACGGCGCGTATGGTGGTTATCCAACAAATGATTTCCGGGGCGGCGATACGCTTACCCGCCTCCAAAAATGTAAATGCTGCTTATACTGCTGAATAGCTAGGTATTTCCCCACCTTCCTCTTTCCTATCTTCTTCCCCTCCATACTACTTTCAGCCTCACAACATATCCCAATTAGCGAATGCCATGTCTCATTGGCTCTCCACAGTTAAAAGTTCAAACTCTTGTGCGTTATTCACATAAAAAAATACGCAGCCACCTCCGACCTCCAACCACCGTTGGCCGACTCGGGAGAGCGAAACCGGTATTGCAAATTAAAAGAAATTAGAAAATTTAACAATAACTTTCAAACATAGCACCATTTTTTTCCAGCTTTTAAAAAAAATTCTTTTTTGATAAAACTTTATAAAAATATTAATAATTAGATAATTTGTATAGCGCCGTTTTTGTGAAAAATCACCTCAAGGGCATTGTAATAAACATCTTATTATTTCCGAGCGTTTAATGATTAGTTATGAGATCTCGAATACTTTCTCATTCCCGCGTCGCGTGTCGCTTCTTCTCTTGCTATTTAGGGGTTGGGTTCATTTTCTTCTTTAATGCTATTGGTTAATTTTTATCCTGCCTCTTTTAGATGTGATCCCTGTAACGGAAGTCATAGCTGGAATGACTGAAATAAGATCATGTTAACTAAAAACATAAGGTCATATTAACTCTAGAAAGTTAAGTTGCTTCCCGGTTCTACCCGAGCATTTTCAGGTAAAATCTCTGGCAGGACTGAATTAAAGAGACTCGTTGGCTTCTAACCTAGAGTGAAAAGGATAAACAGTTTTGGTAAAAGATTAAATAAACGGTTGAGGAAACAATTAGGTTTCCTTTGGGAGTGAACCCATAAAGTTACTGTTAAAGTTTGTTGTACTGCCTTGATATTATTTAACAGTGTCGTACTAGCAAATTGATTGTACCCAAAATAAAGACTAATTGTGTTTAGTGGAAACAATTTGGAAACTAATTAATTATCCCTTTACATCACAAAATAGACCAGTGGTGTAGTACTTGGTTAATTATTTAATTTCATGTAATATACTATTATTAGGTCTACTCAAATTTAATAGTAGGTATACCAAATGATTCCTAATGTCTGAACGGTCCAAGTCCTGTATTGTTTATTATTATCCCGATTATACGCCATTGGCCATTGGCCATTTTAATATTTATATTTATTTTACAGTTAAATAAATAAAATAATAAAATCAACATTGTACTCGTCCCTTTACTAACAAACATGTTTTAAATTTTACACAACTGATAAAAAGCATTTACCATACATTAATGGTTGTTTTTCAGTTATAAAGTAATAACGATGGTGTTCTGTAAATTATTTATAAATTATAATTTAACGATAATTATCGTATTTCGTGAATCACTAGAACAGGACTTCCCAACCAGGGGGGTGTAGACAAATCTCAGAGAGGGAGTAATAGCGAAATCGCCTTGCCGGCCATGGCGATTTATCCATAGCTCTAGCAAAGACTGAACCCAGAATCGACCAACTGGTACAGAGCATGCAAGCTCAAGTATCTCATTAGCACTTTATTTTTTTTTATATTTTATAAAATTATCTACTAAGTTGTTAGACATTATCTAATTATAAAAATATAATTTAAATAAATAAAAAAATAATAATGGAATAATATGTATAATTAAAAGAAAACTGAGAAATGTAAATGTAAAAGTAATTAACGATTAAAAGTGTACCTACTCTTCCATTAAAGATCGCTAATAAATAATTCATAGTTAATGTAAAACCAAACGTGTTTCTTATTTTTGTTGAACCTTAATTAAGGGGGGCATGAAAATATTTTTTTTTGGTTCGGGGAGGTTCGGCGAAATAAAGGTTAGGAAACCCTGCACTAGAAGAACATGTGCTGAGGTGTCTACGTGTTTATGTTGGGAATTGATTACATTGTCAAATAATTTGGTGTTATTAAGTTATGAAAAAATGAACATTTGGTTTTTATCCAGACCGAAACATTATGTTCGATCACATGTGGATGTGTATTATGTGGGTATTTTTTTTTGTTGTTAAAAATAATTCATTAACAGTATAAAGAAGCTTTGACTGTCCAACTAGGAAGGTCTCCCGTTATGTGGTTACATGATTATTCATATATGTAGTAAGTATTAAGTAAAGTTAAAATTCACAGATTACATTCTTATAATTATAATATACGATACAGTAGGGTATTAGTAGTAGACTAGATTCTAAAACAATTTATTATCGAATATGTAAGAAACAGTGTTTAAGCAGTGAGTATAGAAGAAAAAACAGTAAAGGGAAAAAAATAAAAATTTGTGAAACAAAGAAATATATAAATATATCACATAGCAATTATTATAATATATTTTTATAGTATTCTTTCAATTATGTAGGTAGGTATGTGATTATTAAGTATAAGCCCCGAAAAAGGGCGTTAATAAATAAATAAATAATTTCGTAGTACTTTTCTACTTTTACTCAAGTGTTTGTCCTTAGGTGTTGTATTTAATTAGATATTAAAGATATAAATTTTTTTAAAGGATCTGTTTATCTGAGAATATGGAATCTGAGAATAGGGAGATTGGATTTGAAATAATGAAGGATTGCGGATTTGGAGAAAAGTTTAAAATTTTGAAAATATCTGCAAAATCTGTTTAGTAAGGTACTAAACAGATTTTAGAAATAGAATAATTATCTTTTGTGCTTTTACTACTAGGTCTGAACAAATATTAGCTGCCCTTCTTAAAGACAGTTGTAGCTTGTAGCCCATTTCCCGTATGTGATTATGTATTGATAAAGAGCAAAATACATTATAGCCGTTAGTAAACGTGTGAAGATGTTCTAAACAGTTATTAAGAGGAATATAACTCTTGTAAATATTTTCATTTTAACTCCACGCCTGAGGAAAATAATTTCTTCGGGCCTATGTTATCTCAGGGATTGCTCTAAGGAAAGGGAGAAGAGGAAATTCTGGGAACGAAAAAGGTGTAAGGGGTGGGTAGGAATCTGCAGGTCAGTGTCCAGTCCAGGAGTGAAGGACGTGTGAATCCATTATTCCATAGTGGAGAAAATCCGGCTGGAGATGTTAAAAGGCCTCCATTAACCAGTCCCTCGATCCGGCCCGCATTGCAGAAGGTAGTCGGCCCCGTCCGTCGCCAAGACCTTGAAAACCTCACCCCATAAACCCGGACAACCTTGCTAAGTCACCACTTTGGGTGACCTACAGCAGAGGTGTTGTTTATACAATAAATGGCTCCGGGGCGGAGGTACCCAAATCCGTCTAGCAAATTAGACTCACCCTTTAAATGCGTAATTATCGAAAATATTTATTTCATATTAAATGAAAAAACACAGTTTGTGTATGAATGAGTGAATTAATTAACACCACGTTTTAGCTCAAGCTTCGTCAGGGCTTTTCATATTGACTTTTAATATTAAAGATAATTACATAGAGTCACATAATTATAAGATAATATGTTAATGTTCGAATTTTATTTTCATTTTTTGTTTTCGTAAGGTACCTAACCTAATACGCTACCATATTTTATTTCTTTTAGATTTTTATTTGCTCTGTAAAATATATTATACTATAGTTTATGTAATATGGCAGACTAGGATTGCACTACCCTCCCAGCCCAACTGGAATAAAAACTTAAATAAAAAATAAAAAAAATAAATAAAACAACGAGTGAAAGAGATATAGGTACAATGGAAAAGATGATACCTTATTGGTGACAGAAAAAGATTAAAATATAAAATCTGGAGATGAATTATTATAGGATGGGTAGGCAGGGGGAGGAAGCATTTTCAGCGGGGATTAACGGAATAAATTAAATACGGGACTATCTGTTATTTTATACGCACCAGATTTAAATGTCCGGGTTAAATTTTCTCCACAGGAAAAACTAAACCCTTTCACACACTCCCCCAAATGATCATCTAGTCAACCCACGCTATGCAATTGCACTATATAAGTATTATAAATACAAAATAATACAAGCACAACATGTCAACCTACTAGAGACCAAATGGGAATATAATTCACCGACTCCAGATATTTTCATATCAGAGGGTTCGGCTCTGTGGCATTTCTAATTGAACCTATAAATCCTACTGATCCCTCAATATAAATATTTAAAAAATCTTTTGTAATCCTACATGTATTTAAAATTACTGATTTTTGCATTTTTATATACAAATTCTTTGACAAATCTAATATGCTTAAATTTTGAATCAGATTCCTAGGTATTATGCCAGTGGCCGAAATAACAAATGGTAATATTTTTATAGTCCGAGAATGCCAAATTCTTTTAATCTCATTTCCTAAATCTGTGTATTTTCTAATTTTTCCAGAAACCGTTTTTTGAATATTACAGGAATTTGGAATAGCTACATCAATGATATAAGTTATTTTTTTAATTTTGTCATGTAAAACTATATCAGGTCTATTATGACTAATTGTTCTGTCTGTTAGTATAGTTTTATCATAATATATTTTAAAAATGAATTTGGTTCATATTCATAATATGGTACTACATTACGGCAATCAATCAAGTTATGTTTAATTACCAAACTTTGGTGAATTATTTTTAAAACCTGATTGTCCCTAAATGTATACTCGGACGGCGCTAATATAGAACATCCCGATATAATATGTTCTATAGTTTCCGCAAAAGCCAAACATTTTCTACATAAATCATCAATTTAATTTATATCTTTGATTATATGCTTCCTATAATTTTTAGTATTAATGACTCTATCTTGAATGGCAAGCATAAATCCTTCTATTTCTGCGCTCAACTCTCCAATACTCAACCATTTGTTTGACGAAAGTTTGTCAACATACGTTTGGTTGAGAAAATTGAAGTGTTTTGCGTGAATAATTTTATTTGACCAGGAATCTAATAATTCCTGGTTGGTATTTATAAGAATGTTGGCATTCTCGTCATATAAATTTAAAGGTGTAATATTTCTATCTGCCTTGCAAATTATTTTGTGCATTTCTGAGCTATTAGCTTTCCTATGGAAAAAATTTCTAAGCATTTCTACCTGATTGTGTTTCAAAGATGTTATTTTGACTACACCTCTACCTCCTAAATTTTTAGGTAAATTAATTCGTTCTATAGCTGAATTTGGATGATGGCAATTAAACTTTGTTAACGCAGTTCTAATTAATCGTTCTAAACTATCTAAATCTGTATTGGACCATTTAATTATGCCAAATGAGTACGTTAGTAGAGGTATTGCCCAAGTATTTATTGCTTTTACTAAATTTTTAGCAGATAGATTGCATTTGAAAATTTTCCTGATCCTAGTTTGAAATTTAATTCTAATATCATTTTTAATACTAGTGTGATCTAATCTATTCGATTGCGGGTATCCTAAATATTTATAAACCTCATCCCCTTTCATACTTTTAATTTTGAAATTTCTAAATATACAAATTTCTAAATATTCGATTATTAATTAAATTTGAATTATTATTAACGGCTTTCTTAATTTCGTGGGCTTCTAGATTGTTTAACCTAATTCTAATTCAATTTTTTTGCAACATTTGAGTTTCTGAGGTTTTAACGAATGAGTGATAAGATTAATTTATCCTAAGTATATGAATTTGAACGAATTTGTATTATTTAAAAGCTCTATTTGCCATTTCCGATAATTTTAATAATTTAAACTTGAAACAAAGTGATGTTTTTGCTTTGATTATATGGTCTTTATGCGTATTAAAAGTGATTCTAAATAGCAAATAATTACCTTTTTTTGCTTCTGGTTTATAGTTTACGTGGTCAGACCAGTGTAGGTTTGAAACCATGATGATTCCTAGATAAACATGTTTTTAAACATTTTAGATTCTCTCATATTTTTTATTTTTATTTTATTTTCCTTTTATTTTATACACTTTACAAATATAAGACAAAAAAGTCCCGATATACTACTTTATAGCAGTTTATCTAACAGGTTCAATTGACTGATTGTTGAATTGAATTGTGGAAAAATAAAATTCTAAAGAAAAGTGTTGTTTATTTTAATAAAATTAGAAAACAGCCAATTTATTTCTTAATAACATTGTCTAAATATCGCTCATCGCGACGCTGGCATTCCTCGAATCTTTTACACAAAGCGCGCGGGGTATCGGACGATCACTTGACAAATATTCTCCTTTAGTTTGGGTATAGTAGCTGGTTTGTTCTAGTATACCCGACTATTAAGATAACTGAAAGAAATTTGGGGGTTCAAGTCTGGGCTGCAGGAGGGCCATTGCAGGGATTTTGCCCCGACGCGAATCAATTTCTTAGGGAGTCTATCCTTCACCAGCGGTAGTCATAGATATTGTCTGTATAGTAGGTTGCTCTATTTTGAAGCATCGAAGTACTTTTCAATTCAATTTCCGAAGCAAAGTTGATCTAGATATCATCAACACAGTCGAACGCTTGCTTGCCCAACGACAAGTCCGGATCTTCTCGTAGAGACGCGTTAACTTACGCGAGGTGCTGCTCATTAATCCTGCTCCATGGCCGCCCTGTGTTTTTCTCGTTTAGGTTTGATCGGTCTGCTATAACTTCTTGATCGACGATTTAACCACTCGAACCCGTAAGCTTCTTTACACGTCAATGTACCATTATTAGACATTACTTACGACGTATGAGGAGTACCTTAGTTTAAAGAAATTTATACTGGAATCCTGATTTAAATTGTGTAATGAATCAGGAACCGAAATACCGCAAAGAAGTCGTTATATTTTTAAAAACTGTTTCACGGAGAAAATGCACTGTTACGACGTAAAATTGATATATGGCTAAAAAAGATGCGATCGGAAGTGCGAAAATTTATGGCGCACTCAGAATAAGTTTATTATTATTGAGCCATTGTTTAAGAGGGCATTACCTGAGAAAACCAGAAATATGTCATTTTCAAATCAGATTTTAGACGTATTGACTGTTTTCCACAAAAAATTATAAATGGATTTCGAAAGATTGTTCTTTTATCCAGCATTCGCATGTAATAAATTTTGAGATTTTTTTTTTAATTTTTAGTATAATAAAGTTATTCCATAGGTCGTTGGCAGATTTGTTAAATTTTTAAAAAAGATTTTGTATTATACCACACCCATTTCAAATAATATAATCATGCAGTAAAATAAATCAATACATTATCTAGCAAACGCATGTTTTAGAATTTTAATTTTAGTTTCAATAAAATCATTAAAAAATATGTACGTACATGTGTTTCTTGACGAAAATTGGTCCATTTGTGTATTTATTTGCGCACTTACAAACTAATATACTTCACATTTTTTTAACATTCTTATTAAATTTAGACATCATTGAAAAATGATAAATACTTATAATAAAAAAATAATTACAAAAAGTACATTATTTTAATAGTTTTATCATCACGCCTTTCAGCATTTTTGGATGAAGGTATAAATTAAAGCTAATTTGGATTGAAATAAATTCGATATTGAGTTATAATTTAAAAAAGCTGGTACGGAGAATAATTAATCTTTCTCATTGTAACCGCCCTGCACGATCGTAAGAACAACTTTCGACGAAATGTGGATTTTCGTCCGCTGGCTGGTTAAACGCTCTTAAAGACAGTAAAACTTTTTTCCGCCTAAACGTATACTTTTTTCCAGGAGTTGGCTTTACAAATTTTTACAGTATATCAGCTAATATCATAATGTTACCTTAATTTTTTAAATGCCAAATATCATTGTAATTATATTAGGACCATTAAAGGGCCTACATCACTAAGTACCCTGAGGCAATCCGCACCTGATCGAAAATGGTTCACTTTTTGATACTTATTTTCGAATACCAAAATACTACTTCAAATCGATTGCTTAAGGGCCCGCAACCCGGATTTCTACCGATTTGTTACACATTTCCCTTAAACACGGTAAGTTATAAAGCTCTTAAAAAATATACATTATTCTTGAAGATAATATCTAGACTTTGCCTGCGCCGAAACGCAAATTATATAAAATTCCCTCGATATAAAAAATCAAGTATGCTCCAAAAATTATTATAAACCCGTTTGTTTTATTTATTTTACAAGTTATATCAGCCCCGGATCTTCGTTTTTTTTTAGGCGGGGCAAAAACTGAAAAATGCCGCCCCCGCCCACTTAGGTATCTATATTTATTTTAACCTTGCTGGGGGGGGGGGGGGGGGAGGGGGGGGTGGGCCATATTCGAATCAAAGAACTGGTTTTACTGTAACTAATTAAGAAATTTAATTATAGCTACACCCAGAACATGCAAATGGTTTTCCTTAAATTCTGGCTGCATATAGTCTGCAACCAGAATTTTAAAACTGCACTTTGAACACGAGAATGGTTTCCATCAAAATGCTTCAGCAGATGAAATCACAACTGAAATTTATCTTGCTGGCTGCTTATTCGTTTTAAACTGCTACATTGCATTGTATTTAAATAAAAGCTGAAATAAAAAGGCTGTTTTACTTCTCAGTCATATGATGGCTGCCATCGTGTAATAAACAAATCATGACACGCATAACGACGTAAAAATTTTAAGTAAGTTTGAATAATGACGAATTGACGACGTAAGTGATTGCACGTATTAAATTGAGTTTAAAAAATAAATATAGTAACTTAAAAAGCATAAGATAGTTATATAAAATACTTACCCAGAAAAGCGATCGATGAACTGTGATAGATTTATTGATGCGACACTAATGACATCAGTATTGTACCTTCGGTTGATCAACAAGTACTAAAGAGTCAAAATAAACAACACACTTTTGACACATTTTTAAAACAAAACACTGTCGTGGAGAGAGATCGACGAGGGAGTTTTCGAATATAGCTTCATCTCTTTCGCACGCACGGTAACCAGAGCAGACGCGTGCTGCCGCGATCTGTGGTTCCTGCGGGCGAGCGGGTCGGGTGCGTATTTTGAACTATGCCTACGCGCCTCGCGAATAATAAATGTTCGTGCAGCACGTCTCACTCAGGGCTCTGGGTATCAGTCGAGTTAATATGGCCGTGAAATTTCTCTACTTGTACTATTATTTATTCCGTGGTCAAAGTTGAGTTTGGCCGCCCTCTGAACTTGCCGCCCGGGGCATGGGCCCCGGCTTGCCCCCCATTAGATCCGGGGCTGAGTTATATGTATGAAAAATTCATTAAATGCAATTTAAGATAATGCCCGCGAGATTTTTGCTCTATTTTAAACGAGTCGTGTTTTATTAAACATTTTCGCAATTTTCGCATCGATTTTGTCGCTGTAAATGTTAGCGCTCTCATCTAACATTCGTAATTTCGTATCTCTCCATCTTCTTCTTTTCGAGCCCGGTTGCAGAGCCTTAAGATTTTCGACAATGTTGATGATGGTTAGATGGTTAATCCCTGAAATCGAAGACCAATAACTTCTTTGATTCATGTTTTAAAAATCAGCTGCTAAAAAGCCTCGAGATTTCCGAGAAAAAAACTTTATTCTTCTTTATTCGTTACTAGCTGGTACCCGGCATGCGTTGCTATGCCATTTAATAAAGAAATTGTTTCTCCCTTCGTGTCCTTTCCCATTTGTCCCGTTCCCCTTTCGCCTCCCCTTCCTCTTCTGCGTCCCCTTCCCCTTTCGCGTCCCCACTCCGCTTCCTCCTTCCCTCTCCTCACTTCACTCCCCCCTTCCCCCGTCCCGCGAAACCCCCTCCCGAGTTCCCCTTCCCTCTCCAGGTTCCCCACCCCCCTCCCTAGGTTTTCCTCCCCCTCCTCCCTCAAACCTCCTAATCGAGTTTCCTAACCCCCTCCCGCATTCCATTCATTCAGTTTACAAACAGCTCGCGTATCACCTATTGCAATTTTTTTATACAAATTTCATAATGCCAGAGCCCACCAGTAGTTTTATACAGACCTTGTCCTGACAATAACGAACACTATTTGGTGCAGTTGTTCGGAAGTTATGCGCGTACATACCTT
The DNA here is from genome assembly GCA_917880885.1 of Limnephilus marmoratus. NCBI lineage: Eukaryota > Metazoa > Arthropoda > Insecta > Trichoptera > Limnephilidae > Limnephilus > Limnephilus marmoratus. The sequence continues at coordinate 295,507 of OU862910.1, read as the reverse complement.
TCGGCGATTCATTTTTATATATATATATAAGATATATAAGATAAGAAGATTTGTGTTTGGGGTATTATGCCGTGTTGCGCTACCTCCTTCTTTAGCCAACGTTTCGGACGGCGTTGCGGTGTCCATCATCAGGTTAATATTGCCGCAAATATTCTATATATTATGTTTAATTAATTAATTGTGAAATAACATAAATTAATCAAATACAATGTATTTGCCCACGCCGGGATTCAAATCCGCGATCTTCGGATTGTGAGTCAAGAGCCTTACCCCTAGACCGTGGAGGACGTTTTAATTTTATAATTGCGATCATATTGTTTTACACTCAAATATCTCACTATATCTTAACAATGGTTACATAATTTTTGGATTTTTCGACCACAATAAAAATAAAAATATTAAATTAAAAAACACACTTTGTAAAGCACCACTTTTTATTAGAATTGATATTTAACAGCCAACAAGGTTTCGCTCATCTCGAGTTTCATAAGGGTTTATTATAACAACTAAAAAACCTGGTTGGCTGTTAAATATCAATTCTAATAAAAAGTGGTGTTTTACAAAGTGTGTTTTTTAATTTAATATATAATGTCACACCACAAAGTATTTGCTTCCTTCGATAATAAAAAATAAAAATATTATAAAAAACAATAAAAATGTAAATCCGCCATTCGAAATCCCATGGAAATGGTATGTAGTTTATTACATTATATTTAGTCAAACCTCAAAGGGATTTTTTGGAAAATGTATAAATATTGCTAAATGCTGACCCGAGACTTACTTCAAGCCTCGCCTCCAGCTCTATCGGGTTGTTAATGTAGTCCTGATGATTGATTTTTCCCAGCTCAAAATAGCTAAAATAATAATTGGGAGTGGCTTAGAACAAGCGTTATACTGGTAGTTTTTAATTATGTTTGAAATTTCCAAACCCCTATGATGGTTATCTACATTATACACCTCAGTATAAGCTTTCAGTTTAAAACAGAACAAAAATATAACATCATTAAAAAAGACAATGAAAAGTATCAGTATGACAGCTATGTGTGAATTATGTCCCTAAATTGTATTTTGGGTTGTATTCTATAAGTATTGATAAACAAGTAGATCGTAAGTTCATAGGATTACAAAATGTCGTTAGTGAAGTGATGCGGTCTTATTTGGTGTTGTGTATGGGGTATTGCGAACGCACTAAGAGTACACACGTATACAGTACACTGTGCAACAGTCCACAGTAGCGCTGTGCAATACTCGGGGTGTATTATTAATACATGAATTGAGTCACTGTGTGGCGGTGCCGCCTCTTTCCCGCGATTGCAATACAATTTGATAAATATGTTGACTCTGCGAAGGAGGCAACCATAATGGTTAGAAAGATAAACCGCCATTGGTGTATTTTTTCGTTGTAAGTGACCAAACACAACGGAGGTCAATTTCAGATATAGTTGTATAAGAAAAAAAAAATAATAATGGTACTTCGCACACTTTTCATGTTTGGGAGCATTATAAAATAAACGCAGTGAAATCATTGACTGTATTGTCAGGAATTTTTCTCAATAAAAAAAGTTTTCAATTTATTGAGAATTTTCAATACGTACTCGTATTAATACTAGCTTTTTGGAATTCGAAAGGAAATACAAAAGTTAACGCTAAGCCATTGAAGCTTTTAAACCGAAAAAATAATAATGTAATTACATCTTTTCATTCCAGATATGATAATGCATCTATTTTGGAGCGGCAACCTCCATGTTCCATGAATTTTCCACCAAACTGGACATCTTCTACCCGCTATTGGTGGACGCCAGATCTATGCATTCAACGACTTGACCATAGCCACGTGAGTTTTTAAATAATCTTTTCCTAGCATAATTATTCAATTTTTCCACTAGAATTTCGGACTTAGACTCTCAAATTAAAAATCGCTAAAATTTCGTTTAGATTAAGATCTCTTGATATTAATTCCAAACCCTATTCCGTTTTCTGTCCAAATTTCTATTCCGTTTTCTGTTAAAAAAAATTGGTTTTGTATGTTGTTCTATGAGGATTCTTCTCCCTTCTTCGTCACTTTTCGCCGCTGATTTATCCGATTTTTATAAACTTTCTTACCTAACCATCACTTTGCTACACTTCAGTTTATTTGCAAAGAATTGATATTTCTGAAAGGTCCCCCTTGGACCCCCCGGAAAGACTTCATATCCTCCTGCCGATCCCCCAGATAGTGATGGGGAGGGGGGGGGGGGGGGGGGGAAATAATTTCCCTCAGGGCCTATGTCATCTGGGATGCTGTGTGTAGGGTTTTTTTTGAGGAGAGGAAGGAATGAACATTGGTCTTGAAGAGACCCATGTTGTAGGAAGGAGGAAACACAGAGGCCGGCAAATCATTCCAAAGCCGAGCTGTTGCACACAAGAACGAGTCGAAGAAACGACACGTTCTCATGTGACAAATGTCAACCGTGTACAAATGTTGGGAACTCATTTGGCGTGTTTCCCGACTATGCACCGGTGCCGAAGGGATCAATAACGCTAGTTCCTCGGAGCATCTTCCATTGTAATACCGGTAAAACAAGGATAGCATTCCCACCCGACGCCTGTGCTCTAAAGATTGCAATCCGTCTTTAAAGATGGGAGAACCTATTAAGCGGATCGCCCGTTTTTGCACAGAGTCGATGGTATTTTTCAGGTATTTTGGAGCTCCAGACCAGAGGTGGCTGCCAAATTCAACCGTCGGGCGCACTTGTGATTTGTACAGGGTTAGCAGTTGTGTACTATTAATGTATCTGCGGGCCCTGTACAGTAGGCCCAGTTTTTTGGGGGGCTAACTTTACTCTGGCTTCGATGGAGCCCCCATACCTGAGCTGGTCAATTAGGGTTACACCAAGCATATCAATGGAGGGCCTGTTCGGAAGATTGCTACCGTTGAAAGAAACTAGATTTTCATTTCGATCCCTTTTAGACGTAATCAGACAAGATTGGGTCTTTGAAACATTAAATTCAATGAGATTATTTTTACCCCAAGAGAAAACACTCTCGAGGTACCCGTCCATTCTTTGTTTCAAAGCCCTCCGAGCCGTTGGAGTTTGTGAGCCCATTGGGGGCTTGTCAAACAAAAAGCTATCATGGACTGTACTGTCATCCGCGTAACAATGAATTGGTGCACATGACAAAAGGTCGTTGATGTGCAACAAAAACAAAGTCGGAGACAGAACCGATCCCTGTGGGACGCCAGCGTTTATCGAGTGTGAGGAAGAGGTAAAAACCATCGGCTACCGTCTGAATCGACCTCTCCCTTAAAAAGTCGGCAATCCACTTACACAAGGATGCGGGAAGTCCGTAAGACGGCAGTTTGTTGACAAGTCCTCGGTGCCAAACCTGGTAAAAGGCCTTGGAAATGTTCAGTGCAACCGTTTGGGTCTCACCGAAACGTTCTAGGCACCGCCCCCAAACATGCGACACATACGCGAGAAGATCACCGCACGAGCGGTTCTGCCGGAATCCGTATTGACGGTCGTTAATAATTTTTTTCTTCTCGAGGTATGTGAGCAGTTTGTCGTTGATCACACGTTCCATCACCTTAGACAGAACTGATGCGATCGCTATGGGGCGGTAGTTGGCCGGGTTGTAGCGGTCACCCTTCTTTGGAATGAAATGGATAACCGCTTTTTTCCAACCAGAGGGCACAGAGCCAGTCTTCAGAGACATTTTAAAAAGCTTCGTCAAAATTGGAGCTATTTCTGCAGCGCACCTCTGCAGTACCAGGGCAGGTATTCCGTCAGGCCCACTAGCTTTATTAACATCAAGCCCTCGTAAAACATGGAGTACTTCCCGATGCCGGATCCTCAGCTTTTTCATACGAAAACCGCAGTGAGGAACTGACGTCGGGACAGCACCTTGGTCATCCAGGGTTGAGTTATCCGCAAACATTTTACCTCATTTTGAGGGATCCGAAGTCCGAAAACAGACAGCTGACCACGGGAAAGCATTAAAATGTGCCCGCAGACCGAACCAATCTGCTGACCTATAGTGCCACACTTTTCTCTTCGGCCTCTCTTTTGGCGGTCTGTAGTTTACAGGGATTGATGTCGTCACCAGGTAGTGGTCGGATGATCCTAAAGGCGCTGTGACTTCAATCTTGTAATCGTGTGGCCCAATAGTTAAAAATAGGTCTAACAGATTGGAACGGTGAGTCTGGACATTAGGAACCCTTGTAGTCTCCTGAACCATTTGCTCCAATCCATAGCAAGGGCAAAGGATTCTGCTTGGCGTCCAGCCGAGTCTCTTGATCCTGAGAACTTCAACCAAGGTTCGTTATGAACATTGAAGTCCCCCGGGACCACAAACTCTGCTGTAGGGTAGCGGGGCAAGAGGTCATCGATAGTGTCGCTTAAATGTTTGAAGAGCTTGGACGTATCTGATTCGCTAAGGTTCGGTGAGCGGTATAAACATGCATAGAATCTTACCGTACTGGCAAGATTGACGCGTACCCACATTAAGTCGAATATCTGGAGTTTTCCAGATTCAACAGTCGCACACAGTTGACGTCAGCTCGACTATAGAGACAGACACCTCCTTTAGGTCTGAACTTGCCTACGAGGGTGAAGCCCGGGCAGTCCAGATAGGAGGCGTCTACAGCTCGGCTATCTGTGTTTCAGATAGGAAAAGAAGGTTCGGACGTTGAAAAAAAAGGTGGTAATGGACAGAGTTTAAATTGGTGTGCAGGCCGCGAATGGTGGTGTTATTCACTAACAGTTTTGGCCTGCACCGGGGACTCCTGCTTCTGTAAAGATGTTGCTTTTATTTCTTGGTAAGTTCTTGATTTGAGTTGAGTTTTTTGTTTTTATGAGGAGAAAGGAAGGTTTGGGAAGGAAAAGGTATGAGGGGTGGGTAGGATGCTGGGGATCAGTTTCCAGGAGTGACGGACGTATGAATCCAACCCACCCACTGCGGTGCAAGGCGATGGGCAGGGAGAGTCCGGCTGGAGAGGTCGCCCAATGCGCCCCAAACGCTGCTGCTGGGTCCCCTCCGGTCATGAACCGGCACAACAGCAGCGGCGGGGTTTTTGCACTCGTTGATGGGGCAGCCCACCCTCAGTCGTGAGCCTGAGGGTCGGGCCCCTGTACTACCGAGAGGCCCGGACAACGGTAACCGGTTGTAAAGGGTCTCCCTCAACCAGCATCTCCCAATCCGTCCCGTCCGGTCCCGTCCCAGTCCGCCACGCAGAAGGTGGACCGACACACCCGCCATCAAGACCCGGACAGACCTTACCCCAAGAACCCGGGCACCCCTGCTACGTCACCAAACGTAGCGAACCACTTGGGGTGACCTGTGGCAGAGGTGTTGGTCATCCAATAAATGGTTCCCAGGGCGGCTGTACTCATATCCGCCTACCAAATTTGACAATACAAACGAGATAAATCTATACAAACGAGCTAAGAAGCTAAACCATCTTTTGAAGCAGATGTCCTCATTTTGGAGCTAAATCTAGCTCTAAAGGGGCTGATTTGGCACAACTGATCTCAATTGGGATTTAGGAAAAAAAAACTAGTCAAGATAACCTAGTCACGGAAGTAATTCTTACCGTCTTTATAGACAAATAAGATCCCTTTAACAAATTTTTATTTATTTTTCTTTATTCATTGCTTTCATGGATATATAATTTGTGGATTTTTCGATCACCATGCTCGGCACATGCCTATGGTGGTCGATAGAGCAATGTTTGCATCCCAATTCCGAAAATAAATCTTTAACCCTCTGTTTATCCAAAATTAAAAAAAAAAATTGAGCTACCATATATTACTCCGGCCTTATACGTTGCTGGGTAGCATCATTTTCACTTTTCTATGAAATTCCATAATTGTGCCCTATAAAGGGTTTTATAGTAAATAGTAATAATTGGATAATTTGTAGAGCGCCGTTTGTGTGAAAAATCACCCCAAGGGCGCTGATGCACGCAGGGCTCAAGATCAATTTGTAAAGGTGATGTACTCGTATTGTCCCCGATACTATAAATTCGTTTTACGTTACAAAGTTATAATTAAACAGATTACCTTTTTGAAATTTAATTTTTTTTAATTTTTTTATTTAGTAACTACATATATAATATTTTTAACATTTTTATATGAAACATGTTATTATATATACTTAGTCCTCCTCACTAGGAGATCCTGTGCTGAGGGGGACTATGCTTTGGATAAGTTTTTCAGCGACTTCTATGGTTTAACTTCAATATTTGGATAAGGTTTTCCAGAAACTTCTATGACGATGTTTTAAGTATTCTAGTAAGTTCATTTTCCGATAGTTCCTTCAGCCAACATTTAATGTCCTTAATGTTGCTATTTTTTGTTTTAATGTGTTTGATACTAAGTGGGAGTTTGTTATATAACTTTACTGCTAAAAATTCAGAACTTTCTTGACCAAATGAAGAGTTACACTTTGGTATATTAAGTAAGTCTGTTTGTTTGGCTCTGGTTTTATGAGCATGTGAGGTGTCTGCCTCTGAATCATTTTTTTGGTGATGTACTAGAATGTTTTTAGCATAGATTTTCTGTATGCTTGAATTTAATAATGTTATAAATAAATATTTTTTCCGGTATGTGGGGAGAATAGTGCAATCCCACACATTCCATAAGGGTTATAATACATAATATACAAAATATTTTAAGAGAAAAAATAAATAAGAAAAGCAGGTAAATATGATTATAAATGGATGAAACAATATAAGATAAGATATAATAAAAGATATAAGAAAATAAGAAGATAGTAATAATTATTGGATTTTAGAATTCTCTGATCACATTAGGAGCCAGTGTTTTTCTCCAGTGTGCATCAATGCTGGATGATGGACTGAGGCGGGCTTCCATGACTAGGATGTTACCAGAGTTGCATATTCTTTCCCTCATTCCTGCCAACTCGCCGAACTCGCCCCTCCGTGAACATCTGGGAAGCGCTGCAATATCTGGGGAGACCAAACGTTATGCGGAAGGCGTTGTTGTACTGAACCCGTAGTCTTTCTATACTCTTCTTGTAGTTTGCCCAGAGTTCGCACGTATACAGCGTTACGCAGAAGGAAATGAAGAGCTTCCTTTTTACAGCGGTACTGCAAAGGCGGAATCTTCTGTTGATCATGTTTGCTTTTACGCTGAGAGCTCTTCTTTGCCTATCGATGTCATCATGGTCCATCAGATTACTGGTGATTATGTGTCCAAGGTATTTAGTTCCTTCAGTCAACTGCAGATTCACACCGTTCAGGGTAGCTGGAGGAATATTTTTTGGTCCTTGTCCATGTCTTATGACAATTAGAGCCGTTTTAGCGGGGTTATATAGCATGTTTGTTTCTTTAGCAAACTCTTCGCAGATCTTCAGAAGAATACGTAGGCCCCTTGTAGATGGTGCCATCAAGACCATGTCATCAGCATAACTGATGTTGTTCAAACACTGTCCTCCGATTTGGCAGCCCACCCCTGCGTTGTTTAGCCTATCGGTGAGTTCGTCCATGTACAGGTTGAACAATATCGGGGACATGCATCTTTCCTGTCTGTTATTATTAAGTTCGGCTAGATTTTTAGTTTTGTATGATTTTAACAGCTATTTCGGCTGACAAGGGCATTTTAAAACCGTGGTTAGACCACTTTAAGACTTACTTAAATGATTCTACTTAACCCCGCCAAATTCCAATTTTTAAAGTGCCTTAAATGATTGGTTACCGGTTAAATTAATTTACAGATAAAATAATTGTGGCAATAGATAATAATCTATTAATATCATAAATATTCTGAACAACAGAATAAGGAAACTAACATATATATTTAAATGTTGAAGAGATATTCTAAACGAAAAATTACTTAGAACCGCATACTTTACTTTCTGTCAATCAATTATACAATAAGGCATTATAGGATGGGGCGGTAAATATACAAATCAAACCCAAAAAATTACATATCACAAAAACTAATAATAAAAACAAGTATTAAAAAAAACCCTAGTGATATTCATCAGAATTCGTCAGAATATGACTAGGGTTTTTTAAAACAATTTAAGGTCAGAAAATTAAGTGCATTATACTTTTGCCATGCAAAATTACAAATTTATAAATATAATATTCAAAATAAAGTTGCACCTTTTAAAAATAACAGAAACCTCAGACAAACATCAATACTTCCTACTCCAAAATGTAAAAAAAAATAGGACAGTTAAATCATAAATATCTCAGAGTTAATTTTTTTAATTTACTACCTGAAAAAATTAGAAACATAAATAGTAATATAAAAAAAATAAAACTCAGCTTAAAAATTATACCGAAAGTTTAAACTGAATAAAAAAAATATATATAAAAAAAATATATTTTTATCCAATATAATAATCTAATATAATATCCAATAATATCCAATAATAATCCAATATTCCAATATAATAACGCCCCCCATACACACAAGACCTGCTTATTTATGGAGGTAAATCGAATATACAGTTTGTCAAATAATAACGCCCCCCATACACACAAGACCTGCTTATTTATGGAGGTAAATCGAATATACAGTTTGTCAAATAATAGTAGAAAATATATGAGGGCGCCACTGTTGATCAAATGGCAATACTAAACACTTAACTCATGGTGTTAAAGTAAAGCTGTGTAACCTACATTTTTATAAAAAAATTAAAAAGGCATAATAGTGGAAAAAATATTTTTTCATTGCAGTATAGATACCTGCCGATCTCAAAATTAGAATTGCGTATAGGTATATTATTATTATACCTTTGCAATTTTGTGTTAACATAATGAAGAATAACTATAATGTAATAAAATATAAAGCATAGTTTAAAAATTGCTCACATTTATTTAATACTAGATAAAGTACCTAGCTTTGCCTAGGCTTTAGATCATATCTCTAATTTTAGATCTGAATATATTTAACTCATTCAGATCTAAAAGTAGTGTAACTAAACTCACCATTAGTGATCCTTCCTTTCTATCTATTGTTAAATTCAAATTTATGTTAAATTAAATTAAAGCAAATCGCTTTATAAATCTCCTTTTTATCAAATTTTTCATGAAGAAAAAATGTTTTTTAAAATGTGGTTTACTGTGTTCTGTACAATCAGTGTAATTGCACTTCAAAAAAATATTTGACAGTTAAATTAGTGTTGCCAGTCTACAAATTTAGCAGTTCAAGTGTTTATATTTTCTACTCTTAATTGACAGACTATATATTATGTCATTAGTAATTAAAAAAAAAATTGTAATTTATATATCTTTTTGTTAATAAAAAAAAAAAAAATTGTGCGGTACTTTGAAATCTGTTTTCCCCAAATAAAATATTTACGTTGTTTTTAATTTTTTAATAATCACGTGACCGCTATTGATTCGTTTAAGGGTGTTATATTGTTTAAGTCTTGTTAACATGCTGAGAAGTGGGAAATAAATAATTTTCCTTTTAATCTATCGGGGTCATTCGTTCGTTTATTGATTTCTTATTGTAGTACAATCTAAGACCCTTGCTTTCTATACGAATAATATTAAATTTTATAAAAAAATCGTTAATTCGGTAAACATAACATTTTAAAGAAAATAATTTATTCGATGAAGGCTTTAAATATAAAATCCCTAGCGAAGTAACACGCAAATAAAAAAATGAAATCATTAGCTATTGACACCGAAATGTCTCTGCGCAAAGTGGAAAATTATAACTTAACAAAACACGTCACGACAGTTATTTTAGAGAAAACGCTAACATCGATTAATACTAAAAATAATTTTTCTGTCAATCCGGGATCCCAAACATTAAATGAAAATAGAAATAAAATTATAAATAATACGTAGGCCGCTTGTAGATGGTGCCATCAAGACCATGTCGTCCGCATAACTGATGTTGTTCAAACACTGTCCTCCGATTTGGCAGCCCACCATAAAATAAAGAAAGAGTGTTAATGCAAATTTAAATATTATTAATAATCAAATATTGTTTTTAAATGACCCATTATTAAATCTATTCCCCTTTAAATTTTTAATTGTTCTATATTGCCCCTCGTTTCCTACACATTATTTTCTTTCAAATTTTATTATTGTTTATGTCTATTATTTTTCTCTACTGTAAAAACCCTGAAGAAGTCAACTTTGCTGACGAAACATGTCGGTTTTTGTAAATAATTAAGTGGTTAATACAAAGTTATCTATTAATTTGAATATAAATAATAATCTAACAATAACCAAAGCCGACAAAGTTAATTCAAACGTAATACTCGATAGAATAGATTACATCAATAAGATGGAAGACTTCTTGTTACCAGAAGATTTTAAAATTGTAACTAAAGATTCAACTAATAAATTTTTCAATTACGTCAACATCCTAATAAACAGTTGTAATGCTATATATCCCACCGAATAGTCCAAGAGGTTAGTCAGAGTTATGAACCCAAGAGCCCCAGATCTGTATGGCCAAATAAAATATTCCCATAAGGCCTGTCGTATCTTTTACTAATTCTCTCACCAAAAACTTGACGAAAACCAGGCGAAAAAACGAAATACAGCGCCAAAAACTCGGTCGAACTAATTAATAAAATTAAAATTTTTAATCTTCCACGTAACCGTCTTTTCATATATTTAGACATTAAATCATTATTTAGCAACATCGAAGAGTGCCTTATAATAATTGAAAATATCTTGAAAAGGTGTTATTATATCAACCCGTTAATAAGAAAAGTGTGATTCCAACTCATAAAAATTTGCGTAGAAACAAATTATTTCCTTTTCGAAGATAAAAAATAGTGGTGTTCCCACGAGATCATCGTGTTCTTAATTATTTAGTAATGACGTAAACGCTATTGACTTATTTAAACGTGCTATATTGTTTAGGTCTTGTGAACATTGTGAGAAGTGGGGATTAAATAATTGTTCTTACTTTACTAAGTAATGTTATATTAGGGTGATCCGTTCATTTGTTGATTACAAGTAATTTTAATATAACCTTTTCTTACCACATGTAAGGGTTTAGGCTGGTTGTTGTTTGGTGGAATGTGATTATTCACTAAGAGATGTTCTGCTAATTTTGAAGAAGTTGTTTTATTATTATAATATCGAATATGTCCTTCGAATCTGGTTGAGAATGCTCTTCCCGTCTGTCTGATATAAGTGGCGTTACAGTCGGGTAGTCACTTTTTAATTTACATATGCCCACTTTATATAGTTTAAGGTTTCTGTGATGAGTTTTTAAGGCTTGTTCAATTATTTATTTATGAGTGTTTCAGGCTGATAATTATTGCTTATAATAATTGTTACCCTTTGTGCTATGCATATAAATATTGTCTTAAACGTTAGTTTATCAATTAAAAAACAATAATTGTATTATTATTGGTTCTAAAAGCTATATTAAGAGCACATTTTAAATTTCTTTTGCAATTTTTAAAGATATTGTCCGAGTAATTCGTATATTAAATAAATTAAATTTTTTGTTTCTTGTTTATTATTATTTTTTCAACGTTATTTGCCTCATAGCCGTTGATAACCGCGATTGTTTTATCATTAACTTTTCTTTTTCGTAGGCTTTATTGTCTAAGGGCCGGTTTTATTACCTTCCGTTCGTTATGCTTGTTGCCATTTTTAACAATTTACATTTCTCGATAGACCGAATATTTGTTAAAAATGGTATCGTTATGAACGGTTGGTTTTAAAACATATTTCTCTTCAACACTACCAATTTTTATGTTAAACTATTGGAGCCACTAAGATCAAAACATGGACCTAAACATGGTTTTATATTTCTGCGATAGATAGCGCCAGTGGTCCAAAGCTGGACCACATTTGTTTTACCAAAGTTTTTGGACCAAAGTTTACGATTTTATAATATTTTTTTATAAATTCTATGAATAAGTGAAAATCGACAAAGACAGGTGAATTTATTGGCTATATAGAACTATAATCAGTTTGTATGTCTCCATATTAAAATTCGAAGGTATGATTTTTTAATGTGGGCTGAAAATATATTCAAAATGATCTCCAAAAAATCACGAGTCATCAGAGGAAAAACTTTTAAATCACGCTGTCGCTCGAGTGGTTAAAAAAAATGTATGTTATTTTTTTAAAGATATTATCTGTACATACATTAAAAAATGCATTTTTGCGTGGTTTTACGCTTCCACTGGCGAGGAACAGCCTTTTGTCTTTTTACGCCTAGAGCCGAAAGAGTGATAATACGAAATTCCTTGGAAAGAAATAATCGCAAATTATGTTCAGAAAATTTTTAAAAACACATTTCATTCTTTTATTTTAAATGTTATAGTTTTGAAAAAAATCTCGTTATATCTTCAAATGCAACCGTATTTGTCGACCGATTTTTGCTCTATTTTAAACGAGTCATGTTATATTAAATACTAGCTGGTTCCCGGCTACGTTGCTACGCCATTTAATAAATAAATTGTTTCTTCCTGCGTGTCCTTTCCCATTCGTCGCGTTTCCCTTCCGTCTCCAATTCCTCTCCCGCGTCCCCTTCCCCTTTCGCTTTCTCCCTCCGCCTTCTCCACCTTCCCTCTCCCCACTCCACTCCCCCCCCTCCCCCATCCCGCTAACCCCTCTCCCGAGTTCCCCTCCCCCTCCCCCTCCCCCCTCACGCTTTCCTTACATTCAGTCGCGGTACGTTCAGTTTTAAAACAGCTCGCGTGCCACCTATTGCAATTTTTTATACACATTTCATAATGCGAGTGCTCACCAGTAGTTTTATACAAACCTTGTCCTGACAATAACGAACACCAAAAAAAAAGAATTATCCAATTTGGTGCAGTCAGTCCTTGGGAAGTTATGCGCGTACATACATTTCGGCGATTCATTTCAGAAGATAGAAGATAGATTTTACAAATCTACCTTTGTTCTTCTTTTTGACCGCTGACTACCGGGCCTTAATTAAAATAATAACCGAAAAATTGAGTTTTTTAGAGGATGCATCTCCGGAACCCAATCGACTATCTCTCATTCTCAAAGAAAATCTCCTACCGTCCCCGATTTATGATTTACGTTTATTTGTAGCCAACTTATCTTTTGAGTCTATTGAAGTGTATTTTTGAATGTCCAACTGGTCGTACTCATGAGTCATCAGTCATCACATTCAAATACCAAGTTCATCGATATCAAAAAGGTACCAGGGCAGGGGATGATCAACTTCCAGGAATTTTTATAAATTATTTTGGTAAACAATTGATAACCCAAATTGAACTAGATAGGTTCTAGATTTTCACGGCCAACAGTATTTTCATTATTGGTTTTTGGGGTGTTATGCCTTGTTGCACTTCCTCTTTCATTAGCCAACGTTTCGGACAGCGTTGGCTGTCAACGCTGTCCGAAACGTTGACTAATGGAAGAGGTAGGGCAACACGGCAAAACACCCCAACAAATAACGAAAACAAATATAACTATTTTCAAATTATCGCTTTCTAACGGAAAATTTCCCGGTAAGTGGAAAACAGCTTCGATAATGTGATTTGATTATTAGACATTTTTCATGATTCCTTGCTGACATTCATAACTAATTTATTAAATTTCTTAGCGTTATATAAATTATTATTAAATTACGTACACGTAATTATTGTAAGAGTTTTTTTGTTAAGAGTCAGTTACAATTCGTGGGCATATAATTCTGGATTTCAAAATTTCTCTTCAACTCTCCACACACTTTCTTCCCTTTTGTTACAATTACTCATTAGTTCAGTTTTAAGAACCGTTATCATCTCAGGTGAAATAACCTACAGATATACCAAGAACTTAATAGATCCCATAGCCATGTAGTTATTTATATTTAACGTACCGTAAAACTTCATTATGTAATGTTTAATAAACAAATGTGTTTACGATACGCATATGTCATTATTCTACCTCAAGTAAAAAAAATGGTTTACAGAAGACATAACTTTCTTCTAATCATACAAAAACATACCATTCGTTGTTCAATGTCCTAATGGATGGATGCCCTTTGAGTATGGCTCGCCTTAAATGGTCTTGAACTTTCAGTCCAGAAGACCTCCATAGTCCAGTGGCTAAGACTCTTGACTCACAATCCGGAGGTCGCGGGTTCGAACCCGGCATGCGCAAATAAATTTTATTTGATTAATTTGTATTATTTCACAATTGATTCATTTAAAATAATATATAGTATATTTGCGGCATGTTCCAGAGTGGAAGATACTATCAGTATCGCCCTGGTGTAAAACCACCATTCAGAATTGAAAAGTTGTTTGAAAATAGCTTTAGCCGTGTTTGGTGACCAGATCTGAATAGCCAGGTACTTCCCAACCTTCCTCTTCCCCACCTCCTTCCCCTCCCCACTACCTTCAGCCTCACAACATACCCCAATTGGGGATGCCATAGTCTCACTGGCTCCAGACGGGAGCAGTTGAGATTCTTGTGCGGTATCCACTGTAAAAAAAAGAAAAAAAAGAAGAATTGGTGAGTCACCTTCTCAAACCGTCAATCTTTTGTGCAGAGGATTTATACATTGCTAGTCAATCCGAGAGAGCCTAATACATCTCGATACAAAGGGCTATTCCATCAAAACAGTGGTTTCGATAATTCCTCCCATTTTTCTAAAAATAAATTTCCGCACTTATTCTTGTGATATTTGGACATTGTTCCGTTCCACCTCACCTTTTTTAAATTCTCTTGCTTGACTCTTCTGGCAGTAGGAACTTTAAATCACTTTTTTATTGTATTCCCTTTATCAAGCCTAATCTAAAATTACCTCCAACCGTTCAACATCTTCTTTCTTCTAAGTCTGTACTCGACCCCAATAATTTATTTAATTATAAAATTTTCCCATTTAAATAAAAATAATATACAATTGCGCCTTCCCTCTCCCATACTTTGAAATTAATGGCCTCGTATACCCTTGAAGGGTGAAAGGCAGAAAAAATCTAGAATTGAAATTTTAAATTTTAAAAGTTAAATTTTTCACAGTTCGGGCTGTGTATTTCAGAAATTGGTAAATAAAAATAATTATATCATTGAAGAAGAAGATAAGAATAATAATCTAAACGAAAATATGAAAGAGCACGAGACACAGAAAAACAGAAAAAGACAATGGTCGCAACTGGGACTCGAACCCAGACCTCTCATCTAATCGGGACGTGCGCGTTAACCAATTTCGCTATTGCCACCTTCTGTGAAACCGTCATATTTGTCAATCTCATATTTAAAATTTTAGAATTAACAATATTATCTTCAATTAATTCTTTTTCTACATTACGGCAACTACCTTTTTATTGGAAACAATCATTCTAAGAATTGGTTTGTAACCTGGATAGCATCTCGGATAAATTTATTCCCGAATTTATTCATATGGAGCTATCGACTTTTTATAAAAGTCTAAATGAAGAAATAAGACGAGAGGTCTGGGTTCGAGTCCCAGTTTCGACCATTGTCTTTTTCTGTGTCTCGTTCTCTTCCATACTTTCGTTTAGATTATTATTATTATCTTCTTCTTCAATGATATATTACATTGATGGGAATAACCTTCAAAAGTTATAAGAAGAGAGTTTTTCTTATAAAAAACCAAAAATAATTATAATAACTCGTATTAATTATGCTGTATTGTATAGCCTTCACGTTTAACGTTAATGTAAAAGTGATAACTTCACTTAACTCAGTTCTCAAACCGAAATCTCGTGTATTATTTTTAAATAGTCCTTGTGTGAACATCATCTGGAAGACATATGTATCAGAGAATGAACAGTGAACATAGGGACAGAGTTCACCTCTTCAGAGCCTCTAGTACTCCAGTGGAATGTCATCATAGTTTGAAACAAGTCAGTTGGGACAACAATTCCGGCAAAAGTTTATAGATATTACTAATAAAAGCATAGCGTTTAACGGGGGTAAGCAAATGAAAACAGCTTACAAGTCTATAACCATTTAGCTTGCCTGAGAGTTAATACAATGTTTGTAAGTAGGTACATACGAGTATAAATTGGGAACCACGATCGAAAACAATATAATCGTTATTGATTTTTATGCTTTTTTGTATTTCTTGGGCATTGACTATGCTATTGAGCCTCCTCTTTTAGCTGACATTTCAGTTAGTCTTCCATCAGTCCTTCATGGGACATATGCCCTGACGATGATCACCGCGAGGCTACTGTGTCCAAATAAAATATCAGAATATTTGCAGTATGTAATTCTTTTTTGAAATATAAACTAAACGAATTCCTAAGTAGTGTTGGTAGAACTTATTTTTCGATTTCTCACCAAACGTACCTAGTAATAAATAGATGGCTGTTGTGAGTTTTCTAAACAACATTTTATAATCGTTTTGCATCCCGGGATATGCGATTAACTTGGACGCTTGAGGTAGATTGCTCCCTCAGCTAAAAATTTTGTGCTTCACCGACTGTTTTTTGGAGGAACTCGTTCCGATTAAACCGAACAAATAGTCCACATATGCACATTACCGATGTGCTGAACCTTTACAGCATGTAAGAAGTCTTTAGTGTGTAGTCTAATGGTTGATGAAGATGAAAAGCACTAAAAAATATGAATAGTTTTATTTCAATGAGAAATTATTTTGTTTTAAAACAACTTTATTATACAATTTTACAAAAAGTCAATGAGTTTCGGTTAAAACAAATTTTCTTCTGAACCGTAATAATAAAAACTAACATAAGTACAGAATTTATAAAAATATATGATAATATAAATAATGCCGTCACTAGAGTGAAAACCTTTCAGAAGAAGTTTTCAAATTGTTTTTTTTTTACATTAGACTATTTATTTATAATTTTATACGAACTAATAAAAAGATATATTGTAAAAACATTTTTAAGTAGCCATAATAGAAATATTTTATTCGGTCGTAAGGTATGTTTATATTCACAAAAAAGAAATGAGGGAAAATAATTATATAGGCACATTTGAAATATAAAAGAGGAAAATTAGAATTTAACGTATTGGGTCCCAACAACGAACATTTTTCCATGTCACGTGTTTTGCATATTTGCTTGTTTTTATTATTATTAAAAATATATTATTTATTTTTAATTTTTAACTTTATGAGTAAAATCTCAAATAATAATATTTAATTAAATGAACACAATATTAGCGAAACTCAATCGAAAATCTGGAGACAGAAAAACCAGAGAAAGATATTGGCTCCACTAGGACATGAACCCAGGACCCTTTGCTTACATGGCAAGTGCTCTACCAACTGAGCTACGGAACCTATATCCAATTCGGTCACTTTTAACTGTATCATACTTCGACTAAGAACTACGAACATTATCTTCATTTTCTTAACGAACATATTATTGGCTGCTATCTTTATGTATGATTGCAAGATTCAACTCAACTAAATGCTATCTAGATAGTGTCTGGATAATTTTTGATCCATTCTTCATCTGACATTGCTGCAAGTCTAGGATGAATATTTATTTTAATTTTTAACTTTATGAGTAAAATCTCAAACTATGATATTTAATTAAGTGAAGACAATATTAGCGAAAAGTCAATCGAAAATCTGGAGACCGAAAAATCAGAAAAAGATATTGGCTCCACTGGGACACGAACCCAGGAGAGTCCCCGTCTTTAATTATCTATGTATTAAAAAAATATATTAATTTCGGTTGTGTGTTATAACTCTTATTCGATGAACGATGAACTGAATAATTGAAAAATTGAACTACAAAATTTGTAGGCTGGCAACACTAATTTACCTGTCAAATATTCTTTTATAGTGCAATCACACAAAAAATGCAGAACACCGTAAACACATTTAAAAACACATTTTTTTGTTCCTGAAAAAAAAAAAATTATCGAGGAAGCACTGTTGTTAAGGTACCTACTTAATGACATAAATTTGGTTGAATTGTGTTCTACAAAGTGATTGGCTTCCATTTAATTTAATATAAATTTTAATTTAACAGTAGTTAGAAAGGAAGAATCATTAATGATGAGTTTAGTTACACTACTTTTAGAGCTAAATGATGTAAATATATTCAGTCTAAAATTAGAGACATGATCTAAAGCCCGGACAACCCCTGTAGGTAACGCTAATATTAAATAAATGTTAGCAATTTCTAAAGTGTGCTTTATATTTCATTACAATATGGTTATTCTTCGTTATGTTAACATAAAATTGTAAAGATATAATAATAATATACCTATATGCAATTCTAATTTGAGATCAGTGGAATGAAAAAAGATTTTTTTACACTTTTTTGCCTTTTAATTTTTAATTAAAATGTAGGTTACACAGCTTTAAATTAACAACATGATTTTTTATTTTTTTTTTATTTCATAAAATTTTTATTAGTTACAGATATTTGTTTTTTTTGGCTACCAAACTATAATCAAACTATACATAAATATAATCATAACATAACACTGCCCGTGTTATGTTATGATTATATTTTTAGTATTGCCATTTGAACGACAGTGGCGCCCTCCTATGTTTTCTACTCTTATTTGACAGACTGTACATTAGTGTTGAGTACCTCATACAAGAGGCACCTCAAATGTCCCATGCAAACACGTAAAATGTCCCCCCACCTCACAATATGTATTTGTACCAACTCTTTTTCTTTGTATTACTACAAATATGAAGGGGGGACAAAATATGAAGGAGGGACAAATATGAGGTGGTTTGTTTTGTTGGACTACATTCATGTCATGTACGGGACAAATATGAGGTGAGGTGCGAGGTGTTTGGTGTATTTGGACTACATGTCATGTCACGTTACACGTATGGGACAAATACGAGGTGAGGTGTGAAGTGGTTGATGTATTAAACTACATGTCATGTCACGCATAGTTTGGGACAAATGTATGAGGTGGTGAGGCGTGAAGTGTTTGTATATTCTATGACATTTTTGTATTAGAACCGTGAGGTGGTGATAGGGTAAGCCAATTCATATATTTTGAATACCGCAGAAGCGTCCCAACTGCTCCGATTTTTTTTTATTTTTTTATTCTAAATTATTGTGAATACCGCACAAGAGTACCAACTGCTCCAAAAAAAAATTTTTTTTTAAATATTTTTTTTTGTAAATTATTGTTAAGTGAATACACATAACAATAATTTATGAGCACAAGAGTCCCAACTGCTCGAAAAAAAAATTTTTTTTGAAATTTTTTTTTATTGTAAATTATTGTTATGTGAATACACAAAACAATAATTTATGAGCACAAGAGTCCCAACTGCTCCAAAAAAAAATTTTTTAAATATATTTTTATTTAAAATTATTGTTATATGTTATGTAAATACCGCACAACAGTCCCAACAGCTCTCAAGGGAGGGAGGATGAGGCAGTGTTGAGATGAGGTGGAGGGGGTTGCTGAGGACGGGGAGGGATAAGAGGGGTGTGCAGGGGGGGGGATCAGAGGTGGTGAAGGGGGGGAGGGGGCAGGCCTTTTTTATATCCATTTTTCGTATTACAAAAATAATAGACACGGGAGGCGGGTATGTGTACCGCCACCCGGGTATTTATTAGAAAACACCTCTTGAACCAAGAAAATCAAGCTGAAGGGAAAAAACCAGCCACCCCCCCCCCCCCCCGTAAGCGAAAATGTTTTGTAACACCTCACCTCAAATGAGGTGGGACACCTCAACACCTCATTTCAATATTTGAGTACCTCATACAAACTCATCCTGATATCGTGTCCTACCCAACACTACTGTACATCTCAACCGAAATTATATTGCTAAATTTTTAGATATTCGTTTCGTCAGTTATTTCTATAATGATCTTAGTTCGGTTGATCACGTTTCTTACTATCATTCCAAATCTTTTTTGTACGACAGTTCCTGCTTTGAAGAAATAGTAGTGTGAATGTATTTCTTCAAGGCCAAGAATTGTATTTCCTCACTATTCTTTCACATATGCGCTGCTGCCGACTTGTCCTCCTACAAGAAACCGAATATAACAATATTAGTTTCAGCCACAAGTAGTTCTGTTACACCGAGTGTAGAAGTGTACGAAACCACTTAGTGTTTATATCTTTCGACTAGTTGTCTATGTTTTGTTGGATTAGTAGATCTCCTCCAGAGGAGGATGTTGCCCACTCGTTTTGGCTTTAGAAGTGTATGTCGTGTAATAAGCGCGAGGTCCAATTTGGGATAACAATTTAATTCTTTCACCTTGAACTGTGGTAAGACTCACTACCAAACAGCAATACAAACTCGATATTATGATTGTCTCTTTGATGCGTACAAATATTTATACCACATACTCTCAAATTAACCAATTTCTTGAAGACTTTCTCGCTTACAATTGCAAACCTCGCATTACAGTTTTTAATTATATGTCTTTTATAATTATAGTACCGACAAACGTATTTGTTTTCAAAATATGTATTTAAACCCTTTTGGGCTCTTACAATAAAAATTAACACAATACAAAATAATAAAAATAATAACGGCTTTATTCCCGATTTATCCTCCCTCATGCACGAGATGTGCAATGCTACGAGTATGTTATCCATTTTGCATTAGAGAAAATAATACAAAATTAGAGATCAGACAATATGGCACACTATTTAATTATTAACAGATATGAAGAAAAGACAAAAAACGTAGAGGTAGTTACAGCAAATTGAAAAATGAGCATTGTTAGAAAAGTAACGTTCTAAAAATCCTCCTTTTGTAGACTTTTAAATCCAATCCTTTCTATCCCTTTCTGTACCGCGCCCCGGCTCTCCGGCCCTCCTGCCCCCCGACCGAGTGTCCTCCCTTCTCAATCGTTGTAAAGCTGGCATGATTAAGTAAAACAAGATTGTATTCTTCGAATGAGTAGTTTAACATATCAACTCTAATTTGTAAAACTCCAATCCCTTTAAATTTCATGTTTTTCTTTTATGTATTCAATAATATACTTCAGCACCACTATTTGTATTTAGGTGTAAGATGGTACACTATATTATTATCCAAAAACAAAATTAGTATAACAGAAACACTGAAATATGAATTATTCAAAAAACCAATTAAATCACTGAAATTGGATAATGACAAATTGTACCCTTAATGTAATTAATTAATTTACCCTTACTTAAACTGCAATATTTAATATTTAAAAAATATGTATTGTTATTGTCCTTATATAACTATTTTTGTCTAAATTGTGTACCTATCTAAGATATTTATTTCATAAGTTCTTTGATAATTGTTTACACAATGAACAATTATTATTATTTTTTGCATGTAAATACTCCTCCCATAAACACGAGCTCCTAGAGATCAACTAATGGAGTAGGAGAATTAAATATGAATCAAATATTAACAAAAATCTTGAAATCGTAAAAAAAATTAAATAAAAAATAAATATTATTATTCAATATGTATATTACATTCACGCGTAATAATATGTAAATTATTGAGCGTGAGAGCTGTTTCGCCTTCTGAAAGCAGTTTGATAATATTTCAGAAGGCGAAACAGCTGTGAGACGTAAAAATAATTATGGACGTAGCAGAACTTATTCATATACAATTTTTTTTCATGAATTGAATTATTCCTAATAATATTGAAAAACTTAAAATTTAAATGTGAATTTAGCGAGTCGTATTGGTTGTTAGGTTAGTTTCATAAAATAATATTTGTTTCTTTCTAACATTATATAATATTTCATAGGTAAATGCGCTCGGGGAGCTGTTTTTTTAAATTTCATATTTTTGAAAATTTTTTACACAAATTGTTTTTATAAAACTAAGCCCTTAAAAAACTAAACTTTCTTACTATACATCCGTCATCAAAAGATTTAATAAAATAAATATTGACATTTTAAATAAATGAAAAGAAAATACTTTGTTTTACGTCACTTTATTTTATTGTTATTTTTTTCCGTCTATCGGTTTCGGTACCTCCGTACCATCATCAAGACTGAATATAAAAATACAGTATTAAGTAAGTATTATAAGTATAAGTAAACCGATAGACGGAAAAAAATAACAATAAAGTGACGTAAAACAAAGTATTTTCTTTTAATTTATTTAAAAAAAAAAAATTGGTTTAATGAGAATTGAAACTTCCTACCTAGGAACTCTACCAATCGAGTCAAATGCCTATTTTTTAGTCTGAAAAGCACAAGAGTCCCTACTGTTCCCGTCTGGAGCCAGTGGGTCTAAGGCATCCTCAATTGGGGTGTTTTGTGACGATGAAGGGAGTGGGGAGGGAATGGTAATGGGAAAGAGGAAGGTCGGGAAATAGCGGCTACTCAAATCTTGTCAAAAATAATCAGATAGTGGTCTTTTACCAGAGATATTTTAAGTAGATATGTACCACTCTGGAAAATTCCACAAATATACTATATATTTAAAAAAATTAATTATTTGTGAAATAACACAAATAAATTTACATTTAACTTGAGTAAGCCGCAGCTGGGTTTGGAATCCGTGACTTCTGATGTGGAGCGCGGAGATTCCTACTAGTCCCCAGAAAATCTATGTATACTGTAGGTATACTGAATGCTCGGAACTCGGACAATCTAGGCATACTTAATGCCTCGAACTCGGAAAATCTAGGTATGATGAGTATTGGGAACTCAGACAATCTAGGTATACTGAGTGTGAGGAACTCGGAAAATCTAGGTATAATAAATGCTCGGAACTCGCACAATCTAGGCATACTTAATGCCTCGAACTCGGAAAATCTAGGTATGATGAGTATTGGGAACTCAGACAATCTAGGTATACTGAGTGTGAGGAACTCGGAAAATCTAGGTATAATAAATGCTCGGAACTCGCACAATCTAGGCATACTTAATGCCTCGAACTCGGAAAATCTAGGTATGATGAGTATTGGGAACTCAGACAATCTAGGTATACTGAGTGTGAGGAACTCGGAAAATCTAGGTATAATAAATGCTCGGAACTCGCACAATCTAGGCATACTTAATGCCTCGAACTCGGAAAATCTAGGTATGATGAGTATTGGGAACTCAGACAATCTAGTTATACGCTGAATGCTTGGAACTCGGATAGGCTAAGAATGCTCTGGGACCTCTGAGCTATGGCTCTATGTGCTATAGCCGCCATAATTCAGTGGTCAGAGCACCTGACCGGCAATCAGAAGGACACGGGTTCAAGTCCCGTTGGCGGCAAGTATCTTTTCTCGGAAGATTTTTCAATGTAGATGAGTGTTTCAGGCTGATAATTATTGCTTATAATAATTGTTACCCTTTGTGCTATGCATAAAAATCTTGTCTTAAACGTTAGTTTATCAATTAAAAAATATATTGTTCATTTTATTACACAATTATTCAGATTATTTTTTTATAATTTTTCAATGCTATTGGGGAGGTAAATTATATTGTTGCGTCAAATAACTTCGACCCAGCCATAAAATCGACATGTGTAGGTAGGTACCTACCTATTCAATGTACGGTAAATGTCTGAATTTTGTTTAGATGTAACAAAAGGAAAGATGACTGTAGTGAAAATTTATTAGAGCTTGTTTCAATTAATTTGTTTTCAGTTTTCACCATTTGCCAGCTAACTACATCCATTTAGGTTGACTGTACAATTAGTGTTTAGTTCAGGCGTTTCCAACCAGTGCTCTAAGTTCTAAGTGAATACAGTAAGTTTAATTTTAGTGTTCCTGTTCCTATACTTCTGCGAAGTTTTGTGAAGGCGAAACGCCACCACACAATCAGCACACAATTAGACCAAGAATTCCCGACAAACACCTTCAGAACTCGCTGTGAATAGCTACCAAGTGGTTCGCTAAAGCTTTGCCAAGTTTGGTGATTTAGCAGGGGCGCCCGGTTTCATGGGGTGAGGTTTGTCTAGGTCTTGGAGGCGAATGACCAGGACACACTGAACTCCTACCCACCCCTTAAACCCTTTTCCTTCCCAGAACTCATCTCTCCTTCCTTTCCTTAAAAAAACCCTTTACACAGCATCCCCAAAGATGACATAGGCCCTGATGGAAATTATTTTCCTCAGGGCCTCCTGTGTAGAACTCATGTAAAAAAAACACCTTTTACAATCATCAAAACAAGACTTTCAGGCATTCCTTTCTAAAACCTGACGTCAAGTTAATTTTCCACTAAGTATAGTACTAACTGATAATATGTATAATATTAACCTTCTTTAAAATTCTCCCATACAATTATAATTCTTCACTTTGTATGGGTCAGGGAAGCCAACACCAACGGGTTGGTCACCCATGCCTTAGTTTGTTGATGCAATAGTAAATTGGGTTGACTGTAGCAGCCATTGAGTACACGATTCATGCAACACAACTACTTTCAGCCACTATAAATAACTAAGTTTACAAGCGGTCTTGACTGGACAACTAACAAGTGATGCGGAAAAGAAATTTAACAGCTATATGAAAAGGGACGGCTATCAGTAGGTGAGGTTATGGGATCGTGCAATATGGATGTTTCTACTAGTGAGTTATTTAGTTTATTTCGGTTGTTTGCGGTCTCGGAACTAGGCAGTACATTGGGTAAGAGAGTTAGTTGCATAATACATACTAATGTGCCAGTTGCCAGTACGGTCAAGCCAAAAGGAAGGGGAAGTAATAGATCTGCCTTCACTGCTCCAAGGTCAGGCTCTTAATCTGGCTTTTTCAGCACTTCACTTTATCACTATCACTCACGTCGTTTGAAGTAAAAAGCCCGGGCCAGTCCGATACCGCGAGCTGCTCTTGTTGCTTGCTTCCTGTTGCTTGTTGCTCTTGTTGTTTTACTGCTATTGCTCGTTGATCTTATTGATTATTACTTGCTCAGGAGCATAGGAATATTCTTGTCAGAATGGACTTCGTTCGGAGACATTAGACCTGATAGAATCTTTGTCCAACTCTGCTTGACTACAGATTCTGTAATGACGTATGAATCACTTACTATTAGTTTTCAAGATCAGCTAATATTTCTGAGGAATACCAAACTTATTTAAATCTTTTTAGTGAGTGTAGAACCGCAATAACTTTTTAAATCATGCTATTTCAATAACAAAACAACACCAAAAACTGATACGAAAGAAAAATATTGATACCCAATATATTTTGATAAATTGATTAAAATAAACTCTAAAGAAGTTGTAGAAAGGGTTGTTTTGTATTTCTTTTTATATTCAATATTCGCTCCGATGGCTTGGATGAAGGTACCGCCGCGCCGCGCCGCCGCACTTGACGGCCGAAGGGAATTACGGCGCTAAAAATCGGAAAAACCATTCTCTTCAAACTAATCGAAAATATTTTAAAAACTTTTTCGTTATTTGTTTTTGGGGTGTTATGCCATGTTGCGCTACCTCCTTCTTTAGCTAAATAACGAAACAAATAATGAAAATGCTTTTGGCCGTGAAAATCTTAAAACGTATCTGTTTTAAAAACTTTCTCCATAAACTAGTTCAAAATAAACTCCAACATTTATTTTGTGAACGTAACCCAATAGCTTGCGCATGCACGCAAAGTTGAGATACTCATACGAGTATGTATCGCGCTGCCAATATTTCTCACTTGCGCCTGATTCGTTGACGGGGTAGCTATGCTTGTCCTGTTTTCCCTATTTCAAAATCAGAAGGTTTTCAACATGGATAGTAAAGTTTCAGATATGTTCCTTAATCTGAAATTATTTTTAACATAACAGATTTAACTTAATGTAGATATAAAATATGTTTTATGAAATACTGTTAAAAAAATTGAAATGTTTTCTTCAACTAGTGTTGAAAAAAGTTCCACCGAGTTTCACTACGTTAGTTAGTTCAAAAATTTACCTTATAAGTTATGATAAAATGTGTATCCCCCAGTCCCTTTCTTAAATCGGGCGCATTATTTTCAGGCAGTCTTGGCGACCCCGCTCTAAAAGAAATGAGGATTAAGAGAAAAGAACTAACTTTTATAATTCAAAAAAATAATTTTTTTACAAGTTGTCACCAGTTTAATCGTATTTGTATGCTTTATCTACCCGTGTCACTTATTCAAAATACAGAAATAATTCAATACGAAATCTATATAACTATATATATAAATCAATGTTTGCTTGCTTGCATGTATGATTGTTCCTTAAGCGTTGCTAAACCATTCATCCGAAAGCGTTGAAACTTTGGGAATTGAATGTGCGCATGACCGAGATGGTTTCTAAATATAATAGTGAGCTCTGGCATCATGAAAGTATGCATTGCTAAACCATTCATTCGATTGCGATGAAACTTTGGGGATTTGACATGCGCGTGCCCGCGAAAGTTTCTATACATAATAGTGAGCCCTGGCGCTATGAAATTACGCGATGCTAAACCATTCATCCGATTGTGAAGAAACTTTTGGGTGGATTTGATAACATGTGTTAATGGAAACTGATCTTTAGTTCCTCTTTGGCTGCTTGCATTTTTGAAGTGAAACTTATATAGCCCCGTTGTGATTAGGAATTCGGATGAGACGGAAATGACGCTTAGAGCACCTGCAAAGCATAAAACTACTATCAAGGTTTCCTATTGCTTTGGTTGTGACCTCACTTTTCAAGACTTCTTGGTTCTTTAATGGTTGGTATGGTTTTGGTAAAGTTTCGCTTCTACCGCGTGTTAACTGCACTCGATTTTTTTATACGATAGCCACACACAGGAAGCCCTGAGAAAAATAATTCCCATCATGGTTTACGTCATCTTTGGCGATGCTATGTGGTGGGTATTTTTAGGAAAGGAAGGGAAGGAAGTACTGGGAAGGAAAAGGTTTAATGAAAAGGTTATTATTTCTATATATAATAGTGAGCTCTGGCGTCATGAAATTATTTCCTTCACCATTCATCCCACTGCGATGAAACTTTAGTGAGTTGTTGTGCGCACTCCTGCGATGGTTTCTTTATATACTGGTGTGTTCTGGAATTATGAAATTCGTATAAAAAAATGCAATAGATGGCACGCGAGCTGTATGAAAACTGAATATACCGGGACTGAATGCATGGAACACTGGAAGGGGGAGAAGAACACGGGGGGGGGAGTTCGCGGGACGGGGGAAGTGGGAGAGGGGAGCGGGGAGAGAGAAGGCGGAGTGGGACGTAAGGGGCCGGGTAAGGTAAGGGGACGCGGGAGAGGAAGGGGAGGCGGAAGGGGAACGGGTTGAATTTCAAATCACAACGGCGCTAAAGAAGTTATCACTTCAAAAATTTCTTTCCGTATGCACCATTTTTTCAATTATTTTTAACTCCACTTTTTGTCTTTAATCTATGACATTTATTTTAAAAAATCTAACCATTCTACCTAAACTGGTTGTATTGTAGCGGTCCCAAGGGGGGGGGGGAGGGGGGGGCGGGGGGGCACCTACCTTTTGCTCTCGGCTAGCTCAAGTCGTCGGCAGGCAGGAATCCTCTACTCGTCAAGGTTGTAGGTAACTAGGTTTAAATGGTACATAGGTTATTGCCAAGCCCGCCCACGTGTGATCCCATCAAATGAAAGAGGAAGTTAGGTGAAACATAACTATATTGTCTGGTATACACTATTACAACATCTTGTAAAACACAATATAAGTCACAAAACAGCACAATGCCTAACTAGGTATTTTGATAAAATACCATCTCATTTTATAAAAATGTACGTCAAAGAAATATCGAAACCTCTAGTATTACTTTTTCAATTATCTTTGAAAGAAGGCGTCTTTCCAGATCAATGGAAATGTGCGCTCATTTCGCCAGTATTCAAATCTGGGTCTAAGAACGACGCTCAGAACTATCGTCCAATATCAAAATTATCTATCTTTAGTAAGATTTTTGAAAAAATTGTTCATGAACAACTGTATGACTGTGTTCAGTCTGTAATAACTGAGAACCAACATGGCTTTATGAAAAAAAGATCAACTGTATCCAAGCTTGCTGTATTTACTGAATTTATTTCTAAATCAATGGATAAACGAATCCAAGTGGACGCAGTGTATACAGATTTCTCCAAGGCATTTGACAGAATCGACCATGGTCTACTCTTGTCAAAACTGTTAGCTTTAGGAATACATGGTGATTTGTACCGATGGCTAGTCTCCTATCTTGACAAACGTTCCCAGATAATAGCAGTGAATGGTTTTAATTCTGAAATTGTCAATGTACCTTCAGGTGTCCCACAAGGGTCTCATCTGGGACCATTGCTTTTCACTATATTTATCAATGACATTGTAAAATGCTTTAAGCATTCTAAAGTTTTGCTCTTTGCTGATGACATGAAAATATTTCTTTCTATCAACTCTATTTCTGACTGCTATAAACTTCAAGAAGATCTTAGTAGACTTAATAATTATTGTACTCTCAACTATCTCCACTTGAATTGGTATTGTCGGTACAAATGTTACGTTATTACCTTTACAAAAAACCAAAAAACAATCGAATATGATTATCATATTACAAACAGTCAAGCACTTAAAAAACTCAATCAAATTCGAGACCTTGGTGTTCTTATTGACAATAAACTTTCGTTTAAGGCACATGTGGATATTATTGTTAAGAAATCCATGAGCATGTTAGGATTTTTATTCCGTATTGGAAAAGAGTTCACCAATATCCATACCCTCAAAATATTGTATTACTCCTATGTTCGTAGTCATCTTGAATATGCTTCTCCTGTATGGAATCCGCTGTATAATATACACATAAAGCGTCTAGAAGCTGTTCAAAGAAAATTTGTACACCATTTGAACTTTAAGAGACATGTGCGTTATTATGACATGGACAGCTCTATAAAACACTATGGACTTAAAACACTAAAAAGTAGGAGAGACATCGCGGATATAACTTACTTATACAAAGTCTTGAGTGGTCATATTGACTGTCCAGCTCTTTTGTCATCAATTAATATTAGAATCCCGAGTAAGAAAACTAGAGACAAGTCATTGTTTCATATTGAAAGTGCTTCAACCAGTCTCAGGCAAAAAGAACTTGCAATCTTTATAACAAAAAATGTATCGATGCTGATATTTTTTCGTGTACTTTAAGCACTTTTAGACAAATACTTAATGGAGTCTAATAATTATCCATCAATTAACAAATGACTTAATTCATTGTAACAAAACTGATAAATTTCTTATGTATTTTTTTGTATTGAAATTTTAAAAATAATGTATATAAGTAAGTGTATATTGTTTTTCCACTTAACGCTTTTAAACACGTCTGATGTTTTTCAGTTTTTATTTTTATATTGTTATTATCTTATTTAAAAATACTTATTTAATCTAACATAAAACTGGCACACTTTATTTTACTAATTTACTTTTATTTTACTTTCATTTCACTTTTATTTTGCTTTTCCTTATTTTTTTTTAATGCATGTTTATGTATAACGTTTTCGACATCACATCTGGTGTTTTTAAATTTTCATTATTATTATAGATAATATAGAAAAACATAGAATATAGGTTGAGGGAATGACTGAATATATAAATATATATATATTTAGTTATTTTTTCAACTTTTCTCTGTTTTTTTTTTTTTTTTTTTTTTTTTTTTTTATCTTATATTATCTTGTCTGTATCTTTATTTATTAGACAGTATAGCTAGGTTATCCCTAGACAGCTTATCTAGCTCCTTACTATATAATATTAAGTAAAAAAAAAAAAAACTTAATAACTATGGATTTTTTCATTATTATTGGTGCATGATGTGAACTTTAGTTATTGGGTTTATAACCTAATTATTGTAATTTGTGGTTTTCTAATGCATGTAATGTTATAAACCTGTAAATGTTCCCAATACAGAAAATAAAAATAAATAAAGTAAATTTCCTAACGAAGGGGTCTCTCAAATCTCTCCGGGAATGTGGTTGTTTCAACCGAGAATTACTGTGGGACACATTAATTAAGAGGGAAATTAGGTTTAACTCACAGCTGGTGGTCTGATGCAGGAAACCGGGGCAGCAGGCCATGGTCAGCGCAGGTAGCTCCAACACTTTACCAGGCATTGGTAACTCCACACAGAGAGTGTCATTTCCGCGACCTCGTAATTTATTTGTTCAAATCGGGTTTTTAATGGATCGCCATTGCAAGCGGCGTCACGCGGGAATTGGGGAGCGTACTTGACCGACACAGCTTCTCGAGCGGCGGCCGGCTGGTTTCTGGCGAGTGCCGCGGAGGGGTGCGGTGTGTTCCTTTTCGCCAGGGGGGAAGGCGGGACACACCGACGGCGCGGCGATTGTTTGCGAGACTATCTCACCATTATGTTCAACTGTTCTCTTATTCAAAATGCGTACTGTAACAGTATCTATCCGTTTGATTCCGATACTTGGACCGATATATGTGACGATTGTAACGTACAGCACGTCTCTGAGCCTTTCATCCCGTAGCAGCTAACTGAAGCGATCTACGTAGGGGTATACTATACTCGTAAGATGTTGTAGAGCGGGGGTGTTCAAACAGTCGATCGCGAGTGCTTTTGGAGGCGATCGCGAGAAACATTTGCCGATGTATATAGACCTGTTTTTGCTTTAGTTGATCTTCAATTAATAAGACCGCCGATTTTTCACGCCTTTTTGTTTATTATTTATTGTTAATTTATATTGTCAATAGTCGCGCCTTTTTGTCATTGTTTACTCTATCCTCATCTATGCTGTGTGACGTCACAAGTCCCCATAGAAAAAAAAATCGTCAAATTATTTCATATTCATGGTGAAATATTGTCGAAAATTGCCCCCTTCAAAAGCTTGAAGTTACCGATCTAGTTTCTAGTGTGTGGTTTGGTTTATTTATGAGTCAGTCAGTCCTAGTTGTAGAAGGCGACGTAGTGTAATTTTAATTTGCCGCACACAGATTTAATTTAATCCAGTTTATAAAGTAAAATTTCTGTGGTAATATTTCGAAAACAAACATTCTCTTATTCGAAGTGCAGTCATAAAATTCAAGTTGCAGATGTATGTGCTGCCAGAATCAAAGAGAAACCATTTTCATGTTCTGAGTGTAGTTTTAATTCGCTACACACAGATTTAATTTAAACCAGTTTTGTTTTCAAAATGTAAAATTCCAGTTGTGCATTCATGGCTGTGTGAGGAAACTGATTGTTTAACCTCCTTAGCCGCACACGTCAGGACTCTAATTTTTTGTAAAAAGGAAGCTACATTTATTTTTGAAACGAATCTAGACCCTCCAATGTCCATGCATGAATGATTGTTAGTAAAAAAGAAAAATTTATGCATACTTACATTTGCAGTAATTAACAAAATAAAGACACATCATAGATATGTTCGCCTGTTGGTTCAGCATCTAGTTGAGTGAAATAATAAATAAAAAGAAAAATATTTACAGGTGTAAGTATGATTAAAACCAAAGAAAATATATAAAAAGAAAGATATCGGGGGCAGTTTGTCCCACTATCACGGGACAGTCCCGGCGAGCCGGTTTCCCAAAAGTACCCTTGAAGAAGTGTTTGTGGAGGGGGGGGGGGGAAGATACTCCCAAAGACCCTGGGGAATGAAATGAGCCTCGGATCACCGGAGGCAGGACGGAAGGGAATTCGAAGTGCAGTTATAAAATTTTTGTTGCAGGCTATGCATGTGCTGCCAGAATAAAAAAAATACATTTTCATGTTCTGAGGGTAGTTTTAATTCGCCGCATACAGATTTAATTTAAACCAATTTTGTGTTCACAATGTAAAAATCGAGTTGTGGATTCATCTGCTGACACATTTCGAAGGAAAATATTCTCCTATTCGAAGTGCAGTTATAATTTTTTTGTTGCAGGCTATGCATGTGCTGCCAGAATAAAAAGACGTTTTAATGTTGTGAGGATAGTTTTAATTCGCCGCATACATTTAAATCAATTTTGTGTTCACAATGTAAAAATCGAGTTGTGGATTCATCTGCCAACACATTTCGAAAGAAAAAAAAATCTTTTTCGAAGTGCAGTTATAAAATTCTAGTTGCAGACTATTTATGTACCGCCAGAATCAAAGATAAACCATTTTTATGTTCTGAGTGTAGTTTTAATTCACCGCACAGAGATTAAATTTAAACCATCTTTATGTTCAGAATATAAAATTCCAGTTGTGGATTCATCTGCAGACAAATTTTGACGGAAAACATTCTCTTATTCGAAGTGCAGTTATAAAATTCTATTTGCAGACTATTTATGTGCTGCCAGAATCATAGAATAATAATTTTCATGTTTTGAGTGTTTTTTTAATTCACCGCATACAGATTCAATTTGAACCAGTTTTATGTTCACAATACAACGATAAAATAAATAACAAGTTGGCATAAAATGAGGTCGCAATAAAAAAAAAGGATTTCTACCCCCCCCCCCCCCCCATCGGCGCTACAGTCTGTCTGTCAGAGTCGATCGATCGGAGTCTAATAATATTGAGGTAGATCGCCAGCAGTTTAAGTTTGAGCACCCCTGTTGTAGAGACTTATATGTAGGTTTTGTTTGAATGTTTGAACAAACCTAAGTTATTACCTTTTACGAAACATATCTTGAATACTATATAAAATATGAATACTATAAAACACATTTATATTTTTTATTTTACGTGTATCGCACAAGAAGTCCCAACTTTGATTAATTTATTGCCGGTTAAACTAATTTGCTGAGACACTAATTGAGACAGAAGACACTCTATTTTGTGGGTATCGAAATCTGTTTTCCCCGCACCAAATTTAGGAAATACTTCGCCATTGTTTTCTTTTAATTTTTGTGTGTACAGGGGTCCCAAATAATAGCAGTCACCAAAAGCCAGTGGTGGGACTATAGCATCCCCGATAGGGTTATGTTAGGAGGTTAAAGGGAGTGGGGAGTGAAGGAGATGGGAGAGGAAGATTCGGAAGTATGTAGGTACCTGGTTTTTCAAATTTGGTCTGTAAACACATAGGATTTTAATATGATTTACAACATTATTAAAAAATGTTATAATCGCCACATACATTTAGTGAGACAATGGCATCCAGAATTGGAGTATGATGTGAGTGGAGTTCAGTAGTGGATAGGGGAAGGAGACGGGGAGAGGAAAGTATAAAAGTACCGGACTATTCAGTTCTGGTCATCTAACACGACTAAAGCCATTGGCGGTCTTACACCAGGGCTGTACCGAGAGTATCTTCCACTCTGGAACGTGCCGCAAATATTCCGTATATTTTTTTAAAATTGGTTAATTGCGAAATAACACAAATTAGTCAAATAAAAATTATTAGCGCACACCGGATTTGAACCCGCGACCTTCGGATTGCGAGTCGAGAGTCATACACCTCGGTCACGGAAGCCGAATGGGATTAGACCCACCATTAATTTCTTTTCTTCTTTGCTTTTTAAAAATGAAAGACCAACATTATCGGGTTGCGAATAACCTGACAATATTTGAAAATCACCTACTACCTCCACACTAAGCGGAAAGTGTTGCTCGTGTCGTGATGGAGGACTTAACCAGCCGAGGAATCGAACACGGGACGCTTGGGTGGGACCCAGACGCGATGCCAACTCAGCCACTGACCGGTCAGTCATTTCCAGCGAATTTCAAAGAAGTCTGTATGACCGCGAGTGTTTTATTGATTGCCACCAATAGTCGACATCGAGTTTATTCGCCATGTTTCAGCTCGATCGGATGTGGGGAAGTGGGTTAATGGAAAATATATATATATATGTATATGAAACTGATAAATACAATAACATCCAAATGGCAGCAACGATCTTTTTTTAAACAAGTTTTTTGAAAATCGATGGCTTAGAGTTAAATATTATATTAGGTCCTTACATATGAAATTGACGTTTTGCCGTACTGGCAACTTTGATCTCAAATATCTTCTCTTTGGTTAGGAATTTCAAATTCAGATTTATACAGCTGTTTACTCATGTATGTGTGTTTCGAAAATTATAATTCATTTGTTTTTTCCTTAATTGTTTTTTTCTTTGCGTCACTTAATTTACAAAATGGAAAACTTGAAATATCGCATTATTTACGAGTACGAGTTCCAACGTGGTACCAGTGCTACAGAAACGGCTCGAAGGATTAATGATGTGTATGGCGACGGTGCCGCAAAAGAAAATACAGTGCGTTTTTGGATCCAACGTTTTCGTTCTGGAAATTTCGACCTGCAGAACAAGCCCCGTGGATGGCCAGAGACCAAAGTTGATAATGAAGAATTGAAGGCGATTGTGGAAGCGGATCCATCGCAAACCACGGCCGAGTTAGCTACAGGCTGCGGTGTTAGTGATAAAACTGTTTTAATCCACTTGAAGCAAATTGGGAAGGTGAAAAAACTTGAAAGGTGGGTACCTCACGAATTGAGTGAAGCAAATCAACAAACGCGCGTTAGAACGCTAGACCACACACTGCACAACAGACGGCTACCAAATTATAGGAGCTTCAATTGGAATGTCTAAGACATCCACCGTACTCTTCGGACCTTGCCCCAACAGATTACCATTTTTTTCGAAATTTGGATAACTTCTTACAACGGAAAAAATTCAACTCCGATGGGGCAATCCAAACCGCCTTTAAAGATTTTATTGATTCCCCTCCGAATGGTTTTTTAGTAAAGGGATCGATGAACTACCAATGAGATGGCAAAAGTGCATAGATAGCAATGGTACATACTTTGATTAAATAAATATATTATATTTTAAAAAAATCGACTTTATGTTCCTCCCATACAAAACGCCAATTTCATATGTAAGGGCCTAATATATCCATAAAATAAAATATTGCGAAAACTGATTTTGAAACTTTGGGACATTATACCTTGTTATATAAAAATAAGGTTAAGGTTCCATGTTATAGTATCTGTAAGCACAATATTTTGTTAGCATAAAGATAAATATCATTGTTAAGGACCTACAAAATCTGTGCACGTATAAACGGTACCTGGATGACTACGATATATTTTATGACCTTTCTTCTACCCTGATATATATTTTAGAATGTCTATATCTTTGGAACGATAGGTTTAGGTGATGCAATATTTGACCACCTGAAAATTTAGGCTCTCTTTGGTACAATTCAGCACGTAACTGGTCACCACGATACAGGCAGCTGTCTAGTATGGTGACCTAATGTATCTTCTCAAGTAAATGTATTAATCATGGAACATGTACTTATAAATAAATAAATAACTCATTTTCGACCAACATTGGAGATTCAATATTTAACTCCAAGCCACCAAAATATATTCTCCGCTTGTACGATAACTGCACTCCCCACTAACCTGTCTGCTTAATTCAGAAGAGGCAGAAGGTTCAAAGAAGATAACTCCCGTAATCGCAGGACTTGGGCCGAGTCACCACAGAAAATGATCGTGAAGTGAAAAAGATATTAAGTGAACGGCATGTGATGAAATAGCAAAGATTTGGGCATGTTGACGAAGAGCATACTTTCCAATTAAACTGGAGTTAAGCGAGTGCGAGTTAAATGAGATTAAAGCCAATGTTTTGGACTATAATTAAAACCGTTTTTGGGTCGATTTGAGATCACTGGTGAATTGGATTCGTTAGTTTTATTTCTAACCAAAGTTCGAAGAGCAAACGAAATAGCGGATCAAGGACCCTATTTCTACCAATGTATTACATATATAAGTACCTTAAAAATGCTCAGCCTTACTAAAAAACTCAGTGAAAATTTTATTCAATTGACAAACGGCCGCGGATGTGAAAACATTACTAATTCAAAAATTGTTCATGGAAAAAAATACACTTGGTTTACACGGCCTGAGGGGGTAGTTTATCTCTGTTTTATCAATGATCTTTGAACGAAATTTGAAATTTTTGCAAAGTATTTTGAATGTTCTATAGATATTATTTTTGAAGGTGTCGTAAAAACAAATACCATTTATGAAAACTAGATAAAATTACCTTTTAGATTTGTATATTTGAAATACACTTTAATTTTCAAAAACTGACATATTTTAAGATTCAAACTCGGAAAAAAATGTAAAAAAAATACTTATCAAAACATGATTGACCAAAATGTAGAGAAATTTAAAAAAAAATCAAAATTTAAAAAACACAGTCCTTTTATGAAATAAATTTGAAAGGAAACTATCACCTCACTTTTTCCTCGTGCATACAATAAAAGAATAATAAAAAAATTCTAAGGTTTTTTTATTGCCAAAAAAATAACTTAGAAATAATACTGACTTTTAAAACAGATTTATTGCATCTCTAAAGACGTTAATTTCTTTTTATACGTTTACGAACACATGTATTAGATATTAATATTATAAAAAATTATCACTTTTATGGAATTCTCTTAAAATAAAGATCTTAAAATGTTAATTTTATCTTTTATGTAACCTATAAAACAGTATTCTGACAGTTCAACTTTGAAAGTACGGCGTTTGTACAATAACTTGATTAAACTTATGTAAACCGCACAAATAATACGGTATATATATTAATTATATGAATAGAACAGTTATTTCGTCACTACAATAGAAATTATTAAGTAAAATCACAACATCTAACAAAATTTTCGACATCCCGCCTGATCCGGCCATAAACACACCTGGGCTTGGTTTTCAAGCTGTGTGTTCATCGCGGGCCGTTGATGCACACGCGCGCCAATAATGCTCCTGGCGGAGAATAATTAAAACAACATTTTTTCCTACTAAATTATAACCATTTGCGACGTTGTCAGATCTTTAAGCATTTTAACAGCGTGAGCACGCAAGAAACGTTATTGGTAATAAAACGTGATTTAGTGTATACAAGGGATAATTATGTTATTGCAATAACACAGTTAATTGGTCGCGCTGTGGTTTTTTTTTAGTAAGGCTGTCTAAGTTTAAAGCTGTAAAAAAAAAAATAGTTTAAAATATGTGTTATTCTTGAAGATAATATCTATACAAATTATAATATCTATACGAAACGCAAGTTATATGAAATTCCCTCGATAGAAAAAATTCGCAAAGGAAGCTCCGAAAATTATTATAAACACGTTTGTTTCAGATATTTTACAAGTATGTATGAAAAAAAATCTGTATTGTTTCTTTAATAAAAAAACCGCAATTGGACGCTGAAGATCTTTCAAATTACCGACCGGTTTCAAATCTTCCATTAATATCCAAAATTCTAGAAAAAATCACTGCTTCACAGATAATATGTCACTTAAACTCAAATGAACTGCTGACTAAATATCAATCCGCATATAGAAGGTTTCACTCGACGGAAACTGGATTACTACGTGTTTTGTCGGATATAACGCTTGCTATCGAGTCGGGTAAACTGGCACTCCTTTCAGTCTTAGACATGAGTGCCGCTTTTGACACGATTGACCATGATTTTCTTATTAAACGATTAGAAGAATCCTTTGGTTTAAACTGCGGTGTAAAGGACTGGCTGATATCTTACTTGGTCAACCGCGTACAAGCCGTCAAAGTGGGAAAAAAACAATTAAAATATGCAACCCTTTCATCTGGAGTTCCCCAGGGGTCTGTTCTGGGCCCACTTCTCTTCATCCTCTTCACAAATGATGTCGCTAAAATTATCGAATCATTTGGTCTTCTATCTCACTGCTACGCTGATGACCAGCAAGTTTACTTCTACTGCTTACCAGAAGAAATAGACAGTCTTAAAACTCGCATAACCGAGTGTCTAGAAGCAATCACTCGCTGGATGACCTCAAATAGATTGAAACTGAATCCTGCAAAGACTGAGTTTCTCTGGACAGCCACAAGTAGACGTCAGCGTAACATTGATAACTCCCCAATAACCATTTCAGGAAGTGACATCACTCCAAAGACATGCATAAAACTACTAGGCGTCAATCTGGACGCTGATTTTTCCCTTAAAACTCAAGTGAACAGAACTGTAAGCACGGGGTTCTTTCAATTAAGGCAAATTAAAGCAGTACGGAGAAACTTGACCACAGAGGCAACTAAATTACTAGTCAATTCGTATGTTGTTTCACGTCTAGATTATTGCAACGGAATATATGCTAGTCTCCCAAAATATCAAATCAACAAATTACAATCTGTTTTCAACGCTGCGGCAAGGCTCATCACCGGCGTATCTAAATATTCCCATATTTCTGAGCATCTCAAAAATCTTCACTGGCTCAAGTGCCCCGAGAGAATCCAGTTTAAGCTCTGCTGGATGGTATTCAAGTCTCTTAACGGAATGGCTCCGACTTACTTATCGGAAATGTGTATTCCAGAAAATTCCAATTCTCGACAATCAACCCTCAGGTCAGCAGCAACATCAGCGATTGGAAGGTTGAAGGAACCAAAGCGCACACCATATACTAAATTCGGTGAGCGTGCTTTCGGAGTGTCGGGACCTAAAGCCTGGAATGGACTGCCACACGAGTTAAGAATGATCACAGATTCAGCGCAATTTAGAGCTAAACTTAAAACTCATCTTTTCAGACAGTCGTATCAATAAGTTAAAAAAAAACTTTCACCTTCGCCTTCACGGCTCGCAACATTGTAAATAACTAAGTGTGTAAAAGCAAATTCTTAAAATTCTCCAGACTTTAAAAATAAATATTAACTCAACTTTGGCATTAATCTTCTGTTAAATATAAATATAAATGTAAAACTCATGAAATGTCCAGTGTTTTGAATATAATGTCCTCCACGTGCAAAGTCGTATCTTCCCCATAGCATAAGCATAAACTTTCTAATAAAGTGTGTTTTGTCGGAAGTGTCCTGCAGGTAAGTATGATTCTGTATCTATTTGAAAATAATAAAATTAGATAGAGCCTAGGATTTATAATAAATTGTAAAGCGCCCTTGAGGTGATTTTTCACAAAAACGGCGCTATACAAATTATCCAATTATTATTATTATTATTATTATTTAAATGCTGTTTTAGACAACCCCCGCGAGATTTTTTGCTCTATTTTAAAGGAGTCGTTTTTTATTAAAAATTTCACATTTTCGCTTAAATTTTATCGATTTTAACATGAGCGCACTCTCTCTAACATTCGTATTTACATATCTCTCCATCTTCATCTTTTTGAGCGGGTATACGGCGCCTTAAGTTGTACCCTGTAACCCGCTACCCGTTATTCAGATTCAGTGCTATTAATTTTACTGATGGGCATTATGGGCAAGCGCCGATGCAGGTGTCGGTCACCAAATTGTAGCGGAGGCGTCTACTAATATCTACAGGAATTCCAAAAACTGAAAAAATCGAACTAATATCAATGAGAATCAAAGTGTTGACGAATATCTACAGCTCAAACTGTTGACTAATA
This sequence comes from Limnephilus marmoratus, assembly GCA_917880885.1. NCBI lineage: Eukaryota > Metazoa > Arthropoda > Insecta > Trichoptera > Limnephilidae > Limnephilus > Limnephilus marmoratus. The sequence continues at coordinate 256,470 of OU862910.1, read as the reverse complement.
TCTATGAGAACCAAAGTGTTGACGAATATCTACAGTACTGGCAGAGGTTGGATTTGCAATTATGTATAGCATATTGGAATAACGTAATATTGCGTATGCAGTTTAAAAAACTTAATTTATGTAAGTATGTATGTAAAAATCCCTGATATCGGACTATTGGACAGATTTAGCTGATTAGTCCAACCTACGCTCTGTAGATATTAGTCAACACTCTGAAGTTCGTAGATATTAGTTCAACATATGAGCTGTAGATATTCGTCCGACATACAGGCTGTAGATATTAGTAACTGGAGTCATTGTAGCGACTCCAAGCGAACAACAGACCAAGTCTTAATGTCATTTGGTTTAGTGTCCCATCTGGTGGTGTCACCGTGATGTCTCGGTGAAATAAGTTAGGGAGGGAGTAGGCCGCTATATAAATTCTGGGATGGTTAATCGGCAGACTAATACATGGCTTTTGGTTCTGGTAGGATCAAGGTATTTAGTTTTGTGTTTTTTAAATTAGATAGAAAATTTATCCGTGACCTTTTGGACAAGTTACGAGACCCGTTGATGAAAACAGCGCAAAATAAACCCTTTAAAAAGTTGTTCACAACATTCACAGCTCATTCATCGATACGGCTGCGAAGAAGCTGCACCCATGCAATCTTTTGGCTTCAAATTAGTTTAATCTTCCAACATTCCTCCTTCCAACAGATTACAGACAAATTATGAGGAGTTTATTGTCGAAAAATACTTGTGTTTTTATTATAATGACACTCAAATCAAACAGTGTCGGTTGAAAGCTGTTAATCGAGCTGTTTATCGACGTGATTTTTTTTAAATAAGAACGGCGCTAAGTAAATCATCCATTATTATTAAACTAGGCTATTTTAACATAATTTCTAGTTCCATCAGTGTTACAATTTCCATCATGAAGCAATAATGCACAGAACAGTGAAGACGTTGGCGCTGCGTGCGCCGGCTCCATGATGTGTAGAAGGTGCACGCCTGATTGAAATACGAATTGTGTTATTACGTTATTGCGTTATTGCGGTATTGCGTTGGGCAGACACGGATCTAAATAATTATTACGAACTTAAACGTGGAATCAAATATTACAGTGGGTCATGGCTATAGACAGAGTTTCGTTAACGTTCGTATCATACTCGTCGAAAATCGAGTAGGAAATTAGTTACCTGCTTACAACAGAGATTGAATGTATATAAACTATGTTATAAAGTATAAAATTATATAAATACCTTTAATATAATGTGAGCACATAAATATTATCTTACTGGTCGTTAGATACGAGTATTAAACTAATGGATCGCCTTGCTTATTCATTTTTATTTATCTATTTATTTATTTACGCCCTAAGAGCTTTTACATATAATACAAGTCTTAATAAACTTCACTAGTGTTTTAAAATTAATAATATATTAAGAGAAGTAATCTTTCTTTTCCCGGCTACATGAATGGGATATACCTACCTTTTAATTTATTCATATTGACCAGAATATCACGAACCATTCACAATATTGTGTGCAACAGCTTCTACACCTTACACTGGAGCATTTTGTAATCCGGTAAACTGGTGTAGGCAAATGTTATATCTGTTTAACGGTTAAAAAAATCTTCGCAGAAAGAAAGATATTTTTTTTTACTCGGAGTAACAATGAAAATACTTGTGGGTATACATGTGTATCTGAAGGTAAGCGGTTGTGAAATGTATCCCAAAATATCGCTTGGGCTTGTGCGATGAATAGTTAATAGTACCTACGTATAACGCAATAGGTGAGCAGATTGTGTGTGATAGCTGGATGGATACCTACCTCCGACCTCCGTAGTCCAGTGGCTAAGACACTTGACTCACATTCTGGAGGTCGCGGGTTCGAACCCGGCATGCGCAAATAACTTTTAATTGATTAATTTGTGTTATTTCACAATTAATTAATTTAAAATAATATATAGTGTATTTGCGGCATGTTCCAGAGTGGAAAATACTATTAGTATCGCCCTGGTGTAAGACCACCATTCAGAATTGAAACGTTGCTTGAAAATGGCTTTAGCCGTGTTTAGTGACCAGATCTGAATAGCCAGGTACTTCCCAACCTTCCTCTTCCCCACCTCCTTCCCCTCCCTACTACCTTCAGCCTCACAACATACCCCAATTGGGGATGCCATAGTCTCACTGGCTCCAGACGGGAGCAGTTGAGATTCTTGTGCGGTATTCACTGTAAAAAAAAAAAAAAAAATACTATACCCAGTAGGCAGAAGTTACACCTGAATTTCTCTCCGAATAAGGTCACTCTTTGAACTAATTATAGATTCAGTGGCGACCCGTTCGAAAAGGAATTTGTTCCAGTGATCCACTATTATTGTTAAACCCCTTTCCAAAAAAAAGTTTTTGTTTTAAATATTCCCAAATAATGATCAACCATTTACTTGCCCACATTTAATTATAAACACAATTATAAGTAAATGGGAACGTGTTTAATTTGAAGAAATCCACAATTTATAAAAACCTGTTTATTAATTATTCTCAAGTTTAATTAAATTGTGAAACTCCATTTTTATTTCAAGATTTTATATATTTTTTAAATATCTTACGAGTTTATGTCCGGGTAAAATCTTCCCCACCGGAAAAACTAAACCCTTCTACATAATTTTCCACAAATGATCATCTAGTCAATCCACGCTATGCAAGTGCACTACGTAAGTATAATAAATACAAAATAATACAAGAACAACTTGTCAACCTACCAGAGACCAAATGGGAAAATAATTCACCGACTCCAGATATTTTCATATCAGAGGGTTTGAACTCCTAGCTGGACCGATAAATCCTACTTATCACTCAATATAAATATTTTAAAAATATTTCGTAGGATTACGAATTTACGCGTTTCAAATGACTGATTTAAATAACATTATTAAAAAGGTTTTTTTAACAGAATTATTTTTTTAATTTTTTTTACATGTGCTCCACACAGGAGGCCCCGAGGAAAATAATTTCCCTCAGGGCCTATGTCATCTTTGGGGATGCTGTGTGGAGGGTTTTTTTAATGAAAGGAAGGAGAGGAGAGTTCTGGAAAGGAAAAGGGTTTAAGGGATGGGTATTCCTACCCACCCCTTAAACCCTTTTCCTTTCTAGATTCCTCTGGGGTTCAGTGTGTCCTTGTCATCCGCCTCCAAGACCTAGACAAACCTCACCCCATAAACCCGGGCACCCCTGCTAAATCACCAAACGTAGCAAACCACTTGGGGTGACCTATGACAGAGGTTTTGGTTAACCAATAAAGGTTCCCGGGGATAATAAATAATATAAAAAGAACTCTCCTACAAAAAGAAGTGAGTTATTTAATACTGTTATTAAAGATCTGCTAGTACCTATTTTTATTTTTCGCAGCTCATTCGGTATTCCAAGTCATTATAAAATTGTTGAAAAAAAACGATTAGATTTCGAAAATGTTTCAGTCTTCTTCTTCTCGTGCCCTGTTCGTTCAACGGTCGTTTCATGTTGGCTATGCGGACTGTTTACTACAGCCCGGAACAGCTCTACGGTAGACTGGCCAAACCACTGTCTCAGGTTTTTCAGCCATGAGGTTCTCCTTCTTCCAGGGCCCCGTCTTCCGGCAATCTTTCCCTGCATTATGAGATGCAAGATCTCATACTTCTCTGGATGTTTCATCACATTTCCAAGATATTGAAGTTTTGGGATTTTTATAGTTTTAACTTATTTTTCTTTATTCATCCGAACCACAACATCTTCATTCGTAACGCTGTCCATCCAGTTAATTTTAAGTATTCTTCTGTAGATCCAATCTCGAATGCCTCGATTAATTAGTTCTTCAGTAAGCGTCCATGCTTCCATTCCATAAAATAATATAGAAAACACGTAGCATCTGACCATTCGCATTCGTAATCCGAGGTTGAGATCATGACTGCAGAACATCTTTTTCATGTGGATAAAGGTTGCAGGGGCTTGCTCAATGAGGCATTTGATTTCAACCAAAGGATCCCATCTATCATTTACATTGCAGCCCAAGTATACAATACTCTGTACTTTATCTTGTTTCAGAGACGGAATATATTTTTCGTGTTGGAATATCTCGATGAGGGTGTGAAAATTAATTTGTAATGATTTATTTTCATGCATTTTATAAAAAAAGCTTACATTATGTGCTTACAAATACATTAAATTAATTGCAAAATCTTACGGCGTATTACTATTACTATTATTAATTAAGTATTGACTTAATTAGTTTTTGTGAAGCAGTTGACTACTTCACTATGTCTTTGGATCTAACAAACACCAACTTATTGAAGTGTCAAATATACCTTTATATGTTTTCTTTTGCGTTGTTCTTGCTTTTTTTTACATTAGCTCCACATAGGAGGCCCCGAGGAAAATAATTTCTTCAGGGCCTATGTCATTTTTAGTGGAAGCTGTATGGAGGGTCTTTTTAAGGAAGGGAAGGACAGGAATTTCTGAGAAGGAAAAGGGGATGAGAGGTGGGTAGGAATCTGGGGGTCAGTGGGTCCAGGAGTGACGGACGTATGAATCCATCCCTCCAACGCGGTGCAAGGCGATGGGTCATGAGAGTCCGGCTGGAAAGGTCAAAAGGCCTTTCTCAACCAGTCTCTCTCGATCCAGTCCTTCATGCAGCAGGTGGGCAGACGGTCACTTGGGGTGACTAATGGCAGAGGTGTTGGTTCCCGGGCGGCGGTACCCAAACCCGTCTCCCAAATTGAATGTATACATTGTGTTGTATATTCCTAACTGCAAGCTTTTTGCTTCATTTGTGAATGGTCATTGACGGTAATATTTATTGATTTAAAAAAATACATTCTGAAAATTAACATCACCAACGGGTGGGTCTTTAGAAATTACCACCTTGCAATAATCTCACCAATTGTATTATTGTGTTAACAAATAACTAAAATAAAAAAATAAATTCTACTCGTTAATCAGTCGAATTGTAATATAATTAGTTACATATGTATAGTGTACTACCTAAATATTACGCAGATGAAAGTATATAAACCATAAAATGAAAGAAAAAAATATTATTTATATATTTATTTTAAATTTAAACTTTTATTAGTAATTGAAACAAAATAATAAAAACAACAGGAGAAATAAATATTTTTTGTTAGAACTAAACAGATAACAACATCCTCCCATTCAAACAATCATAGCTTTTATGGGAGTACGTCTTTATATATAAAAAAATATAGATACAACATTAGGAAGATGAAATTGTTCATATATATTATTATACATTCAAATAGTAAAATAAAAAAATGAATAACAAGATTGCGATAAAAATAACACGGAAATAAAACTGCCGATCAAATAAAACTAAAAATGAATTCGACCAGGGGGTATAGCACCATCCTCCTCATAGATTATACAAAAGCGTACATTTTCGATTAATTAACAAGATTTATTAATTTAAAATGTCTGAGTTTACTACTCGGTACCTGGACCTATAAATTGTGGCTACACGTAGTATAAGTTGGCCGTGTTTTTTTTACCTGTTGTGTCTATTTATTTGTTTATTTTTTAATATTCGGTTCTTATGGGTAAGCTATCAGGAGGTTTGTGAAATACCCACTCAACATTATAAATGAGTGGAATGACGTAGACGTTCAAAACTAAAAAATCGACAAATTGTTTAAAAAAATGTAAAACCTTCATTGTACTGATATTGTACCTACAGACTGTACGTTTTGTATTTATTAAAAAAATCACATTTTGGTGGGCGAAAATTACCAGCCGTAAAAGCAATTTTTTTAACGTATGGGTATTTTTTCATTTGGGGCATGAATCCATTTTCATTGGTTTACGTCAAGCTAAAAAAATCGGGTTAAGTAGTGGCCGGAGCAACAAACGCAGGTATTTACGTTAATTAACACCTTTCGCCATAAACAAAGATATGACGGTTTTGGTGATATATAAGTTAGCATTATTTGCAAAGAACCTACCATCAGCTATCAGCTCAGTCCATCGTCTCCCTAGGCTTGTTTGGTATAACTATGCAGATGATTGAGATAATATTCCATTGTTCCGTGTAATGAAGGGAGTGTGTTTGTTGGTTTCAGCACGTGCAGCATGGGCGAAGGCTTGCTGACGCTGAGCTACGGCAAGCACCGCGCGTGCATCGCGGCCGAGGTGGGCGCGGCGTGGCGCGGAGGGCGGCACGCTGACGTGCGCTTCCACTGCGAGGGCGGGCCGCCCCTGCACGCTCACCGCATCGTGGTGGCCGCCGCCAGCCCTCTCATCAGGTAATATGCATCCTTCTGCCTGTCTGTCTTTCTGCCTTTCTGCAGCGTGGGAGGGCGGTGTGCGCTCCCACTGCGAGGCCGGTCGCCCCTGCACGCTCACCGCATCGTGGTGGCCGCCGCCAGCCCTCTCATCAGGTAATATGCATCCTTCTGCCTGTCTGTCTTTCTGCCTTTCTGCAGCGTGGGAGGGCGGTGTGCGCTCCCACTGCGAGGGCGGGCCGCCCCTGCACGCTCACCGCATCGTGGTGGCCGCCGCCAGCCCTCTCATCAGGTAATATACATCCTTCTGCCTGTCTGTCTTTCTGCCTTTCTGCAGCGTGGGAGGGCGGTGTGCGCTCCCACTGCGAGGGCGGGCCGCCCCTGCACGCTCACCGCATCGTGGTGGCCGCCGCCAGCCCTCTCATCAGGTAATATACATCCTTCTGCCTGTCTGTCTTTCTGCCTTTCTGCAGCGTGGGAGGGCGGTGTGCGCTCCCACTGCGAGGGCGGGCCGCCCCTGTACTGTGTGGCCGCCGAGTTTTACTCTCTGTACTTTTTCAACAGTAATATGTTTTCATTCATTTTGTACTATTTCCCAAAATTAGAGAATTTTCGTAGTGTACTTTCAGAAACATTATCACTTGGTCCATTAATAAATTGGTGAAACAGTTGTTGAGTTTCCCATTCTATTCACTTCCCAAGGTAAAACCGTAACAATCAAACCAATGTCTGTTTATTGCAGGTTTTTAAACGTCTTTACGTGAAAGTGAAGATATCACTGACAGAACCCGGAAATATATATATTTTTAAAAGCTGCAATTTTGGAAAATTTATCAGATTTTTGAGTTTTCGGTAAATTTTCAGCAAATACGAAAAATTTCAATGTCCAACTTTCCCAAATGTCTTCCAAATAAAGGAAATTTAATTTTTTTTTTTTATAGTTAATACCACACAAGAATCTCAACTGCTCCCGTCTGGAGCCAGTGAGCCTATGGCATCCCCAATTGGGGTATGTTGTGAGGCTGAAGGTAGCGGGGATGGGAAGGAGGTGGGGAAGAGGAAGGTTGGGAAGTACCTGGCTATTCAGATCTGGTCACTAAATACGGCTAAAGCCATTTTCAAGCAACGTTTCAATTCTGAATGGTGGTCTTACACCAGGACGATACTGATAGTATCTTCCACTCTGGAACATGCCGCAAATATACTATATATTATTTTAAATGAATTGATTGTGAAATAACACAAATTAATCAAATAAAATTTATTTGCGCATGCCGGGTTCGAACCCGCGACCTCCGGAATGTAAGTCAAGAGTCTTAGCCACTGGACTACGGAGGTCGTTTGACTGAATTGAATCAATTGAATCAATACGCCACCATTTGATGATTTTAATAATGATTTATTCTCCTGATAAACGTTTTTTCTCCTGTTTTTCCTTGTGCACATAATCCGGGCCTCTTCAAGATCTTCCTTAATAAATCTCTTTCTACAGCCCTTCCATTAACCCACCTCAACTCACCCAACCTATCGAGAAATATAATGAATGCAATTAATTTTTTTGTACTTATAAATATAATATAGATATAATATAGGCTGGGTATTTATTGTTATTAAGTTTATTTTGTAGAACTCCATTTTAGTTTTTATTTATTTTATATATTTAATAATATTATTATTCAATGTATAAAAACAATTATTATAAACAAGTTCTGCTTCTGCTTCGTAATTATTATTATGCGTTACAGCTGTTTCGTCCTCTGAAGGCATTATCAAAGGTAGGCATGACCACAGTTTAAATATTAAGCGCACTTGAAGTGAAATATCGCAAAACTGCGCTATATAAATACTACGCTATTGTTATTATTATTATATATTTAAAAAAATATATAAAAATAGAAATTGGCTGGGTCTTTATGGAAACTACTAACGGAACAGTTTTATTTGTCATATTTTCCAAGGTGGCGTGGCCTTTCTCAGAGTTACTATAAATTTTAATTTATAATACATCTAGCGAGTACCTACCAGACGTGCGTTGAATGCTGCTCAAAGAAAAAAAATATTTCTACCTTTGTGCCCATACCCAATACCCATGCGTCCTCGTTCCCGCCACAATCCCCACTTTTCCTTTCCCTCCCACTTTCCCTTCCACCTTCCCCCGCCTTCCTGCGTCCTTCCGTCCGCCGAATCCCCCTCCCCTCTGTCGCACGCTCCCCACCCACATCCCGCATTCCAGTCCCCCATCAGCGTTATTTTTCCACCTTCCCACCTACCTCATCCCTCCCCCCGCGAATCTCCCTCCTTCGTTCCCCTCCTCCCCTTCCGGATTTCCCTCCCTGCCGCTAAACATTATGAAATACACTTATTTTTCAAACAACTCGCGCGCCATCTATCGCAAAATTTTTATCTAAATTTCTTAACGCAAGAGTTCACCAGCAGAAAACTTCGCCAGCGTACACACAACGTATCATCAAAGTTTCATTGCAATCGGATGATTAGCACAGGAAATAATTTCATAACGCCAGAGCTCACTATTAGATATATATAGAAACCATCGCGGACATGCGTACATCAAATCACCAAACGTTTCATCGCAATCAGTCAAACAAAGAAACATTAATTTTTATATAATATATTATAAATTAAAATTTATAACGTATTTGTAAAAAGCATTAACTTTGTGGCTCGCCAAAATTTACAATTAAAAACACATATAAATTTGTTGTAGACCACTTTTATTTTATACACACTCTACCGGTTTCGGAAGCACCCTTCCTTTGTCAGGAGAATATTATAACTATATATAGTTATAGTTATAATATTCTCCTGACGAAGGAAGGGTGCTTCCGAAACCGGTAGAGTGTGTATGAAATAAAAGTGGTCTACAACAAATTTATATGTGTTTTTTATTGTAAAATTTATAAACCTCTGGGAACGCCGCGCCAACTTACAAAATTTGACAAATTAAAACTGTTCCGTCAGTATTTTCCATAAAATTATTATCAGCGTCTCCTTTGTGGAGTTAATGTAAAAAAATGTACTTTAATCATCTCTTTAATCGCTTTTCTGTGTACCTGTACTATGAATTTTATGCGGAAACTTCGCTGGTTCATGCGAACATGTAATATGTAATTACTTTAATGAAATATGTATAACTGTTTGTTTCCTTAATAAACTAAAATAAAATAAACATTTTTTTCCATGCTAATTAATAACTCTTTTTTTATTTCTCAAATAGGAAAATTTTGGACGACACACCCCTACAAGATTACCCAGTGGCCATACACATGTCGGGGATAGAAAGCAAACTCATGCGACATCTGTTGGACTTTCTGTACAGTGGACAGGCGTATATTGAGGTTTGTTTCTTCGATAAGTTATGCTGGAAACGGCGTTATCCATAGCAACATATTTTTATTACTAACATGGGTAGGCTTTTTTTTAAATATTTTTTCGACTTTTGCTCTTGCTATGCACTAACTTAATTATTTTCAGAAAGAGTTAACATTAAAAAAAAGTTCATAATATGTTTAATTCTAACAAGTTTACTTTCATCCCGACGAAGAAACCATTGGTTTTGATATATGTCGATTATTTTGATTAAGTAGTGGCCTATACAAAGTGTTTTATTTCAGTTAAATTAAAAAAAGTTAAGTTAAAGTGATCACGTTGGTTATAGTATTTATAGCCATCTATTGATAAATGGATAACCTTTTGTTTTGCGTTTATTTGTAAGATATTTTTGTAACAGAATTACATTTCATAAACTCACGGAAAAATTATATAATACAGTTTTACATATTTCCCACCTCTTTTTTTCCATTTCCAAATGAAATTAAATTTTTCGTACTTAAAAAATCAGCACCTATATACGTTCGGATTATTTCCATCCGTTTAATGCGTTTAATTTTAGCTACAGAATATTTAAGTGGGTTTATATTGCAAATAATAGATATCTGTAATTTTAAAATTTACTAAGTCACTTAATTTAATTAGATACCGCATTAGTTGATTAATGCATCTGTAGTTAAACTAAGAATAAATTAACCTTGTGATTGTATTCCAGTCCGGGGAAATCGAAGACATGAGGGAGTTGTTCGAATTATTAGATATAAAATCGGATGTTTGGAAATCGACAAAGGATTTGAGACCGATCGAATACGAAAGACACCATGAGAGGATATCAGATAGATCAAGAACATCTTCCAAAACAGACATCAACAGTAACGAGAGCAAAGTGGCGGCGGAGTTAGCAGGAGTCGCCGCACTAGGAGCTTCCTCGCACTCCGAGAGCGAGCGAGCCTCGCCGCCCGCGGGTTGCAGCAAGGATCCCAAAGGCAGCCACAGCTCGTCTCACTCGCAGTCCCACTCGCACGATGAACTCGTCAAGGTCAAGAACGAAGTGTTCTCCAACGAGAGCAGTACTGACGAGAAGGAGGAAGGTGAATTGGACGATGAATGTGGAGAGGAGATGAAGGATTGCGCCAGAGTAGGCAGCAGGAGAAGGAGTTCTCTGAATCCGGTCAATCTGTCTCTCGCTAGAAGCTCCGAACATTTTACTAGCGAAACAGAAAACTCGAGAGATATGGATGCGGAAACTGTGGCAGCGCAGAAGGTAATTAGCCACTCGTCATTTAGTTTGTCGTTCTGTTTTATAATATTTTTATAGAAGATTCTTAATTCGTATTTCTACTTTCAGGCTTTAATATCGAGGAGAAGATCGACATCATCCAGTATAGAAGAACATGCGGTAGAAGAATTATATAGAAGACACCTTGCGGAAAAACTTTCCCGAGTTCACGAACATCCAGGATCGCAGGGAAGAGTAAAAAGAAAATCTAATTATATCGAACCGTTAGATCTAGATTCCAGAGGACTAAAGCACGAAGATTATAGTCATTTAAAGCCTCCTGACCAAGATCTAATTTCTCTCGTTCAAACGTCTCCAGAAAACTATGTGGTGACCCCGCATCGAAAACGGAGACCCGGTTTCCACAATTCTCCATCGCAAAACCCGCCCTTCGTTCCGTTCTCTCCGAGCTATCTGGAGGAAATGGCACACTTGAGGTATCGAAAGAGCCTGGTGCAGGCGGGGGTCCCTCGCCTGTTGGCGCACCCGCTGAGTGCGTCCGCCCCTCCACACTTGGCCGAGCGAGGACTATCGCCAGCCCCCGCGCCCGCGCCCCCCGACCACCGGCCGCCCAGCGCGGGCTCATGGGGCGCCTGGTCGCTGTGCCAGGCGCAGGTGGGGGCGGTGGACGATCCGCCCCCGTTGTACCCGCCGGCGGACGAGGAGCAGGGCTCCAGCAAGCAGCCCCCCGTGCGAGAGTACCGCTGCGAGTACTGCGGGAAGCAGTTCGGCATGTCTTGGAACCTCAAGACTCACCTGCGAGTGCACACCGGAGAGAAGCCATTCGCGTGTCGCCTCTGCGTGGCCATGTTCAAACAGAAGGCGCACCTTTTGAAACACCTTTGCTCTGTTCACAGAAACGTCATATCTTCCAGCGAGAACGACGGTCGCTCCAACAGGGCGGGAAGGTTCAACTGTTGCTTCTGCCAAATGTCTTTCGAAGCGATGCCAGAGTTGATCAGACATTTGTCTGGCCCGCACAACAACTTACTGCTCAGTAAGAACCTCCACGAGTGACTATGACGATGACTAAGCTCGGAGACAAGTGATCTCCCCTGCAGACGATCGCTCGGCGGAGCTGACGAGCTGACCTGTTCAAACTGTTGATATTTTGAGGTTAATTTATTGTCAAATTACCTCGGGAATGTACATAATAGCAGTAATATGATAATTTTATTCGTTTTCTCACAGAAACCAATAAATGTATGATGGTCCAATTAAAATGTAATTTGTTTAAAAATTATGCAGCGGGACCAGTAGACACAGAGATAGTATTTATTTGAATGTTAAAATGAGAATGAGTAAAGTACCAATAACACGAACGCACTTCCACCGATACGGATAATAATAATGTAAAAGTTAACTTAGAGTAAGATACAGGTTGGGATGCACCAGGGGCCCGCACTCCTGCACTCTGCACTCTGCACTCTGCACTCCTGCAGTCTGCAGACCACGGACAACGGTAGTCGGACCAACTTCCAACTTCCATCCTCATTCCGGTGTGCTCGTCGTACTTATAATGTATTCTATGTCCGCAGCGTCCACTGTCCGGTATGCAGGACGTACTGTACGGAGGTCTCTGGTGCAGCGGCAGGCGAATTGTTTTACTGTTAATCTTGTATGTAGTGTACTTGTTATTTCGCGGATGTGTAATAATAGTGTGCTCCTATATTTTTAAACTTTTGTTCATATAAACTAATGTATTGCACTCCTTCATAGATATTTATTTTATGGACTGATTGGTCATTCGCTGGTTCTCGGTGAAAGTATTTAAGAAACAGTTTAATTGAAAACTAACCATCTATTAATTTACAATCATAATTAGTGAATCGTTAAGATTTGCTCTTCATAATCTGTTCTTCATAAGCTCTTCTCATTCGTTCGTTCGTTTCATTTTAATGCAATATTCTAATTCTGTAATTTAATAATGCAAATACGACTGTGAGTAACGTCTTCTCTATTCCAGTAGTCCTAATATATATGTTAATTCCATAACAATACATTATTTGTGATAGTAGCGACAGGTTTGCCAGTATACTCTTGTTTATAAAAACGCCTGCCGCGACCCGCCCAAACCCGACACCTTAATTTTATTTATAAAATACGAATGTGTTCACCAAAATTTGTTAATATCCTTCAGTATATTTATAATAAATATACACCAAAGATTTTAACAAAATGCTTAGATCTGTACGAATGTTGTTAGTTGTTGACGAGGAAATGTTAATGTTTTTTATACCTGTAAAGCGAAATACCATAGGAGTTTGTGGATTTAGGAAATAATTACTGCATATTTATGTTATTATTTAATATTATTACCATTGAAGTAAATTCAAACACTAAACTGAACAAGTATTAAGCCCAGTGGTTTCACAGAACTCGAACAATAACAGAACTTTCACAGAACTTAAATATTCATTTTGAAATTTGTTCAATTGTTCAAGTTCTGTATAACAACTGACTAGCAGCTTGAGCTAGCAACTGGCACACTCACAATATAATAATGTGCTTTCAAAGCTTTAAACTATGTATCTAGAGTTGCATTACCTAAACGTATTTAAAATATCATTTTTCGGTGCAATTACCTAATTTCGGCCTTATAATCCATGCGCAGATAAAACTATTGGTAAGTACCTACAGTCTTACAGAATTGCAGAATATCTATAATTATTTCTGCACCTTACCGAAGGTTTTCCGATATTGGACGATCTCTGGAACAGAACACTGTTCGTGTACTTGTTGCGAGTAATAATTATTATGAACTCAGATTCATTCAAATCGTTGGATAATTCGCTGATTTCACTCTGTTTTATTTATTAACCTACCAGTGACAAAACATCTATAATTTACCAAGGATTAAAGCTGGAACAATTTAAAAAAAAAATGTTTTGAAATACGTAGTATTAATCATTTTAAAATTGATTAGACCATTGAGGAATAATGTGTATATATTTCCAAGGATGAGAAAATGTTCAAACTTTGAAATAATAACGTGTCAAGAAAAACTTGTCATCACTAAATTATATATTTTTATTTCGTACTTTTAAAAGTTTCGTTTGATTTTGAACGGCCGGTGGTTTACCGCAGATCCACCGTATATATGTACTGTAATTTTAGCAATAGATACATTTATTTGTTGTGATACGAAAGTAAAGTTTTGTACTTTTATAACAAGGCAATATTTGTACAAACTATGCATTATTATTGAACCTTTACCCAACCTAATCAACAAATACACGGTTACCTAACTACAATTTTTTACCTCCGTATGAAGTCTACGAAAACTGTAAAATCATTAGTAAAATGTGATTGTATTTTATGTTTTATGTTTAAGTTCATTTGATTTTTTTGTTTTGTTTTATGAATGTCTATATCCATTATCATAAAATTTTTTTGTATGAAGCAAGAAGCAAACAAATTTGACGTAATTAATAATTTAATATTTTGGCTACGAAATAATAATTCAATTAATAATATTTTTAAAGCCTTTTACGTGCATTTTGGCAAAATAAATCTGAAAATAATATTCTACAAATGTGGTGATGTTCCCAGATAACCAAAAATATGGAAGAATGAAATTATTATCCAAGTTGTTCATTAAAAAAATGACAGTAAAAGAGTATTTTTTTGTCACCTTTGTACTATATTTTCTTGGTTTTCCACTATATTTTTATTTAGGTTTTCTCTTATATGGAAATACCACATGCAATAGTAAAACGGATAATTAAAAAAATCAAAATTATATACATATACGTTTTATATATATATATTATGAGTTAATGAATGAAGTAATTTTAATGAAGTTAGCTGGGCCAGTTTCCCGACCCCTTGATTTAAATGCTACTTTCGAGAGTGCCCTATTTAAAATGAAATTTACGGGGAAAAGGTGAGATTTTTTTTTATTAACCGCCACTGTTTGGAATCCCTTGTTTAATCAATAAAAACATATTTTCACAGTTAAAAAAATACTTACAGATATCAAAAAGTTATTTTGCATGCTTTAAAACATTCTATCGATTCCAGAGAAAAGTAGTTTTATAAAGAGATAGGATTAAGGACCGATGTGATACCAGTAAGCAGTAAGTAGCAAGCAGTAAGCAGTAAGCGGAGTCCACTTCAATAGAGAAGTAACACTGCTTATATTTTCAGATATATATATATATATATTAACTAGTATTAACTAAATACATATTTTTATACGTGAAGGGCTCTGACACACTTGGGACCTGTGGTTCTATCCTTATTGAGCGCGAGTGCTTCAGAAGCTTCATCCAGACGGCGTAAGGCAAGCGTACGAGCAGCAGCATTCGCCTCTTGCCGTGTGGACGTCGACGTGTAAGCTCGTGAGACCACCTCGATACACGCCAATACGCCACGAGCGTACTCTGCTAGGGCTGCCTCGTGTCGTACGGACGTGTCTCGGACGAACACAGCCTCCAGACTTGTGACAGTACGCCTGCCTCGTACTACCAGGGCGTATATTAGGTGTACACCGCCTCCTGAATAGACGTCCATATGGCGTGAGGTGTCTGCCAGGCTGCCTCCTATGCCTGCCTCGCCTACCTCGTATCGGCACTGTCTGGACAAAGCTGTTGGAGTAACAAGTATGTGATAGCCCTTACCTTTTACGGAAATATTTTTTAAACGAAAGTGTTAACTGTACATAACATTTTTTTTTGTTTAAACAGTATAATGTAATTAAAGTTCTAAGAAATTATTGACAGTGTAAATAAAAGTGTACAATATGTGTTTAAAATAATGTAAATTGGTTAGAAAATAATAGAATATTATCAACAATTTGTTAAAAAAATGTGTTCTTATATTTTAGTAAATTAATAAAAATATTTTTAGAATGAAACTTTTTATTTCTCCATCATGAATTATATTTTTCGGTGTCGATCATATGATCATGCGTGACATTTGCTACTTCAAATAAAAGCCAATTCTTCGACCGTGTGAATTTCACCAATTTTTTTACCTGCCGTCATGAATTTATTATTGGTCAATGGTCATGCTGTTAACTGTACTATGCGTTTCGAAATTTAATCAAACCCTACGGGGGCTGCAATAACTTACTGCTGCAACTTAAGTGTGTGAGCGCTCAGAGTTTTGTATGCAACTGCCGGCAGTGTACCTAGGTCCTAAGTTTTGACAAGTACGGAATTGGAAGATGCGCAGCACTTGAACATCTTCATAGATTCCTACTTAACAGATGAAATGACTTTCAGTTGACCTACCTATTTCTGCACTACTGCCCCGAAGAGGACTATACCTCAAGCAATTGGAGCAGCAAGTAGTTCTTGTCACATAGGTATCTAATCCTGCTTACGAGGCGAAGCACTTCGTAAAAAACATTCAAATTCGAACGAAACCACGCTCTCCTTGCCCTAGTGGCGATATGGTGGAAATTGCCTCCAAACCGGCACGGTCGGCAATTAGTTTTGGTGGCGGGCCACGTGAATATGTATTTTTTGGTTCAAAAGTTCCCAACATTATCTGAAGTATATTTTTCTTCAACGTCCTCTCCCCCTCTGCCAAAAAGAATAAGAAAACTCGGAAAAAGTGCAGCAGGCGATAGAAAAATGAAGCGAAAATGACATGTTTTGAAATTTCACGACTGACCTGTTGGTAGCGCGATAGTTATTGGTATTGGTTCCCACTCGGGCGTTGCTGGTTCGATCCTCTACTAGTTAGTCTTCCACCATTGCAGAAGCACTTTAATGATGTATTGGGTGGATTTTAGAAATTCTGAGATTATTTGTTTATAAGTATGATAGCACGTACGAAAAACGCGCCACAGGCAAACACTTATAGTGTTCATTTCATGTTTTGAAATATCACAACCAACCAGTTAGTAGCGTTATATACAGTTATTGAATCCCATTCGGGCGTTTCTCGTTATTAAAAACTCGTTTTTGGGACCTCTAATTACCACAACTAATTATTTACATCACATTGATAAAAGAGTTGGTGCAAATAATATTGTTGTATTTTCCAACGTAATATTGCAGCCTAAGGGGTGGGGAGGGAGACTGTATCCCTCTAACCCTCCCTTACATATGCCCATGTATGTAATATATCAATTGAATGAAGATTATCATCAAATATTAATTTATTTATTTATTTGTACTGAGTTTTACAGATTGTTCTCACACACGTGAGAACAACCCAGTTACAAAAAAATATAATAATTGTTACCCTTTGTGCTATGCATAAAAATGTTGTCATAAACGTTAGTTTATCAATTAAAAAATAATAATAACAAAAAATCAGTTAATTATACCAATAAAGACAAATAGGTTAAAAATAACACTAAATTAACAAGTCAAATTATATATTACTAATTTTGAATAGTTTATATAAAAATTAAATAAAAAACAATTAGACATAGAAAATTATAAAAATACAAAGTTTACTCAAACGACGACTATCAACGAGAGGCAAGACAAGAGACATGATCAGATACACCTACAAACAGTGATGGCTCGTGAATTTTGGGTGTGCTAGAGTGCTGGTATTAAAAAAATGGCATTATTGATGTGTTTGTAGCGGAAAATTAATTTTTTTTTTTTGAAAATCAGTTTTTTGTATGAAAAATTTCAGAAAGTTTCAGTATGGCGGTGTGCCGCACCGATTTCCTAAAAATCTTCATACAAAACACCGATTTAAAAAAAATATATATATATATTTTTCGCCTACGACAACATCCATGGTGCCATTTTTTTTTAATATTAGCACCCTAGCACACCAAAAGTCACGAGCCGCCACTGCCTACAAATGATACATAATAAATTAGCACAAAATATTCTTCAGCAATCGCAGAACATTTTTTCGTAATCCGTATAGATTATCGACAAAAATATCTACTTCAGCTCATGGCGATACTATTTTTAGAATAATGAAATAATTTTACTTTGTATAAACCACTTATTTAAGTGGTTTATACAAAGTAAAATTATTTCATTATTCTATAATGGATAACCACAAAGTAATAGCTACATTCAAAAATATACTATTTTTAAATGTGAAACATATTATGACGTCTTAAACAATGGGAATTGGGAACATTTTTTTTTTTTTTTTTTAATTTATTTATTGCAACATTTATTATAATTACAATTTTACAACAAATATATAATTTTTTTTTTTACAGGTATTTTTTTTTTACTACCCTTCCATTTAAAGCATTTGCTTGTGTATGGAAGGGGAGTGTACATAAATGCTATTAGTTATAAGTTAGTACTTAAATAATTAATTGTACATAAATATATGTGAGCTGCAGTATTTATTTGATAATGGTGTGAATTTTTTTAAAAAAAGAAAGAATGTAATGGAAAACTAAGGATATTTGTAAGATTAATTGACAGTAATTTTTTTCTTAAGAATATTTTTGAAATGTCTCTTGACAGAGAGCAGTATTCGGGTTTTATCATTAATGCTTCTGATTTCTTCTGGTAGACGATTGAAAAAAGTTCTTCCCTGGTAAGTAGAATGATGCTGTGCAAAAGACGTATTTAGTTTTGGGCATAGAAAAACATGTTTAAGTCGAGTTCTGTTTTCATTTAAAAATGGATATTTATCTTTTTCCTTTATAATTTGAATCAATGAATTTTTAATATATAAATCTTTAAATGTGGGTACTTGAAATTCTTCAAACAGGCGTTCTGTTGGGTAGTCTAAGGATTTTTTTAATATAATTTTAATAATTGTCCTTTGTACAATTTCTATTGGAAGAAGGTTACATTTATACGCGGATCCCCAACTAATAATAGCGTATTGTAGAGTGGATTGAACTAAGGCATAGTATTTTCGTTATATGTTTTTGGGGTGTTGTGCCGTGTTGCGCTACCTCCTTCTTTAGCCAACGTTTCGGACATCGTTGCAGTGTCCATCATCAGGGCAGATCCGGTAGATGTCACACATCTACCGGATCTGCCCTGATGATGGACACTGCAACGATGTCCGAAACGTTGGCTAAAGAAGGAGGTAGCGCAACACGGCACAACACCCCAAAAACATATAACGAAAATGCTTCTGGCCGTGAAAATCTTAAAACTTATCTAAGGCATAGTAGATTAAATATAGATTTTTTATCGACAGAAAATTTCTAATTCTTAAAAATATATATATTAATTTTCTGATTTTGTTTACTACTTGACATATTTGTTCCTTCCATTTCAGACTTTTGTCGATAATTACTCCGAGATATTTAATTTTATTTGTTGTTTTTAATATTGTACAGTTTGATTTGCAATAATTTTGGCTATGAATTTTAGTATTATCGTGTATGACAATGTTAAAATTTTTGGGAGCATCGTTTGGATGGATTGCAAATGGAATTACAAATGTCTTTTCACTATTTAGTGATAGTAAATTAGTGTCGAAAAAAATCTTAAGCGTGTAGATATCTTCTGTGGCCTTTAATTCTACATTTTCCCAAGTCTTTTAACTTATTATTAATACTGTATCGTCGGCGTATGATGTAATTTGACCATTTAAATGTTGAAAAAAAAAATCATTTACATATATGGTAAAAAAAATTGGTGCAAGTACTGTACCTTGCGGGATTCCAAAGCTTGAAATCTCTTGATCACTATTAACATGATTGATTTTTACCACTTGAGGGCGGTTTTTTAAGTAGTTTGTGATCCATTTAATCGCGTTGCCTTTAATGCCAATATCATTTAATTTTTTTAATAGCATCTCATGGGATATGCTATCGAATGCCTTTCTGAGGTCAATAAATATACCCGCACATTTTTTACCTTTATCTAATGATTCGTAAATGTATGAAGTTACGTTAGCAATGGCATCTTGTGTGCTGAGCGATTTAATAAAACCAAACTGGTTTTTGTGTAGTATTTTATTACTATCTAGGAAATTTACCAATTGTTTTTTTACTATTTTTTCAAATATCTTTCCTATGTTAGAAATTAGACAAATTGGGCGATAATTCGTTACTTGTTGCGGATCACCAGATTTGTAAATAGGTGAGATTATTGTGTTTTTGTAATTCATTGGAAATATTCCTTTCGTTAAACTCAAGTTTATTAAATGAGTGATGGGTTTTATTAAGTAAGATTTCATAGATTTTAACATTTGTGCCGTAATAGAATCAAAACCGGGAGACGAACCTCCTTTCATATTTTCTATTATTTTTAAGATTTCACATTCTGTTGTTATTTCAAATGTTGAAAGTATATTACGTTTCTGTAATTTTTTATTTTTTTGTTTTTCTAGGTTAGAAGGCTTATGAATATTTTTCGCAAGATTTTTTCCAACATTTGCAAAGAAGGAATTAAATATGTTTGCACATTGTTTAGGCTGTAAATTGGCATCTATAATTTTTTTATCATGTTCGATGTACTTAATATTTTGTGTTTTTTTTGTATTGTCTATGGCCAAATTCACAGTTTTCCACATTTGTTTATGGTTATTTTCTGAAGATAATATTTTATTTTTAAAGAACTCTTCCTTACTTTTTTTAATATAAGATGTTAATTTATTTTTATATTTTTTATAAAAAATATATGCTTTTTCATCATGGGGATTTTTTTAAGTTGTTTTATGAAGTTGTTCTTTGTTTCTGATAGATATTATAAGTCCTTTGGTAATCCAAGGTTTTAAACATCTTAATTTTGATTTTATGTGTATTATTATTTCAGTTGTCGAATTTTTAATGTGTTGTGACAGGATTTTTTCAAAGTTTTTCGAACATATTTCGGTATCATCATTCTTTAAAACATTGTTCCAATTTTCCATTTTTAGTTTTTCAGAGAGAATAGTCATGTCTATTGTTGATTTTTTGGGTACTAAATTATGTTTTTTATGTTTAATATTATTATTATACAGAAGTAAGCATGAATGATGATCAGTTATGTTAGTTTTCCAAACAATTGATTTTAGTTTGTGAAGATCTTTAATGTTTACGTTTGCCCAAATGTGATCTAAACAAGATGGAGTATGTTATTTTATTTCTCTAGTATTTTTATTTATGCAAGATATGAAATTTTGTTCAGTCATACAATTGATGTATTCAGTTTTGTTACTATTTTCTATTTTTTCATTAATGTTCACATTAAAATCACCCACCACGAAGCAAAGTTTATTTTTTAATTTTAATAATATGTATTTGAGGTCATTAATAAACGTAATAATAATTGAGCCATGCGTTCTATAGATAGCTATTAAATATTTATATCAATATCTATTTTATATCAATATTTTCTAAGACACAATGTGGAATGAAGATGGCCGTGAATTGTTATATGTAAACATATTAGATCAGTCAATTGCCTTCTGATTTTAAGTGTATTAATTTTAAGTTTTCAAGTTCCACGTCATTACTCATAATGATCTAAGGCATAAACGCCACTATGGAAATAATTAGAGTGCGAGAGCGTACGAGTACCAGGTTTTCAGATACCGGACGGTTCATTTCAATGAGTTAGAGGCACATTCACTGACTGCTTGGTGGTTTTGCCAGAGATTTTATTATATTGACCAGCTACTTACTGTACGAGTCGGTTTTACGTGATGGAATATTTAACCGAACTAAACAACGTACTTGAGAATATCTTTGCCTCCCGAAGAGAAACTAGCTACTCATAATGATCTAAGGCATAAACTATAGAAATGATTAGAGTGCGAGAGCGTACGAGTACCAGGTTTTCAGATTCAGATACCGGACGGTTCGTTTCAATGAGTTGAGGCACATTCACTGACTGCTTGGTGGTTTTGCCAGAGATTTTATTATATTGACTAGCTATTTATAATACTGTACGAGTCGGTTTTACGTGATGGAATATTTAACCGAACTAAACAACGTACTTGAGAATATCTTTGCTTCCCGAAGAGAAACTAGCTACTCATAATGATCTAAGGCATAAACGCCACTATGGAAATGATTAGAGTGCGAGAGCGTACGAGTACCAGGTTTTCAGATTCAGATACCGGACGGTTCGTTTCAATGAGTTAGAGGCACATTCACTGACTGCTTGGTGGTTTTGCCAGAGATTTTATTATATTGACCAGCTACTTACTGTACGAGTCGGTTTTACGTGATGGAATATTTAACCGAACTAAACAACGTACTTGAGAATATCTTTGCCTCCCGAAGAGAAACTAGCTACTCATAATGATCTAAGGCATAAACTATAGAAAGGATTAGAGTGCGAGAGCGTACGAGTACCAGGTTTTCAGATTCAGATACCGGACGGTTCGTTTCAATGAGTTAGAGGCACATTCACTGACTGCTTGGTGGTTTTGCCAGAGATTTTATTATATTGACTAGCTATTTATAATACTGTACGAGTCGGTTTTACGTGATGGAATATTTAACCGAACTAAACAACGTACTTGAGAATATCTTTGCTTCCCGAAGAGAAACTAGCTACTCATAATGATCTAAGGCATAAACGCCACTATGGAAATGATTAGAGTGCGAGAGCGTACGAGTACCAGGTTTTCAGATTCAGATACCGGACGGTTCGTTTCTATGAGTTAGAGGCACATTCACTGACTGCTTGGTGGTTTTGCCAGAGATTTTATTATATTGACTAGCTATTTATAATACTGTACGAGTCGGTTTTACGTGATGGAATATTTAACCGAACTAAACAACGTACTTGAGAATATCTTTGCTTCCCGAAGAGAAACTAGCTACTCATAATGATCTAAGGCATAAACGCCACTATGGAAATGATTAGAGTGCGAGAGCGTACGAGTACCAGGTTTTCAGATTCAGATACCGGACGGTTCGTTTCAATGAGTTAGAGGCACATTCACTGACTGCTTGGTGGTTTTGCCAGAGATTTTATTATATTGACTAGCTACTTATAATACTGTACGAGTCGGTTTTACGTGATGGAATATTTCACCGAACTAAACAACGCACTTGAGAATATCTTTGCCTCCCGAAGAGAAACTAGCTACTCATAATGATCTAAGGCATAAACGCCACTATGGAAATGATTAGAGTGCAAGAGCGTACGAGTACCAGGTTTTCAGATTCAGATACCGGACGGTTCGTTTCAATGAGTTGAGGCACATTCACTGACTGCTTGGTGGTTTTGCCAGAGATTTTATTATATTGACTAGCTACTTACTGTACGAGTCGGTTTTACGTGATGGAATATTTAACCGAACTAAACAACGTACTTGAGAATATCTTTGCCTCCCGAAGAGAAACTAGCTACTCATAATGATCTAAGGCATAAACTACGGAAATGATTAGAGTGCGAGAGCGTACGAGTACCAGGTTTTCAGATTCAGATACCGGACGGTTCGTTTCAATGAGTTAGAGGCACATTCACTGACTGCTTGGTGGTTTTGCCAGAGATTTTATTACATTGACTAGCTACTTTTAATACTGTACGAGTCGGTTTTACGTGATGAAATATTTAACCGAACTAAACAACGTACTTGAGAATATCTTTGCCTCCCGAAGAGAAACTAGCTACTCATAATGATCTAAGGCATAAACTATGGAAATGATTAGAGTGCGAGAGCGTACGAGTACCAGGTTTTCAGATTCAGATACCGGACGGTTCGTTTCAATGAGTTAGAGGCACATTCACTGACTGCTTGGTGGTTTTGCCAGAGATTTTATTATATTGACTAGCTATTTATAATACTGTACGAGTCGGTTTTACGTGATGGAATATTTAACCGAACTAAACAACGTACTTGAGAATATCTTTGCTTCCCGAAGAGAAACTAGCTACTCATAATGATCTAAGGCATAAACGCCACTATGGAAATGATTAGAGTGCGAGAGCGTACGAGTACCAGGTTTTCAGATTCAGATACCGGACGGTTCGTTTCTATGAGTTAGAGGCACATTCACTGACTGCTTGGTGGTTTTGCCAGAGATTTTATTATATTGACTAGCTATTTATAATACTGTACGAGTCGGTTTTACGTGATGGAATATTTAACCGAACTAAACAACGTACTTGAGAATATCTTTGCTTCCCGAAGAGAAACTAGCTACTCATAATGATCTAAGGCATAAACGCCACTATGGAAATGATTAGAGTGCGAGAGCGTACGAGTACCAGGTTTTCAGATTCAGATACCGGACGGTTCGTTTCAATGAGTTAGAGGCACATTCACTGACTGCTTGGTGGTTTTGCCAGAGATTTTATTATATTGACTAGCTACTTATAATACTGTACGAGTCGGTTTTACGTGATGGAATATTTAACCGAACTAAACAACGCACTTGAGAATATCTTTGCCTCCCGAAGAGAAACTAGCTACTCATAATGATCTAAGGCATAAACGCCACTATGGAAATGATTAGAGTGCGAGAGCGTACGAGTACCAGGTTTTCAGATTCAGATACCGGACGGTTCGTTTCAATGAGTTGAGGCACATTCACTGACTGCTTGGTGGTTTTGCCAGAGATTTTATTATATTGACTAGCTACTTACTGTACGAGTCGGTTTTACGTGATGGAATATTTAACCGAACTAAACAACGTACTTGAGAATATCTTTGCCTCCCGAAGAGAAACTAGCTACTCATAATGATCTTTTTTTTTTTTTTTTTTTTTTTTACATGAGCTCCACACAGGAGGCCCTGAGGAAAATAATTTCCCTCAGGGCCTATGTCATCTTTGAGGATGCTGTGTGGAGGGTTTTTTTAAGGAAAGGAAGGAGAGGAGAGTTCTGGGAAGGAAAAGGGTTTAAGGGGTGGGTAGGATGGGGGTTCAGTGTGTCCTGGTCATCCGCCTCCAAAACCTGAACAAACCTCACCCCATGAACCCGGGCACCCCTGCTAAATCACCAAACGTAGCGATCTAAGGCATAAACTACGGAAATGATTAGAGTGCGAGAGCGAACGAGTACCAGGTTTTCAGATTCAGATACCGGACGGTTCGTTTCAATGAGTTAGAGGCACATTCACTGACTGCTTGGTGGTTTTGCCAGAGATTTTATTACATTGACTAGCTACTTTTAATACTGTACGAGTCGGTTTTACGTGATGAAATATTTAACCGAACTAAACAACGTACTTGAGAATATCTTTGCCTCCCGAAGAGAAACTAGCTACTCATAATGATCTAAGGCATAAACTATGGAAATGATTAGAGTGCGAGAGCGTACGAGTACCAGGTTTTCAGATACCGGACGATTCGTTTCAATGAGTTAGAGGCACATTCACTGACTGCTTGGTGGTTTTGCCAGAGATTTTATTACATTGACTAGCTACTTACTGTACGAGTCGGTTTTACGTGATGGAATATTTAACCGAACTAAACAACGTACTTGAGAATATCTTTGCCTCCCGAAGAGAAACTAGCTACAGATAAATTTATGTAACCCATCTTTGAACAGTACATTATTATTTTTTTATCTGTATGATTATTATAATTATTTTCATACATTTTTAACACCTTAATTAATGAACCGACCGGTGACCGACCGGTGATCGGTGATTGAGTGCAGTCTGCTAGCGCGCATATACTTCTTGAGAGGAACGGCTGCACGGCCCTATTCATATGGATTGGAGGCCGAAATACCAAACTAAAAAATAATTTTTTAAATTAAAAGATAGTAAATATCTAATACGGATATGTACTACTTTATTTATTCGTGTTTTAAATTATAAAATAACACGAAAGAATTCAGGTTTTCATGATTTTAGAGGAAACTTTGACAATTATTTGTGAGTGAAAATAATTTAAATAAATTTTGCTCTATTTACTAAAAATATATGATGAACTAATAAATAAACACATAAAAGTGTAAATTTAAATTACAAACGATGGATTTACATCGGAAGATAAATTTGTCACACATAAATTAAAATAGTTACCCTAAAAAAGCCTACGTACATTTTTTATTTAAAAAAATAAATTATTTCTCGTTTTATTACACAGCATTTACGACAAGATTATTTTTTTAATAATAACAATTTACTCACAAACAAACTTCAAACTTGCCTAAAATGATGCATAGTCGAATTTTTCAACGGCGTATGTACCTACCATAATTTAAAAAGAATATATAAATAAAATAGCACAGATATTTGCTTTGATTAAACATTTCAAATATTCAGTTTCGTTGGGTATTATGGCGTTAAATCTAAATTTCAGTTTTGTGTGAAAAAGACCACTTAGCTGTTTCCCTTCACACTTAAAGAGCCGTTCCAAGTTGTACTACATACGAGTACTTACCGCTTTTTTATTTTACTAAAAAAACATTTATCGTGTTTTCAAATTTATCAAGTATGTAAGGTAATGTTTTGTCTAGTTTGTAGTTGAGGGGATTTTTCACAAAAAAAAACGGCGCTATACAAAAATCCAATTACTATTATTATTATTAAGGCATATCCAAATGGTTTCTCGTAAAAAATCAATCAAATGAGCGATGAGCTAAATTGGATTCCAATAAAAAAGAAACCGCTATTTAATGTGCTAAATTTTGTGCATAAAGTTTTGAAAAACCAAATTCCAAAATACTTTAAGTATGAAATTGTTTACAATTACGAATCCAGAAATATAAATCGAGTTAGATTGCCACAAGAAAAAATCAAAATCACAGAACTGCTTAATGTATAAAGGACTATAGATGTGTGATTAAATGCCTGAAAGTATGAAAAATGAAGAAATAATTAATGTATTAAGGAATGTCATGCTTAATGTAAAAATATTTAAATTTATGAAATGAAATGTGACCTTATACGTATTAGTTTATTTTATAATGTAGTATAAACTACCTCAATAAATAATAAAAATAAAATATACCGGTCAGTAGCCGAGTGGGCATCGCGTTTGGGTCCCACCCGGGCGTCGCATGTTCGATTCCTCGGCTGGCTAAGTCCTCCATCACGACACAAGCAACATTTTCCGTTTAGTGTGGTGGTAGTAGGAGATTTTCAAACATCGTTTGGTTGTTCGTACCCCGGGAATGTTCGTCTTTCTTTTAAAAAAAAAAATCTCAAAACTTTAAAATGCACACCAGTTTAATAAATAAGCAATTTTTGTTTTTCCGTAAAGTTGCCGAAATGGATTTTACTAATTAATGTTATTTTATCACGACTATTTGAACTACACAGTATATTGTTACTACTTACTACATAGTACAGATTTTAGAAATGTATTATAAGTTTGTACAGCGCCCTTGAGGTGATTTTTCACAAAAACGGCGCTACATAAATCATCCAAACATTATTATTATTACATATTTGTAAAAAGCACTAACTTTGTGGCTCGCCATAATTTACAATAAAAAACACATAAATTTTTTTAAGACCACTTTTATTTTAAAATACTCTACCGGTTTCAGAAGTACCCTTCCTTCGTCAGGAGAATATTATAATAGAATACAGTTATAATATTCTCCTGACGAAGGAAGGGTGCTTCTGAAACCGGTAGTGTTTTAAAATAAAAGTGGTCTTATACAAATTTATATGTTTTTTATTGTAAATTATTATTATTCTTGTCTTGACAAGGATAACAAATGGTGAGTATGACACTGATATGCTACTGGACGGTGGCCTATGCCTACGCCTATGTGGGGTACTCGGGAACCGTAGTCCAGAATGGCAGCGCTACTAAAAGCGATGCGTTTACTAACATAATATATGACTTGACCACTCCTGACCGAAGTGTGTAGATTCAGGGCCTGTCTCTCGCATGGCCACTTGGAGCCTCTGAAGATTATTACTGAGAAGTCATGCTTTTGATGCCAGCAGCTTTGTTACAATAAAACACTTTACAAACGATTTACGAGATTAAAATGAGCGCTTTTTTCAATAACCGGAACGAGACTGGGATATCACATAATAACCGAAGTTTCTCCATGGACCGGCAATCTGGTTCTGTTCCTTTTGGGAGACGTTGGTTCTTCAGATATAGGTAGAAAGGTAGGTATTAATACAATAAAATGTATATTTAATTTCTCATTCAGGTCCCTCATGTAATAGTTACCTACACATGAAAAAAATATATTCGTTTTAGGTACCCGGTCTACTCTGTCCCAGATATTAGAAACCTTACACTAATTGAAAGAATTTACTGCTAATTTAATAAAGCTATCCGTTCTTCTTGCAGTAGCGTACATATCATACAATGAAGCCATACTAAAAAAGTTGAAGCTAAACTGCATTCAGTACATATTCGCCACTGGGACACAGTGTTGGTGCAGCCTGAACTGGACTAGGCTGACTGGATGGATTGCGAATTGCGGCCTGCAGAGAGAGAACTTCTCCGGACTATCCTGAGTGGCAGCAGGAGACTAGGATTTAAGTATTGCTACTTTCACAATTATTAAGATGCAACTAACCCCCTTACTAATAAACATATTTTAGTTAGGGAATATTTGCGCCTATAATTATGTTTATGATAATTTTTTAAAACTTTTCCATAAATTCAATCTAAAGGATAAATTTCTTTATTGACAAAAGTACATAGGTAAGTGTCTTCATGCTTAAAAATAATACTTGTTTGTTGTTTCATTAAAAAGCAGATCTGTCTAACCCGTTTGCCAAGAAAAATGTGCGTTTTCCAACGATGGCCATTAGGATCATGTGTGACGATACCAGTTTTTGTGCTGGAAGCCAAAGCCAGAAGCTAGAAGCTAGTTGCTTGCTTGTGCACAACAGAATGTACTGTAGTAGGTACTGTACAACTGCACTGGCACTGGCACTGGCACGATACTTGAGTGTGCTGGCCGTATGTATGTAGTAGAGTGTAGGATGCATAGTGCTATGGAAGGGCATCCCAGGCCATTGGCTTCTGACTAGAGCGCCCTTAGCAGAATCCCAATGTAATGACCAAAGCGGAGTCTTGGCGTGCTATAAGCAAATTAAGCACTATAAAGATAACGCCTATTTGTAATACCTGAAAAATCATTTCTATATTTTACATTGCTTTGAATAAATGTGTTCATAAATAAATTATCGCTGCAACTATTCATTGACTGGATTCTTTCTTTGCTCATTTGCAAAAAGGTTTTCCCATTTCATAAACTTTTTTTATTTTCTGTGAACACTGGGAGAATGGTATTTTTTTACAAAGAGTACCCCAAATATATTACGTATGTAAGGTCG
Organism: Limnephilus marmoratus; assembly: GCA_917880885.1. Lineage (NCBI taxonomy): Eukaryota > Metazoa > Arthropoda > Insecta > Trichoptera > Limnephilidae > Limnephilus > Limnephilus marmoratus. Next base: position 227,531 of record OU862910.1, on the reverse strand, counting down.
TACTAAACAAGCTTTTAAAGTGATTTATTGAAACGTTTGGAGAAAAGAAAATATTGTAGAGAAAATAAAACAGCAACTAAATACTTTATAATTTGAAAACAACATCTAAATACTTTTTAATTTTTATAACTTTATGTTTGCATAAGTTTGCCAGTGCCAGATCTCCTTACAAGCAATCATAGTAGCGGTAAGCTGCCTTTATGTGGAAGAAATCACACAAGTGAAGGCCCACCTTACGAGTGTATTCGGCAATCATGGGAACGGAAAAAATCACACAAGTGAAGGCCCACCTTACGAGTGTATTCGGCAATCATGGGAACGGAAAATAATGTTACCAACTTATTGTTGAACAAAAAATGCACGCTTTTTAGATTGTCAATTAATTTTACCAATTACCTAATTGACTGCTGTTGCACGGTATGCACCTACACTGAAAACGAAGAATGAGTCTTATTTACCAAGTCACCTGCTTCGCCACTTATCCTAGGGGTTCTGCCTTCGTAAAATTTGGTCTATACGTCTACAGCAGGGCTGCTAGGAGCGGTTCGCTTCGATTTCCGCAGATTATGTCCGATGTCAGTCAGAATGTTCTTTACGTTCTCACAAATTCGTGTTTCCGTTAAAGTGGAGAAGTTCTTCAATTCCCAGTATCTTCTCTTATCAGAGCTTGGCTATCAATATCTTCGACATCGGTTCTATTATAGTAAATCGACTATGCAATAAAATATCAATAAGGCGTTGAGGAATATAGCGTATGCTGTAAATATTTTAGATTATTGGTTCAATTTAATAAAGAAAGACAATGAAATACCCCTTTTGCAAGACCACTATCAGAACCACCTTTTCATACGCTGCGCCTATTTTGAGGAAACACCGCGAAATCAAACGTAGAACCCCTACGAAACCCGGCAAAATAAGATCATTCGACTGATATAGAATGCTCCTTCGTGGATCAGGCTGAACGCTCTACACAAGTACATAAACATTCTCCTAATAATGGAATAATTGATTAAATCACTTTCAGAACTATTTTATGTCGGATTACCCGGTCGCGTATTTACAAAACATATTCCGATTCAGTCGCGGTAGCGACAATTTACATTTTAAATATACCTCTATATTGGTTATTTTTTATTCCATTGCAAAAACAAATATTGTTCTAAAATCTAGATAAAATAATCTTTCTGATATGTACATTAGAAATTCATAATTTTATTTCTTAATATTAAAATTTTAATATTATTCCCATATATTATAAAAACACCTCTATATTGATAATTTTTTTATCACTTTGCAAAAACAAAAATTGTTCTACAATCTAGATAAAATAATCTTTCCAATGTGTATATTAGAAATTAATAATTTTATTTCTAAATATTTCAATTTTGATATTGAAAATTTAAAGCGACTGAAACGGTATAGGTTTTGTAAATACGCTACCCGGTCATGAAAACCCAACCATAAATTTGCTATCCCGCTACGATGCAAATTCTACATTCAATCATAAACGTCCGAAACATTTCTACAAGCAGAGTAACTCCTGAAGCATCTCTGCATTTAGTTTTTATTACATTTTATCAATTCCCAGACTTGTTGACAAACTAGTTGAAATATCGATAATTGGTATTCAGACTTGTTGACAAACTAGTTGATTTATCGATAATAGGTACTCAGACTCGTTGACAAACTAGTTGATATATCGATAATAGGTACACAGACTTCTTGACAAACTAGTTGATATATCGATAATAGGTACTCAGACTTGTTGACAAACTAGTTGATATATCAATAATAGGTATTCAGACTTGTTGACAAACTAGTTGATATATCGATAATAGGTACTCAGACTTGTCGACAAACTAGTTGATATACCGATAATAGATATTCAGACTTGTTGACAAACTAGTTGAATATTTTAATTTTTCTATAAAATGAAAATAAGAAGAATGGTTGAAGTACGTACATTCAAGTATTTTCATTCGTTCGTAGGTACAATATCTTGAAAAGTTGGCTAAGCTATGTGCCTATACTTTATTCGAACCTTTTTAAAACGGTTGATAGTTAAATAATACTGTTACAAAACAAGCATCAACGAGTTATTACATAATAATATCAGATGGAAATCTCTAACTGTTTTTTCTCCAGTAGATTCCCACACATATCATCTACCTAAAATTAGCAATAAATAAAACTATTTTTAAAACGTTATTTATAGTATTCAAATCACACTTTTACAAAAAAGGTATTCCCCAATTCCTGTCTAAACTAGGATGAAAAAACGTTACGTTAAAAAGAATGTGCGAAGAATAGAAAAGGTTGGGACGATTATCCAACACTAATTATAATGATGGGCAACGCACTTTCCATTCTCTTCTTCCCTTGTTATTAAAATTATTACCAATAACTTCATCTTTTATATTTTCTCAAAAACATAGTGCGTATGGTGCTTACTTTCATAAAGGCGAAGTTTTTCAGGACATTTACGGGAAAACCACCATAAAAAAATGAGAGTACGCAGTTGTGGGAACCTATAATTTTATTCCACGAATATATTCTACTATATATTGTGATCATGTGCAAAATTCTTGGGAATACAATTAATTTGTATAGTACGCTTTAAAATAAAGTTAGATATTATTGCACGTACTCGTAAATATGAATATTATAATATAAATATGTTGAATGATACTGATTGTAAATTGACGTGAGGCAAACCAGGCGTCTTCATAAACATTTTAAAAAGAAGTTGTTAATTTGTAGGAAAACCAGATCATCGAAGAGGAGCATTGTCCGCAAGGAGCATCGACTAACAGCGGGGCGAGGCCCATTTCTTCCAGAGTGCAGCAGGCGGCAGGCGGCAGTTAGTAGGCAGTAGTATAAGTAGGTAGGCAGAAGCAGCTCTCCCGGGTATAAAGGTGCAGTCTTGAGTCGCGCGCCTTTATTCCACTCTGTGACCCGACTCTGTGACCACCTTCACCAACATGTGGACCGCCAACACCCTGCTCCTGTGGACCCTGGTGGCTGCGGCCTCTGCGCAGATCCCCTCACTCGGCTGGTGCCCCGATTACCAGGTATGTCTGCTCAACTCTTTCAGTTCCGGCAACCCGGTCGTTTATTTTATTTTAATTTATGTACGTAAATTTATTTTACCCACCTCACTAGACAAAGTCTGTTCCAAGGCGGGAAAATAACTTATATTTAGTAAAAATGAAATGTTAAAAATACAAAACGTGCGAACAATACATTTTAAGGAAATTCAAATTCTTTTATTAGCTATCGAAATATTCACCGAGTAAATTTTCTTTCGCTTATTTTTTCTCCTCGGATCATACAAGTTTTTGACGAACCGTGACAAACTTTCGGATTGTTTTCCATAACTAAAAATCAATATTTGATATCATGTTGAAACTCAAACGTAATAAATGTTTTATTCGGCGAGCTGAGAAATGCATTTTTTGTTATTCAGTAGAAAAACAGAATTACTTTTTTATTGGCAATACTTTATTCTAAAATCTAATGTTTCACGTATTCAAGGTGGTGAACATAAATATGTTTAAATGAAAACCATAAGTGGTCTATATAAAGTGATATGTTTTCATTTAAATATGATTTTTTAAATACATCGAGAGTTACCTTTATGAAAGGTTCTGCCGTATGGGCCACATAAGATTTATGTAATCATTTTATTTTAGCAGCAAGTACACGATATATGACTTTGCATCCAATAACGATATACCTAGAGTTACTGCGTGAGATTTCAGCGAGGAAATTCAGGTGAAAAGTAGGTTTTTAATTTACCTATCTGTATTAAAGTTGCACACTGTCAGCAAAGCCGTTCTTGGAAAATAACGATGCAAAAAACCGCTGGAAATAAATGACAGATAGTAATAATAATAATGATCTTTATTGTTATATCTTAAAAATAATAATTAAACACTTAGGGCCTTACTAATAAACGTGTTTTAAATGTGACTCAACAATCAGTGTATGGAACGTAAATGGTTGGTTATAAATTGTGAAAATTTTATTTGTATTATTAAGTTATTTCATTAGTAAAAGGGTAATATATAATTTAAATATAAAATAATGATAATGAGTAATTAATTAGTTAATATTATTATTGGAGGTTTTGCATCACGTACCCACAGGACAAGGTAATATTACACAATATCTTTACTTTGGATAGACTATTACTTCCTGCGGATTCCAAATGCAATATAATTAATACTTTTGACGACCTCCGTGGTCGAGGGTTTAGGCTCTCGACTAGTAATCTGAAGTTGGGGGGTTTAAAACCCGGCGTGCGCAGTTAAATTTTATTTGATCGCTTTATGTTATTTTACAATTTAATCATTAACAATAATACAAGGCATATTTGCTGCACGTTCCGGAATGGAAGATACTCTCAGTATCGCCCTAGGGTAAGACCACCATTTAGAATTGAAACGTTACTTGAAATGGCTTCAGCCGCGTTTGGTGACCATATTTGAATAGCCAGATACTCTCCTCACCTTCGTCTTCCCCATCTCGTACAAAAGCTCTTATATATTCCTACGTATTGTATTTTGTAGGCCTCATTACATCTTTTTTCCACAACTCGATCTGGGAAAACGGAAACAACAACAAAAAAATTATTATCACCTTTTTTTTAACCTTAACCCCCCCCCCCCCTGTGTCGATGTACTTTGTACGATTCAATAAGCGAAATAATACCTATTCACGTAAACAACATAAACATTTTTTGGGAAAAGCACATTGCAAGGAAAAAATACATTATGATCTATAATCTTTTTCCAATGTTTGAACAACATTATTTTATTATCAATTTTTTCGCCCCGGTTAGACGAGATGTCTGGGTTCGAGTCCCAGTTACGGCCATTGTCTTTTTTCTGTTTTCTGTGTCTTGTTCTCTTTCATATTTTCGTTTAGATGATTAATTTTATCTTCTTCTTCAATGATAAATTATTGTGAAACTTGGTTGTATATCTAATCTTAAGTTCAGTTTGTTTGTTTTATGAAATTTAAAACGAGACTATCGTTTCGCCCTACAAAAACTGAAGTAAGTGTTTACGCAAGCTAAAATTAAATTTGTTTAACTCGAACTTTGTGTCAATACCTACACTATTTTATCATGTAAAATATATATTTAATACAACTGCGTTCTCCGGAGCAAAATAAAAAAGTTACTTAACGACGGCAGAATGGTAGAAGAAGTCGAGGACGCCCAAGAAAGACATGGCACGACCAAGTGAATCAGATACTTGAGTCGGGCCATGTCAAGAGTCAGAATAATAGAAGAGAATGTATGAGACGTTGTATGAATGTAAACGAGGCAAGGAATGTGTGCCAAGACCGGGATGTTTGGCGGTCCGTCCTCTCTGCCTACCCCTGCGGGGAAACGGCGTGATGGTTAGTTAGTTAGTTTACTTAACGACGGCAGGGCTGTATGGAGGAAAACAGGATAATTTTTTACCGATGTTATTTAATTATTAAGCAAACAATAATAACCGATGTTATTATTGTTTGCTTAATAATTTGGAAAACAGCGACGGAAGAGTAATGAAGTTCTGCAATCAATCAAAATCTCTTGGGTGTGTATTAATCTTAAGTTATTCTGGTTCAAGAACCGGCAGAATATGCGTTGCCCAACAAATGTATGCGCAAACAAAGCTCGGGCATGTTAATTGGTAAACTTGGCATTGGATGCAATGTGATACGGTCCCACTCTGGGGCTCACTTACCGTTATGCTCAATAGTAGAGGAAGGCATACGCACATTCAGGTTGTCAAGTGCATTGATAACTAAAGCACGGTGACTCGTGACATCACCGCGCGAGGAGTGCTGGCAAACACCAACACCGCTATTCTAGTCACCATCATCAGTGGCCACTGACCGATGTTTGTTCTTCGCAGGCCATGGCGAACTTCGACATGAACCGGTTCCTCGGGACCTGGCACGAAGCTGAGCGGTACTTCACAGTGACGGAGCTGGGAAGTCGCTGCGTAACCACGACCTACGAGAAGATGTCGGATGGAAGGGTTTTTGTTTACAACGAGATTAAGAGCGCGATGTGAGTAGCCACTAGCCACTAGTACCACTCCATCTATGTACGGGGTAGTTGTATTCACTTCCTGTATGTGTGGGCTCTTCCCTTATATTTATATCGGTTCCATGGCAGTTGATCCGCCGACGATTGCCCCCGGGAGGACTTATATACAATGTGCAGTCTGTTTAGGGAAAATACGGTATACCTAATTACACAAAATAAAACTAAGTGACCCCCGGGGGATGTTCAGAGAGGATGTACCGCCGAATAACAAAGTATAAAACATATTTTCATACAACTGCATCAAGGAAAAATCTGCTTATCTATAAACTCTACACACCAGCGCATAGGTACAAACAAATCGACACTGTATAATTCATACCAACTTATTATAAAGGGTATTTTTGAAGATGATTTTACATTTGAAAATGGTAAATAATGCACAAAAAATTATATTTTTTTAGTAAATATCATTTCGGGGGGCCAACTGTCGGGTCACCATTTATACCTGTACACTAGTTAGGGAACGTACCCATACTACGTGACCAACTTTTTGCAATTTTTAACCCCCCCCCCCCCCCCCCCCCCGGTGACCAAAATCCTAAGCAACCCGCCGCTCATTTGTATGGAGCGTGACATTTTGAATACCCCCCCCCCCCCCCTAAACGTGTCACGTAGTATGGGTACGTTCCCTTAACTGTACTCACACTGCATATTCATGAATGGCATCCTTTCAATTCAATTCCGATATTGCCTCAGGCTGGTTGGTTGGTTAGTAACCATCTTTTCCCAACATTTTTTTAATTCACAAAATATACATAAATTACAATAAATTTTATACAATAATTAGTTACATAATATATGTATTTGATTTACCCCCATAAATAAGTAAGGCTTGTGTGTACGGGGGTGTTATTATATTGTTTTATTTTTTTACTTTTTTTTTATTCAGTTTAAATTTTCGGCATAATTTTTAAGCCGAGTTTTAATTTTTTTTATGTTACTGTTCATGTTTCTGATTTTTTCAGGTAGTGAATTTGATTTGTATTTATGATTTTTAACTGGCCTATTGTTTTTTTTACATTTTGGAGTAGGAAGTATTGACGTTTGTCTAAGATTTCTGTTATTTTTAAAGGGTGCAGCTTAATTTTGAATATTATCTTTTTAAATTTGTATTGTTGCATGATAAAAGTATAATGCACTTAATTTTCTGACCTTAAATTGTTTGAATAACAGTTCTGACCAAAGATATTTGATTTGGTTCTGACGAATATGAGTAGGGTTTTTTTTAAATTGTTTTTATTATTAGTTTTTGTGATACGTAAATTGTTTGTGTTTGATTTGTATATGTACCGCCACGTTCTATAATGCCGTATTGTATAATTGATTGTCAGAAAGCGAAGTATGTGGTTCTAAGTAATTTTTCGTTTCCTATTATATTTAAAATTTTATCATACTATTCACTAAATTAATAAAACTTTGTAATCCATTGTCAACATTTAAAACATCAATACAAATAAATTCACCCAGAAGCGCCAATGACTAAATAAAAATATTATATGTTCATGTACTGAGAACATTTCCCATCCGGAACGTGGTACTAAAATACCACCTATAATTATTTAAATTATTCAATTTTTAGTTTGGATCCGAACCCACATACATATATATATATATATAAATATATCATCCTCCACATATCCTTCATATGAGGAGGATGAAGATGAATTTATGATAAGTGTTATAATGTACATGTTTGTATTCCAGAACGGGATTCAAGCGAGTGATTGAAGGACAGCTGCAGCACGTGGGTCGGGACGGCGAGGGGAAGCTGTCGGTGAAGTACTCCTCCCTGCCGCTGCCCTACGACACGCACTACACCATCCTGGACACGGACTACGACACCTTTGCCGTCATGTGGTCCTGCAGCGGCATCGGCCCAGTCCACACGCGTATGAATTATTACTTCATCTACTTTCTTTGCTGAAATCAAATACAAGTCTTTCATCCACCCAGACGTCCCGCGTCGTGTGTTCGACTCTGCGACTCGCTAACTCCTCCATCACGAAACCACCGCTTACTGTGGTGGTAGTAGGAGATTTTCAAATATTGTCAGGTTATTCGTAACTTTGTCTTTCTTTATAACAATAATAAAATTGGCATTAAAAATATATCATCTCCAATATCAGAAAATCTATTCTCTCTTTTAAAGTCTTAAAAAGGGAGGTACCAAAGATATTGAAATACAAGAGATATGCGCTATGATGGCCACCCGACCTTCGCGCGTCGGCGGACTACCATCTGAAAGAATTCGTTCATTTAGTTGATTTTTTGAAGGTGTGCAGTAGTATTGGAAAAGTTTGAATACGGAAAGAATTCGTTCATTTAGTTGATGATTTGAAGGTGTGCACGTATGCAGTAGTATTTGTTGGGGTTTCACAAGGTACCCGCAAAGCAAAAGGAAGGAAAAGTAAGGAATGCCAACTTACCCCGCAAGTTTTCTCCCTTCACTTGTCCTTTTCAATTCCGCTGGTTCGTTTACATTTACCAATTGAACTTATAAAAATGATCGACACGGTCAATTAACAGCTCCGTATTCAACATAGGTGTTGACAGGACGTGTGATAATTTACAACGAAAGGCTCCGTATTCAACATAGGTGTTGACAGGATGGTTGGTATTTTTCAACAAAATAATGTGATACGTGATTGTATCTGGTCGGCATGGTGGGTAGGAAAACATATGATTTGTTTGGTACGAATTATAAGAATTGGTGGGTAGAAATTATAAGTTGGAAAGATAAAGGAGGAAGGAGGTCAAAAGGTCCCGGAGTGGTTCAGAGAACGGAAGCCTGAAAGTCATAAAATCGAAAGATGGAAGAATGTTGACGAATGAGGAAGAAATAAAAGAGAGATGGATGAAATATTTTGAGAAGGTCTTCGAAAGCAACCCGGGTGATAGTGAGGCCAATGGTGAATCGGGTATGAACGATGACGGAGTGAATGCAGTGGCGGACTAAGGGGGGGGGCGGGGGGGGGGCGGTCCGCCCCGGGCCCCCGGTCCTGGGGGGCCCCCAAACGCCTCCATGTTCCTTTGGTCAAATCCTAAACAAGACTTTACGGCACCAGGAGACTGTAAATATTTTTTGTCATTTTTTTATTTATTTTTTTGGAAAAGCACTTGTTAAAAATGCTCTCACCATTTTTTTAAAATTGAATTTGAAAAATTGACGGAAATAGAATATTTTATGTGAAAGCGTTTGAAACAATTTGCATATTGAATTATCCTTCAGCCAAATTTTGAATGCGTTTTTCTCGAAACTTTTTTAACACGTTTTCAACCTGATTGGCAACATATTAAACAAACTATACATCCGATTTGCATGCACCAATTCTTAAACTGTTCGAAAATTCAATGCATCCATGTAGGTGAATTTCGATATCTAAAAAAAAAGAAAAAATGGGGGCCCTTTATAAAATAAAATAATCCCTACATGATGTCATAGTCAGGGCCGGATTAAACATGTTGGGGCCCCTAATCAATGCACGTCTCGGGTCTCGTCTAGCTTATACGTGACCCTTAGGCAGTGGCCTACACTGTCTTGTGGACAATACGGCCCTGCCAGGGCTAACTTAAATATGTCGGGGCCCCTAGGTAATGCATGACTCGGGGCCCCTTTACCCTAGGAGGCGCCTACCCAAAGCGGGGCCCCTAGGCAATGCACCTCTCGGGGTCCCTTTACCCTTGGGGCTCCTAACCAATGCGGGGCTCCTGAGCAGTTTCCTACACTTCTTATGGATAATACGGCCCTGGCTATAGTGACTGGATTTTCGAATGCAGTGGCCTACACTGCCTTATGGATAATACGGCCCTGCCAGGACCGGCTTAAACATGTTGGGGCCCCTAGGCAATGCGCCTCTCGGGGCCCCATTACCCTACGGACCCCTAGCCGATGGGGGGCTCTTAGGCAGTGACCTACACTGCCTTGTGCACAATAGGGCTCTGCCAAGGCCAGCTTAAACATGTCGACGCCTTTAGGCAATGCGAGTCTCGGGGCCCCTAGGCAGTGGCCTACACTGCCTTATGGACACTAGGGCCCTGCCAGGGCCGGCTTAAATATACCGGAGCCTCTAGGCAATGCACGTATCGGTGCCCCTTTGCCATAGGGGCCCCTAGCTGATACGTGGCTAAATTATGGATAATACGATTCTGCCAGGGCCGGCTTAAACATGTCAGGGCCCCTAGGCAGTGCACGTCTCGGGGGCCCTTTACCCTCGGGGCCCCTACCCAATGCGGGGCCCCTAGGCAGTTGACTACAGTTGTCTTATGGATAATATGGCACTGACTATAGTGACTGGATTTTCGAACAGTTTAAGACTTGTTGCATTTTTTCACTATCTTAGACCCTTTGCAAAAGGTTATTTTATCATTACAGATAATGTAGATAGTAATAAAATTGGTAAGTAATTAAAAATATTTAGTGGCGGACTAACGGGGGGCGGGGGGGGGGGGGGCTGAAGCGGTGGCCTCTGGTCCTGGCGGACCAGCGTATTTTATGAAAATTTTCAGCGTTCATAAAAAATATACGGGGTCCCTTTATAAAACAATCCATATGTGGTGCCATAGTAACAAGATTTTCTAACAGTTTAAGACTTGGTACATGCAAATCAGATGTATAGTTTTTTTTTAATATGTTGTCAACCAGGTTGGAAAACGCAGTTTCGCGAAAAACGTCTTCAAAGTTTTGCTGAAGGATAATTCAACATAGAATATGTTTAAAACGGTATCATATAAAAAATGATGCATTTCCGTCAATTTTACGAATTTTCTTAAAAAGTTAGGTGATAGCATTATTAACAAATGCATATTCTAGAAAATTAAATTTAAAAAATGACATTTTTTTAAAGTGCTCTGGTGCCTTGTTTAAGATTTGATCAAGGGAACACGGAGACGCTTGAAGGCTCTTTAGGACCAGAGACCCGTGTGAACTGAATAAAAATCTTGTAAAATTACATAAACTTTTTCAACTAGGGTGGGGGGGGGGGGCCTCATTCAGCTTTGCCGCCCCGGGCCTCTGACGGGCTCAGTCCGCCACTGAGTGAATGTTACCAAAATCCGCCTGGATGAAATAAAAAAATCGATAAAATGCATGAAGAATGGTAAGGCTGTGGGTTTCGACAATATTGCTGCCGAATACTTTAGAGGAGATAGTCATATTATTCTCACAAGGTTGTGCAAAACTTTTTAACCAGTGTTTAGAGGAGGGTTACACGCCATTAGATTGGAGAAGGGCTGTAATCATGCCGTTATACAAAGGTAAAGGGTCACGTATGGAATGTGGGAATCATAGGGCTATTAGCCTGCTAAGTTCAGTCGGTAAGCTGTACGGAAGAATATTGATTGAAAGGGTGGGAATGGAAACAAAGGATAAAATATGGGATGTGCAAGGTGCCTTTATGAGTGGAAGGGGATGCATGGACCAGATTTTCTCCTTGCGTATGCTCACTGAGAAGTTTTTGGCGAAAAACCAGAAACTTTTCTGCGCTTTTGTAGATCTACAAAAAGCGTACGACCGAGTCGACAGGAAAAAGTTATGGAAGGTGTTGTCCAAGTATGGAGTGAATACAAATCTCATACAGACAATTGCGTCTCTGTACGAGGGAAGCGTTGCGCGTGTTAGGGTGAACGGTGGTTTTACGGGGTGGTTTGACATCACAAAGGGTGTCAAGCAAGGCTGCGTAATGTCACCATGGTTATTCAATCTATACATGGATAATTGTATGCAAGAATTGAAAGAGGTGGGATTGGGCGCGAAATTGGGTAATCTGAAAGTATGTTGCCTGTTGTAAGCTGATGATGCGGTGCTGATTTCTAACACTATGGAAGATCTACAGTCTCTCGTATCTAGGATGAATGAAGTATGTATGAAGAATGAGTTAATGATGAATGTAAGTAAGTCTAAAGTCACGGTGTTTGAAAGAGAGAGTACGAAAACAGTATGCAACATAGTTATGAATGATGAATACTTGGAGCAGGTGGATGAGTTTGTGTATCTGGGTAGTGTGTTTACGAGAGATGGGAAGGCTGATAGAGATATTGAAAGAAGGGTGAATGCCGGTAACTCCATTAATGGTGGACTGAATGCCGTTGGCGCTAATAAAAAACTACTGTCAAAAGAAGCGAAGCTAGCAGTCCACAATGGAATCCTGGTACCTACCCTGATGTATGGCAGTGAGGCATGGAACTGGCAGAGGAAGGATGAAAGTAAGCTGAATGCTGTTGAAATGAGATCCCTGAGACGTATGTGTGGTAAAACATTGTATGATCGTGTTAGAAATGTGGATATCCGCAAATAATGTAAGGCTGATGTAAGCATAATGAGTAAGATTAAGAAAGGGACCCTCAGATGGTTTGGGCATGTAGAGCGAATGAACGAAAAAAGTAGTGTAAGAAGAATATACGACGCGAATGTGAATGGTAGAAGAAGTCGGGGATGCCCGAGGAAGACATGGCACGATCAAGTGAATCAAATACTTGAGTCGGGCCATGTCAAAAGTCAGAATAATAGACGAGAATGTATGATACGATGTATGAATGTGAGTGAGGCAAAGAGTGTGTGCCAAGACCGAGTTGTTTGGCGGTCCGTCCTCTCTGCCTACCCCTGCGGGGAAACGGCGTGATTAGTTAGTTAGTTTGGAAAGATAAAGGGAAAGGAGCAATGCTAGGCACCAAAATTATTGGTTATCAATATTGGTGACGCCAGGAAACACAGTCCCACCCAGTAAAAACTGGGGATAGCACATTTATAATATTTCAATATCTTTGGGAGGTACGTACTGTAATAAGCAATAAGTGTCTGATGGAAAACGATCCTAATTTTTGCTTTAAAATGTAATCTTTTTGAACGTCAATGCATTTCGCTTAAACAACATCCTCAAACCGGTGAAGCAATAATCACAGTGGAACGTGGTGTACGTGGTGTACTACAGTACTACCCTGGGCTCATTTTCCGCCCGACACTCTAAATAATAATATACTTATTTTAAAATAAAACAATATCTTTGTAAACACTACTTTTACAGTGGTGTTTACAAATTTATTGTTTTATTTTAAAGTTTTACAGTTAGAGATATATATCAAACAGAAACCAACTAAAAAAGGTTTACTGTACTCTTATACAATCATCACTTGAATATAGTATTATCAGCTGGGGAAGTGATACAAATACTTGCCTGGAGCCTTTAGCAAAGATTCAAAAAATAATTATGAAGGTTATTCTTAACGTCCCGTTGAGAACGAGCACTGATTTTATTTTTAAGACACAAAATATTCCTAATTTGAAAAAAATGTATAAAAAAATATCCTGCTTAATCAATTTAAAAATACACTCATGTTTGAAGAACGAATAAGCACTAGAGCAGAGGTTTCCAAACTTATTTTTCTCGTAGACCCCTTTCAAAATTTTACTGATTTCGGTGGACCCCCTGCTGCTACATTTCTACAATATTCCCAAAATTATCAAAAATGTGAAGATTAGATCTAACGATGGAAATTTGCGTTGCGGTTGAATTCCAACCCTAAATTCAGAGTGGTATAAATAAAAAGAAAAATAATATATTTTCTTGTGTTATATTTAATAAAATAATATATTATAGACTTAGGCGGGAAATACATGTACTTGACTCAATTTTTTTTTTATTTTAATTATTTCATAAATTGTTAGTATAACTATTTAAGAATATGTTCCCAAAGTTTTAAATAAAAATTTCAATTCGTTCCAGTATTACGAGGGTGTTTGTGCCGAACCGCGTGGTAAACTTGAAACTCATTTTTCTCGAAACGACTTTTTTGGAATTTGTGGGCACTCTAGCTCAGAAAGTTTTTAATCAAACATTTTAAAAATGTGCAGATACCTTATTTATATAATTACGCTCTATGTGAACCGAAATTCGTAGTAATATAATTGTCAAAAGTATTTTTTAATTGCAAAAAAATGGAAAAAAATCAAGGTTTCCTGTTTACACACCTGTAAAAAATTTAATTTCCATTTTTTGGGAAAGTTAGGTTTACATAGAAGAGGCACATGTTCTTAAATTAAATTCAAAACCTTATTGATTTGAGATGAAAACAGTGGCCTCCAAAATGCACACAAAAGCTAAGTCTGGTGATAACGTGCGATGTATAGCAGCTGATAATATTCATATTTTCCGAGGAAATGCTTCGAAAAATTCACAATAATTTCTTAAATAGATATATCAAATGACCTCAAATTTTCAATAAATTATACACATTTCTTCCATGCCAAAAAAATCATGAAAATCTTTATAAAAAACCTAGTCCTGCATTTCCCACCTTAATAGAATTAAATATCGGGTATCCAAGTTTTTACAAGTAACAGTCGCTGACCTTCTAAAAATACACTATTCAAAAAAATTAAGGGGGGTTTTAAAAAAAGCCGGCCTAACTGAAAAAAAATTTCAAGCCCGTGTACCAAAAAAATAGCAAAAAATTAGGATTGCATGAGAACCGTAGCTCATAAAAAAAAAATCCCAAAAATATGAAAATTATAATCTTAAAGCTTCAAATTGCTTTTTTAAAGTACGACCATTTTTCACCGAAATACAGCCTGTCAAAAATCACAGAAAAAATTGGATTTTTTTTGCTCCCTTAATTTTTTGAGTAGTATATTATCTGCCTAAATTGATAGTCAAGCCAACATTTTTGTTCTTTACTATCGAAACCAGATAAATTTTCGTGGACCCCCACTTACAACTTGTGGACCCCCATTTCTCTATCACGCCAACGTAGACCCCCGTTGAGTCTCCCATGGACCCCTGGGGGTCCACCTGGACCACTTTGGGAATCACTGCACTAGAGCCTTAAGAGAAAAATGTAAAATCTTTCAACTTCCCAGTTTGTCAAACCTCTTAGGGGCAAAAATATAATGCTGCAAAGCTTTTTTTTTTTTACATTAACTCCACACAGGAGGCCCTGAGGAAAATAATTTCCCTCAGGGCCTATGTCATCTGGGATGCTGTGTGGAGGGTCTTTTTGAGGAGAGGAAGGAATGAACATTGGTCTTGAAGAGACCCATGTTGTAGGAAGGAGGAAACACAGAGGCCGGCAAATCATTCCACAGCCGAGCTGTTGAACACAAGAACGAGTCGAAGAAACGACCCGTTCTCATGTGACAAATGTCAACTGTGTACAAATGTTGGGCACGCGTTTGGCGTGTTTCCCGACTATGCACCGGTGCCGAAGGGATCAATGATGCTATTTCCTCGGAGCATCTTCCATTGTAATACCGGTAGAACAAGGATAGCATTCCCACCCGACGCCTGTGCTCTAAAGATTGCAATCCGTCTGTTAAGATGGGAGAATCTATCAAACGGACCGCCCGTTTCTGCACAGAGTCGAGGGTATTTTTCAGGTATTTTGGAGCTCCAGACCAGAGGTGGCTGCCAAATTCAACCGTGGGGCGCACTTGAGATTTGTACAGGATTAGCAGTTGTGTACTATTAAAGTATCTGCGGGCCCTGTACAGTACGCCCAGTTTTTGGGAGGCTAACTTTACTCTGGCTTCGATGGAGCCCCCATACCTCAGCTGGTCACCTGCTGGACCAGCTGGACCTTGGTATGGGGACCAGCTGGTCCCCATACCAAGCTATTCAATTCTCCACCTACTTACATTAGAAACACGCAAACCCAAAGTTAATTTAATAGTAAAATCATTGATTACCTCCAATAAACATATCTATCAGGAGTATTTCATAACATATTTACATTTATGCCTACTGTATGTATAATATACATTGTATATATGTATACTATGTTTCCTTGCCTTTTTTTATTATCATTTATCAATATGCCTTTTTGTCAAATTGAAATTTAATTGCTTAAAAATTATTTTGTCTTAGTCTTCTGCATTCGTACTTGAATTGTATAATGAGATAAAAAAAAATTGATTAAATTTTTCTTACTGTCATTTTCATAATATTATTGTAAACAAAAACCTAGATAACAATCACTCTGTAAAATGCCTTCTCAACACAGGCGTTTCATACCCAGTGATAAGGGCAATACCCAAATGTAATATTAAAATAATTTATTTATTTATTTAATTTCAACGGTATACATATACCATAAGAACTGATTACATGTCACAAAATGAAAAATAATAATACAGAAATAATAAAAAAAAAAGTTTAACAGATGATTGTGGCATTTGAATTAGAAATGACACCAGATAGAAAATTACATACAAAAATCTATAGTACAAAATATAGAATTAATATTGACTGAAAAGGTTTGATAGCATAGCCCTCTTGTACCTACTTTCCGTGCAGTTAAATAGATCTGCAACATCTGCATATCTATTAGTAACATCATGTAAACTAGGTAAAAGGGAGTGTTTAGTATACTCAGTCTTATTCTTGTTACATTTAAACAGAATTTTAGATCGAGTGGTTCTCGTGGGAATATGAAATTCAATGAGATATATTTTAATGAAATAAATAAAAAATAAACAGTTGATCCACCGACAATTGGCCCCTCGGCGTATTTACAAACAATGTGCAGTCAGTTTAGGGAAAATACTGTGTACCTAATTACACCAAATATAACTAATTGACCCCGAACGGATGTGCAGAGAAGATGTACCGCCGAATAACGAAAGTATAAAACATATTTTCATTCAAATGAATCAAGGAAAAATCTGCTTCTCTATATATTTACATACCACTGCATAAGTACAAAAAAATCAACACTCGATATAAATTCGTTTGACATTCATACCAACTTATTATTAAGGGTATTTTTGAAGTCGATTTTACGTTGAAATTGGTAAATAATGCACAAAAATTATAATTTTAAAGTAAATATCATTTCGGGGGGGCAACTGTCGCGTCACCAATGAAACGGATAGATTTTTTCCCTTCTTCGGAGAGAATGACAAAAATCAAAACTGAGAGTATGACAAAAATCAAAACTAGTTTTTTTTTTCTTAGATGTGCAGCATGTAACAACACTACTGAAAGTACGAATGTAAATAACTTGCGCGATATACATATTTTTTCTTTTTAAATTCTATAATACATCAATGCCTAGCCCTTGTACGGAACCGCTGCAATGTGTGGCATGGGCAACAGAACATTTTATTTTATCAACAATAATTTCATCTCACAGATGTTAAAAGTGGCATTGGAACGTTGATGACAATGACATCAAAAAGTTTAAAATGAATAGAAAATAAATTATTGTTCTGATTCCGCTTCGACGTTTTTATTTTTGTAAAAATAAACTGATTATATTAGCTTTTTTAAAAATTCATAAATTTAGAATTCAGAAAAAACGACGTATCACAGGGAGTGATACAATTAAATTACGATACGATGAAATTTGGCATTAACTCCGAAGTGATCTAACCAAGTTCCACTTGTCAGAATTGTGTTCTATTTACCTCCTGACCTATGTAACTTATTTATATACTCGTACCTACAATCTAGATATATGCATTAATTTGTTATATGTATAAAACAGAAGGTGTTCAGAAAAATGTTTATACCTGAAAGATTTAAAATGCCCAACTTTTTGTTTGTTTTCACAGAAAGTGCTTGGGTGATGACCAGAGATCGCCTGCCCCCCAACCTGGTTCTGCAGAGGGCCTATGGCGTTCTAGACAAATATAAGATCTCGAGGGCTTTCTTCATAAAGACTGGTCAAGAAGACTGCACCGTTCAGCCGCAGGCCATCGAGCCCATTGACCCCGTAGACCTCAAACCCGCGGCGGAGGCCGCACCCGCTGCTCCCCCAGCCGCCACCGCAGCCAGAGACGCGCAGGATGTCCAGGACTCGCAGGATGTGCAGGACTCGCAGGACGTGCCCAGCGAGGTCGAGTCTCCGGAGGAAAATCCCTCTGAACAACTTTAATACTCTATATCTATCGCTTTTAAACATATTCCTATTTTGAAACTACTTGAACTATTCTCTGAATGGCTATGGAAATATGCCCTGTGTATGTAGTATGACAAATTGATATCACGGGTTCATAAATGCGTTGTTTCGAATTAGTGAGTGCTTGGGTATACATAGTAACTATATTTTTACTAGTCCGATTTCGTTAGTACTTTGTTATATTGATAACGGGCTCTCGCGCATCGCGGGCTGACTGACAGAAATTATGATAAACCCTGAAGCTAACAGGAATAACCGTGACTAAATATCCGTTACTCCGGCTCATCTATGTGTAATAGATCCAAAATCAATGTCAATACTTTTGTTACATCGTAGAAAAATAAATATTTCCCTTCGATTGTATTATTGATGCAGTGTGCCAAATTATGAATCATGCCCGTGTTTTTATAATATATTCCCTAACTGTTATAATGTAAAGCTTACTAACTTGCATAGTTTTCCACTGCCCTTGAAAATTTACAATCCATATTTGATTGAAAAAATCACTATTCCGGGTGACACTTTTTGATACTTTAGTTGCATTCAGTGGTTGACCAGTCAGTGCTTGAGTAGGCATGACCGGTCAGTGGTTGAGTGGGCATCGCGTTTGGGTCCCACCCAGGCGTTCCATGTTCGATTCCTCGGCTGGCTATGTCCTCCATCAAAACTCGAGCACTTTTTCGGCTTACTGTAGTGGTAGTAGGAGATTTTCAAATATTTTTGGGTTATTCGTAACCCAGGAATTCTATAAAAGATTAAACGTTTAATAATTATAATAGAATAACTTTGAATACCACTTTAATCATAAATTGCCAATAACGTGTTATTCATACAATGTTATTCTATTGTAATTATATAAATATACATACCCACAAATAGCCTTACTAAAAAACCCAGTGAAAATTTTATTCAATTGACAAACGGCCGCGGATGTGAAAACATTACTAATTAAAAAATTGTTCATGGTAAAAATACACGTGGTTTACACGGCCTGAGGGGGTAGTTTATCTCTGTTTTATTAATGAGGTCGGAACGAAATCCAAAGTATTTTGAATGTTCCATATATTTCTTATTTTTGAAGGTGTCGGAAAAACAAACACCATTTATGAAAACTAGATAAAATTACCTTTTAGATTTGTGAATTTGAAATACACTTTAGTTTTCAAAAACTGCGATATTTTAAGATTCAAACTCGGAAAAAAATGGAAAAACATTTCCTCCCACAACATTTTTGACCAAAATGTAGAGAAATTTAAATAAAATCAAAATTTAAAAAACACAGTCCTTTTATGTAATAAATTTGGAAGGAAACTATAACCTCACTTTTTCATTGTGTGTACAATAAAAAAATAATAAACAATTTCAAAGTTTTTTTTATTGCCAATAAAATAACTTAGAAATAATACCGAAATTTAAAACAGATTTCTTGCATCTCTAAAGACGTTAATTTTTTTGATACGTTTACGAACACATGTATTAGATTTTAATATTATAAAAAATTATCACTTTTAAGAAATTCTCTTAAAATAAAGATCTTAAAATGAAAATTTTATCTTTTAAGTAACCTATAAAACATATTCTGACAGTTCAACTTTGAAAGTACGGCGTTTGTACAATAACTTCATTAAACTGATGTAAACCACACAAATAACATGGTAAATATATCAATTATGTGAACAGAAGAGTAAATTCGTCACTACAATAGAAATAATTAAGTAAAATCACAAAATTTTCGATATCCCGCCATAAAACACACCGAGCTGTTTTGTCATCGCGGGCTGTCGCGGGCCGAAGAACTAATGCATAGGCGCGCCAATAATGCCCCTTGAGGAGAAAAATTAAAACAACATTGTTTCCTAGTAAATTAAAACCATATACAACGTTGTCAAATCTTCAATGCGTTTTAACAACGTGACCACGTAAGAAACGTTATTGGTAATAAAACGTGTTTTAGTGTATACAAGGTTTATTTATGTTTTTGCAATAATACAGTTAATCGGTCGCGCTTTGGTTTTTTTTTAGTAAGGCTGAAAGTGTTTGCTACATGTGAAATTTAGTAATTTTGTTGACATTATATAAATTTTACACCTTTTGCTTGTCTCCAGGTATCGCAGGAAGTAAAATCAGTTGGTCCCCTTCCAGTAGCAGAGTTCATCATATCCAATGTAGTTTTAAAGAAGATTGTAGATGAACCCATTGCCCTAGACGTAGCAATACCAATAGTAGAACTTAAGTCGCTTCCTGAACCAAACCAACCTAAACCGCAACCAAATAATGAGGGAAATGATATCAGCGAAAGCAGAGAAGATCCAGTTGCGTTGGATCAAATAATCGGCGACGGTCAAGCAGAAGGAAACGACGAGAAATCAGCTGAGCCTGTCGCTGACTCCCTCAAATCTACAGACGATAATTAATACCCTGATGTTATGTCCTGGTGGACACCCTCTTCAGAGCTGTCTACCAACTCTTTCATCAAAGCTTGATGTATCTAGATGCTAGTAAACCCATAAAAAATATGATTCGAGATGCCATCTGAATATCTAGGCTAATAGAATAATTTAACACGCTTCTTTTTCTCTTTGTTTGTAAGTTCGTGAATTGTTCTTTTATATAAAAAAAATGTTATAAAGGATTTTGTAATCATTGGGGAGATCAGTGTCAAAAACCTCTTTAATTAACGTGTTGGTCTGTTTAGCTAAAATATATCTATCATTTGTAATATTGAAGAAGTTCGCTGGCATTAAATAATTTCCACAACTACAAGAATTCTCTTTTACTTAAAAAAATATTTCAACCTGCTCATTAAACAATTTACATAGAGTAGGCCCATTTCAATTACCCACACAAAACTTGGAAAGCAGGAAAATAAATATAACAGGAGGCTATTTGTATCCAGCACGAATGTAGGTATGTGGTGGTCTAAATTTTGATATAATTTGTATTTGTATTTTTATATAATTATATATATTATATTAGTTATAATTTGATTTAGTATTCAGGAAAAACTAAAAGTGGTCTTTGGGGTTTGGGTAAAGTTCAAAGATTTTGTTTTGATTTCGCGGAAGATGTTCCTGTAACTGTAACGCTATCGATTGAATAATAAATAATTCAATTATATAATCTTGGATATGTTTTAGAATTCAATCACTACATTCAGATGGAACGTATACTCACATAGGTACCTGATGATCTTCTTACTTAAAATCACTTCATGTACTTATGTTTTAACTTTATAATATTTGTAAGCAGGATGTAACAGCACATACCCGAAGAATTTTAACCAGCGACTCCTGAGCATAATATTTGAGATAAAAAACGTAGATATCCTTTTGCTGTCTAATGATAATTTTTTAAAAAACAAGAAACATGCATTTTTCGATCATACTTATAATTACTTGTAATTTAAACTTATCGTTGCACAAAGTATATTGTAATGAATGGTGTGCTCAACTATAATTCGAATTATCACTTCAACTATTTTGAATATGTATTTCATTACTGTGATAATTATACGATGTATTGTGATGAATTCTGATGGCGAATGAATAAAAATCGTAAAATATGTAGCCATGTAGAAGTATATACAAGTATAATAAAAAGACTTCTTGTACATTCTTTCAGAGGAGTGTGCTGGTAACAAAACGCATAACGTAAGTACTTTCACTGAATTTTCTAACAATCACAGCAGGGAAGCGTTAGGCACATTTATCTTACTGGAACAATAAAATAAAATAATTGGATGAACTTGAAGCACTAATCATGGTACAACAATATTATTTAGAGTATGTACTTATAATAATAAGAAACTTTAATGCATAGTACTTATAATAATAAGAAACTATTATTTATAATACTTATAAGGATAAGAAACTATTATTTATAGTACTTATAATAATAATAAACTCTTATTTATAGTACTTATAATAATAAGAAACTATTATTTACAGTACTTGTTATGATGTAATGAAAAGTAGGATAGTGCAGGACGTAATTTTCAAATATTTCTAGCTTTAACCCTTCAAGAGATACCATAGGCCATGATTTCAATTTTGGAGAGAGTGAAGGTGAATTTATTTATTAATTTTATTTAATTGGATAAATTTCAAAACCACATGGAAGATTGGAACCGAGTTCCGACTTGCAAGTAGTGTTGAATAGATGTGAGTCAATTTTATGTAAGGCTTGAAAAGAGAGAGGAAATTTTTGTTTAGAGAGGGACAATAAAAAATATATGATCTAAAGTTCCCACTTCTCGACCATATAACGTAAAATCCCGGGAATTAAGTACGAGAATTTTAAAAAGGTGAGAAGGATCGGAAAAACGTCCAATTCATTCTCCATAATGGGGGAAATTATATTGAGGCATAACAGGCTCCCTTGGATTGACTAGCAACTAGCACTCTGCCCAAACACTGCAGGATCTTTGAGGATGGAAAAAATGTCAGATTTGGGAAAGTAGTTCACGACGGTAACAATCAGTGCCGTAAATAGGGCGGTGCCACCGGTGTCCAGGCACAGGGCGTAGATCTGGGGGGCGCAAGAATGGCCAGACTAGGCAGGACTATTATTTTTTCGTTTTGCTCCTGATTGCTCTTGATAAGTTCCCGGCTTCGCTGCGCCCCTAGTGCTCGATTCCAACACTACACATGCCAGTATCATCAAAAGGTGCCTGTCGTATGAAAAGGTTATCAACGATTTCGCAATGAAGAAAGCGCGAAAAGTAAATCTTTAAAAAAGTTTATGGCTTGCTTTAAATCTTTACTATCTGAACTTATTCATTTGTGGTCTTGGTGAATTTGTGTATTGTTTAGTTGTGAATAATCTTTGCAAATATTTTCGAATTAACGTTTTTTCATCAATTCATACTTAAACGCAATTTATATTATGCGAAGCTACCTTCCTCGTTCAAAACTCTACCATACCAAGTACTTAAAATTAAATTAATTTACAGTTTACTAAAACTTTGCAGGGTATTTTAATATAGGAGTATGAAGACCAAAGTGGCCCAAAAATTAAATCTTAAGCATCAGGGTGGGCAACGCATTTGCTAGTAAACTTGCGTTTGAGTTTTAGTGAGTGAGACAAAGTGAGTGGTATATTAGGCGAAGGGTCCACATAAATAGGGCGCAGTTATAGAAGCTTGCACAGGGCGCAGAAAAAGCTATTTACGGCACTGGTAACAATAGGGTTATATGCTCCTTGTTTTGCCAATGAATCCGGAATAATAATATTTTTTATTGGATGATTTTATCCACGATGCTAGCGTGTCCAGACTGTCCAGGAATCGAAATCAGAGTTACGTTTTCTCCAGAGCTTTGAATGGAGGCTATCAGCGCTCGAATAAGGCAAATAAACGTAATTTATGTATAAAAAATTTAACGCCTTTTTTCAGGGCTTTTAGATACATATGAATAGTAAGAAATATAAAGTGCTCGTATTTATTGTTCTTCTCTGAACTGCCTCAGTAACAATATTTTATATTTGTTTAAAGATAAATTGAAGATGTCCACTGACTTGGTATCATTGTTTCCCTCCATTTAGTATTCTGGGCAAAGAGGAATACATGTGGTAGTTAGTCCCAGAATTTTTGCACTGAAATAAATCTTGACTTGTATTACTTATTAATTTGGGCGGCGGGAATGGGTACTGCCGTCCCGGGAACCTTTATTGGATAACCAACATCTCTGCCACAGGCCACCCCAAGTGGTTCGCTACGTTTGGTGATTTAGCAGGGGTGCCCGGGTCCATGGGGTGAGGTTTGTCTAGGTCTTGGAGGCGGATGACCTGAACACACCGAACCCCATATTCCTACCCACCCCTTAAACCCTTTTCCTTCCAGAACTCTACTCTCCTTCCTTTCATTAAAAAAAACCCTCCACATAGCATCCCCAAAGATGACATAGGCCCTGAGGGAAATTATTTTCCTCTGGGCCTCCTGTGTGGAGCTCATGTAAAAAAAAAATTACGTGGTGGAATCGCTTATTATCAATTCAAGCAACACCGGACAATCAACTTAATCAATTAGAATTTTATACAGAAATTCTTCGGTCTGACGATTTGAGCATCATCATCATCATTATTATTATTACATAGTATAAAATGAAGTCGCTCAAAATGTATGTGCGCGTTAATCTTTTAAACTACGCAACGGATTTTCATACGGTTTTCACTAATAGATAGAGTGATTGAAGAGGAATGTTTATATGTATAAAACATCTAAATTATATAAGAGAAAAGCCGAGAAATTCAAAGAAAACATATTTTTGTGCGATTTAAAACGGCTGGCGGGCCGTACTATAGTCACTTTTTAAATTCGTTCTACGGAAGAAATTGGAAAATAGATGTCCTAGAGTAAGTAGGTATTTGATTTTCCCTTTTCAAATATCCAGTGTTGCATTGCAAGCATTGTATAATTAGTAGCGAGTTAATTAGTTTATATGTATAATTCATACTTATTTTAGTAGAGAATAGCCGATAAATTCAAATATTCAATTCAGGCAGCGGGCAGCGGGCAGCTGGCAAGCGGGTGGTGTGGATTTTATAAAGATTGGGTAATGGCGTTGTGTTTCATTAGCCACAGCAACGTGTGGCCGGGTCTGCTAGTATTTATATAATTTAAAATAGTGTTGTGGTTCAAAATAATTGCTGGAATACCCATTTTAAAATTTAGAAAACGTAATAATTTGTTTTGTATTCTTTCAACAGCTTATACATGGTAATCATCATATGGGAGCTTAATGGTTTTTTTGTTAAGAAATTATTTAATAACAGATTGGAAAAACACAGGGGGGGTTGGCCATGGCCTAAAATTTTTATTGTCACAATTGGGGTGGAAACATTGTCAAACGCGCCTTCTACATATGTCTTTAAAGACCGCAAGACATACTTCCTGGTTAGAAATTGATAAATTAACGTCAATGTTGAGGATGGCAAGGTCATCTTAAGTAGATTTTTTTTCTAAATACATATTTAGATAGAAAGAAAACCTGTTTACACTCGTCAAAAAAAATCTAACCAGTTTATAATTAATTTTTCATAAAGTTTACTTTATGAGGGTGGATGGAAAAGCGATTATTGTGTAATTGAACCCAGAATTGGGTGATTTATTCGACTTTAGGATCGAGATGATTATTTGAGAACTTCAGTCATCAGGCATTATGCCAATCTGAAAGATTTTATTTTAAATTCTTAAGAAGTGGTTTAGAACAATATCCTTACTATTTTTGTTTTTAATTCTCTGAGGTATGCCGTCTCTGCCTGGAGATGAGTCCTTGACTGTTGATAAACATTTTTTTAGCTCAATTAATGACAATGGAAAATCTAGTCAATGATCGGAATCCAGCCAATGATAGGAGCATTGCAAATGGGAGTTATTTAATCTTTGAACATAGGGGAGGTGGGTGGGGGCAATTCATTTAGAATGAACTGTAGGAAAGAGAATTTTTTAACTCTAACTACGAGTATCTTCGAACATTCCTCATCCCAACTGGGAGTTGGAGGGAGTTTTTTGAGAGATTCATTTTTATTTTATTTTATTTTTATTTTAGTTTATTAAGGAAACAAACAGTTATACATATTTTCATAATAGAGCATAACATATTACATGGTTGCATTAACCAGCGAAGTTTCCGCTAAAATTTATAATATATAAACATAGATTAAAACATAAGAGAAAACATAAAGTGGTAGAAAAAAAGAAAAATATATATGTTAATATTAAACATTGAAAAAACCTATTACATACCTTTTAGTATAAATAACAAAAAATCTCCTCCTATCGCCTTAAATATTAAAATTCATTCAAAAAAATGCACTACTAAAATATTAGCATGCCAAAATAATGACTGTCTATTCTTATTATTATCTATTATTATTATTTTTTTTATATTATTTTTTTTTTACACATTTGATTTATGTGAGTATGTAAATATAAAGTATGTGTTATAATTTTTAATTTTAAAATTTTTTAATTAAAAAAAAATATATATAT
Source organism: Limnephilus marmoratus (assembly GCA_917880885.1). NCBI lineage: Eukaryota > Metazoa > Arthropoda > Insecta > Trichoptera > Limnephilidae > Limnephilus > Limnephilus marmoratus. Next base: position 201,543 of record OU862910.1, on the reverse strand, counting down.
TTTTTTTTCTCTTCCCTTTACACACGAGTAGTTACACTCTTGTAAAGGTTATATATTATATACATATATATATGTTTATACTGTTTCTAATCAATGTTGCATGTCAGTATTTAATGATTTGAGTTTAATTCGATTGTAACCTGAAAATGCAATTACTCATGATTATATTACATGTATATGTATATAAAAACTAATAAAAAAAAAATAAAAAAAATGTTTATTCTGTTTCTAATCAATGTTGCATGTTAGTAATTAATGATTTGAGTTTAATCCGATTGTAACCTGAAAACGTAATTACATAAATGTATTTACTCATGATTATATTACATGTATATGTATATAAAAACTAACGAAAAAAAAAATGTACAACAGAAATGAAAATAAATACACAAATTAAAGCATGTGGGATATGTAAATCATCCAAATATTATTATTATTATAAAAAGAAGGAAAACCAACATAATGAAAATGAAAAAAAAATAACATGCAGCAGGGGTGGAGAGTTCATAATTAACAATTTGTTTTGATTTTTTCTATAATGAATTTAATAAATTGGCCTGAGGATAAATGGAAAATATCAGCGTCGTAAAAGATGTCATTGTATTTTGTGCACGTCCTTCGGAGAAATGAATGTTGTGTGTATTTTTAGGGGGAGGACTCAATTTTTTGTTGCTTTGATGTATATAGAAGACATTACTTATTTATTTGTTGATGCCCTACTAACCCATTAAAAAAAGGATGATTATTTTGAAAACGATGAAATTAAATTGAAAACAATATAACATAAATTTTAAAAAAGATTTATAAAATAAAGGCTAAAAAATAATACAAGTACTTATAAGATATTATTTATTTATTTTATTTATTTATTTATAATACAAAAGAAAGAACAAATAACATATTAGGCAGCTTTGTCTGTCAAACTAGGAAAGTTTCCCGTTCCAGACAAATTGACAGGTTTAGTTCATATTATTCCAAGAAATGTACATAACAAACAAACAAAAAAATAGAAAAAGTAACCTGGTAGCATATATTATTATACTCGTATTTACCGAATTAACCTGGTAATGCATAATATATTCGGATTTACAGTGAGATAAGCAGGTAAGTTAGTTGTAAGTATTGAGAAGAATAAACTAGGTACCTGATAACAATTTGGAGGAATTACATAAAGATTTACAATATAAAGAGTTATTGCTATTATAAACAATATTATAAAGATATGAAGTTATGTTAGGTTATGTGTTTGAAGTGTGAACCTATAGATAATACATAGTACATTTATAAGAGAAACTGAATTAAAATTTACAAAATCAGATAGAATGTGTGTACGTAATATATATAAATATATATATTTTTTTAATTATTTTTTATTATATTATAACACTAACTTTAGAGAACTCGTAAACTTTAAGTGAATACTTAATGAGTATATGTCTATATTGTCTATGTATATAACTGATTTGGCTTTGATGTGTCAAAATTTAAATAAAAAATAATGGCTACATCTATTGGTTCATTGCCCAGTCTACGTATTTCGTCCATAACAGAAATTAAGGACAGCAAATTTATTTATCTGGGCAGCATTCTAATCTTGAATTAACAATTTTATACAATAAAAAGGGATCAAATATCTTTCGCCTTTCAAACAATTTAGATCAATTTAGTTTACTTGGTAAATTTACGTAATTGATTTCATTTACGAAAGATCAATTTTGAATGGGGTGGTATTTATCGATTGGAGAATCTCCTTGAAATTGAAACTATGACCCGTCAGAATAAAAGGGTGACCCGAAGAGATTCAGCAGATGATCCGCCGACAATTGGCTCCCGAAATTTTATTTTTTTATTTTTTTTTTTTATTAATTATTGAGTTAGTTTATACTACATGCATATAAACTAATAAGCACAATGTAACATTTCATTTGATAAATTTAAATATTTTTACAGTAAGCATAACATTTCTTTTTAAATACGTTCATTCTTTCTTCATTCTTCATACTTTCAGGCATTTCATATGTACATTAGGCTGTTCTGTGATTTTGATTTTTTCATTTGTGGCAATCGAACTCTGTTTACATTTCTTGTTTCGTAATTATGAATGTCTCTATTAAAAACAATTTCATCCTTAAAATATTTTGGCATTTGGTTTTTCATAATTTTATGCACAAAAATTAACACGTTAAATAGTAGTCTCTTTTTTATTGGAATCCAATTTAGCTCCTCTCTCATTTGATCAATCCTTGCGTATTTGCCTTTTCCCAGTATACATCTCATAGCTTTGTTTTGTATAACTTCTAGTTTGTTCAAACTTCCTTCATTGGCCAAATATAACATTGTAGAGCAGTAGTCCAAATGTGGAGCAACGATAGTTTTATAAATGAGCTCCGTAGTGTTTCTATTTAATTTACGTATAAAAATGATATTTACTATAATTTTTTTTGCATTATTTTCCAATTTCAAATGTAAAATCGACTTTAAAAATAACTTTATTAATAAGTTGGTATGAATATTGAACGAATTTATACACATAGTTGATTTTTTGTACTTATTCGCACAGTATATAGAGAAGCAGATTTTTCCTTGATGCATTTGAATGAAAACATATTTTATACTTTTGTTGTTCGGCGGTACATCCCTTCGGGGTCACTTAGTTATATTTTGTGTAATTAGATACATCGTGCTTTCCCTAAACCGACTGCAAATTGTGTATAAGTACGCCGGAGCGGCAATTGTCGACGGATCAAATGTCATGGAACCGAATAAAAGTAGCATCAGAAAATTTTCTTTGCATGGTTTTAACTTCAAGGTGATTCTCCAATCGTTAAGTACCACGTCGCTCCCTAATAATCAATTTATTAATTATTATTTAAGGGTGTTGAAGTTGCGTGATTTTGAAGTTAAGATCTTCAGTCAGGGCATCTTAAGTCAGGGCTTAGCACTTGTAAAATCACGAGTTTAAATGAGACCATCGAATACCAACAACCGATTACTTCGTACCCTTATTAAAATATTTCCATTCCAAAATCCGCAAATGGTTCGACATTGAACTAATTAATGAAACTTATGATAAAAAAATTGCCCGCACAACTAAATGAGTAAATATAGCGTTGGTGATTACATCGCATTCTCCAATTTGCGCAATAATTGTACGAGGAAATTGAAACAATATTTAAAGTTTAAAAAAAATAAATTATTTATAAAAATCAGTACATCATCTGTTAACCAAACACGGCAAACGCCATTTCAAGCAACGGTTCAATTTCGAATGGTGGTCTTAAGCTAGGGCGATACTAATAGGAACCCCCCCCCCTGTAGGCATTAATACTGTAGCTACGCCCCTGTTATATCGGCGCGGGTGTTGCAAATCAACACGACGACGCTCTAAATGGAATGGTTTGTTTTCCGGAAAACAAAACAAAAACAAAAAGTTGAACAAATCGGCTATTGGTGTACCGGAAATTGTTATATACTCGTACATACGAGGGATGTTCACGAAGTATGTGTACTAGATTTTTATATTTTGAAAAAGTATATTTGAAAAAAAAAAGTTACAGGATATTTTTGATGGACATGTTGACTTTATTTCCACAATATCCCAATCCCGTCAGTGCATGTGGTGAACCATGGCACAAGCTTCTTTATGCCCTCTCCCGCCAGCTCCTTCGCCCACTTCAGAACCTCTTTCTGCACCTGCTCGTTGGTTTAAAATTTAATTCCATCCATGTGTGCTTTCAGGGAGGTGAAAAAATGATTATCTGAAGACGCCAAGTTAGGGAAATACGGGGGTGTTTCAAAACAACCCTACTAAATGAGTCCAAGAGCGTATTGGTGGCTAAGGTGGAGTGAGGATGGACTTTTTCGTGAAACAAGCATATTCCTCTCATCAGAATTTTTTTAATATATATATATATATATTTTAGAAAAATGAAACAATTCAACTTTGTATAAACCATTTATATAATGCGTAAATCCGACCGGTTTCGGAACAAACGTTCCTTCTTCAGGGAAAGCTTATACTAATTTGACAGTTTCGAACAATGTTTTATTATGGTAGGGGTGGAGCCGTTGCTAGTTATGAATGTAGATTGGCTGGATAGGTATTAATGTAGAGTGGGTGGGTAGGAGAACAAATCCATGATTTGGCTAGAAGACAATATTTTTGGTTTGTTGATAATAGATTCATTATTTTTAAGGGATTTTTTAATTTCCAAGGCTTCTAAGTTATCTGAACGTTTTACTTTATGATTAATATGAATAATATTTACACCCTGTATTTTTTTCTAAAGTGTGGTTATTTTCAATGATATGGTTAGCGAACTCAGAAAAATATATTATTATTTATAAGACACCTTAAATGTTCTTTAATTCTGATTTCATAATTACGAGTTGTTTTGCTAATATAAAATGAGGGACCAACATTGCATTTGAGTTTATATATTCCAGAATTAGTCAATTTATGGTCTTTATCTTTAGTATTTCTCAAAAAATTACGGATATTATTTCTTGTATAAAAAGCTGGTTTAATATTAGAAGGGAGATTTTTGCAACATTGAACTGAAAAATTATTAATATACAAAATTTTATGCCATTCTTTATCATTAATATTATTAGAATTGTATAGATATTTATTTTTTGAAATTTTGCTAGGGTTTTTATTTAGGACAGTGTTTTTCAATCTGTGGGTCGCCGGCAAAAGGAAAAAGGCGAGGTTCTAACAAAAATAAAAACACTATTTTAATAAGAAGGATGGGCTCTTTTATTTTTCAAAAATATTTCAAATTGTGGTGCTATTTTTGATATGTTAATAATCAAATCATTTTCTAAGTTAAGTCTGTTTCTCTTTTTAGTTTTAATGACCATTGAAGAGAATGTCAGTTCACATAAGTATGAAGTGGCAAATGACACTAATAATTTTATAGCTTCCCTTGCCAGTTCTAGATACTCTTCTTTTCTTTTCTTCCAAAACACGTCAACACTTTAAGAATGAAATGCCATTTTAAGCAAGCCGTCAGCAGCTAAATCTATAAGATTTTTTTTTCATATTTGTGGTGAGATCAGCCGGTTCTATTGATTTACCCAAGAAAGGGTTTATAATCCGTCAACGCCCATTGTCAGCTTCAGAGTGCAAGTATGGAAAGTATGTTAATAGTTTCTCTTGCAAATTGTGCAGGCCCTGACCACAAGTGATTGGTCTGTTGCATTATCTTCAACAGTTTTCTGAACACACGGAAAAGACTCAAATATATTGTTTTGCAGAGAGGTTGACCACAAATAATGAAGTTTCGCACGAAATGTTTTGAATTTATCTTTAGCTGTTAAAATGTTTTCTTCTCTACCTTGGAGGTTCTTGTTTAAATTATTAAGGTGGCTAAAAAGATCTGCCAGAAAGGCTAATTTCGGTAGGCAAACAGGATCAGAAACATGATTAGCATATTCAGATTTGGTATCTTTTAAAAAATCAACAATTCAGCTTTGAGTTCTAGAACTCTTGTCAATACATTTCCTTTGGATAGCCACCTGACCTCTGTGTGATAAAGGAGATTGTGATGAAGGGAACACATGTCTTTACAAATGGTTCTGAACAGCCGGGTTTACAAGATATTCTTTGATAGAATTCACAATTTGTATTACCTCCTTAAGCACGTCAATTAAATCAGAAGGTAAAACTTTAGCTTTTTTTACATTAGCTCCACACAGGAAGCACCGAGGAAAACAATTTCCCTAGGGGCCCATATCATCTTTAAGGATGCTGTGTGGAGGGTTTTTTAAGGGAAAGGAAGGAGAAAAAGACATGGGAAGGAAAAAGGTATGAGGGGTGGGTAGGAATCTGGGGGTCGGTGTGACCAGGAGTGACGGACGTATGAATCTATTCCTCACACTGCGGTGCAAGCGAAGGGTCGGGAGAATCCGACTGGAGGTCAAAAAGCCTCCCTCAATCAGTCTCCTCCGATCCAGCCCGACACGCAGTGGTTGGGCAAACGTATCCGCCAGCAAAACCTAGACAAACCTCATCCCATGAACCCGGACACCCCTGCTAAGTCACCAAACCCAGCGAACCACTTGGGGTGACCTGTGGCGGGGGTGTTGGTTGTCCAATAAATGGTTCCCGGGGCGGCGTTACCCATACCCGCCTCCCAAATTGAAATAAGCTGCTAGAGCTTATCGATGAAGAAAACAGTGTGTCCATGATACGTTTGGCATTATTGATTTTAATTTTGCAATAAGTCCGCTATTTTTGCCAGTTTTTAGCGATATATTTTTTCCAATCAATGTCGTAGTGGCAAGAGCTTTCTAAAAATATATCGTACAAATACTGGCCTGTAGTGTTTGCAGGAAGTGCTTTGCAAAATAAAATTTCTTTCATGATGCTGTCATCTGCTTCAACACGTACAAATACTACAAACTGAGCATCTGTAAATTCGTCAAACTGCAAAGTGAAATGTGGGCTCTTTTTTAATTTTTCGACTACTTAACTTGCTTTCGAATATCATTGGCCATATCGTTTATTCTGCGTGAAATAGTATTATCAGAAAGTGGTATGCTTTTTAACTTGTTTGCTGACCATAACTCCAACCATATCTACAGCTATGGCAAAATAAGATTTTCGGTCATTGTGTGCGGCTTCCCTGCTTTAGCGACTCGATATTTGACTTTGTAGGTAACTAATAATGCTGAATCGTTAACACTGGATACGACTAAGACCAAATTTACCATTTATTGAGATCTTTTGCAGAGTTTCGGTGCGGCCGTAGGTTCGGCAGAAAATCTGCCGAAACCGAAACTGATGCCGAAACTAGGTAGAAACTTGAAACCGAATTCGAACCTTCGGTCGGTCATTAAAAATAATTAACGTATTTAAATGACCAACTTTTTGTTTGTATCTATGGCCAAAGGGGGTCGCCAGAATTTTTCAACCCGTAAAGGGGTCGCGTGTTCAAAAAGACTGAAAAACACTGATTTAGGATATTATCAATTAATTTTGGTTCATATCCGTTATTTATAGCAATTTGTTTTATTATAGAAAGTTCAGAAAGAAACTATTATTAGACATTGGGACATTTACTAAGCGGTGTATCATGGAATGGAAGGTGGAGTGTTTTTGTGAGACAAGGTGGTTGGAGGTCTTATGAATTACTATGTCAGTGTATGTTGGCTTGCGATATATACTAAAATCGATTTTATTATTTATAATAGATAAAGTTAAATCCAAAAAGTTTAATTTTTCATTACCTATTTCTATCGTAAATTTTATTTGATTTTGAAAGGAATTTAAAAGGTTAAGAAAGTTGTTGAGTTGACGTTCGGATCCTGTCCAAATGACGAAGATGTCATCCACATATCTCTTCCATAGTAAAACATTGCTAAAAAGGGGTGATTTTAAAAACAGTTGTTTCCAAATCATTCATAAATATATCAGCAATCAGAGGGCTGGTGGGGGCTCCCGTTAGAAGGCCTTCTTTTTGTTGGTATATGACATTATTGTATTGAAAATAATTTTGATTTAAAACTAAGTTAAATAAACGAGTTAAGTCACTAGACAGATCTCTAGGTAATTTATAATCCTTCAATAATTTGGAAACAATTGCTTTACTTTCAGTGATAGGCACAATAGGAAACAGATTAATGACATCAAAAGACACAAGTGTAGCATTAATGGGAAGTACAAAATTTTTCAATGAGTCAATCATTTCAAAAGAGTTCATAATTAAATATTTTATTTAATTACATTTTATTAATGACGATAGTTTAAAACTTGGCGAATTACATGAAGAAACTACAGGTCTGATGGGTGTATTTATTTTATGGATTTTGAGAAACCCATATAATTTAGGTGATTTAAGATTTTTTCATTATATATTATCATATTTTAAAATGTCAGATTTACAAGATTTTAAGGCATTTGATACACTTTCGTTAAATTTATATGTTGGGTCTTTCGGTAAAATAACAAAATTATCACTATTAATAAATTCCATCACTTTGTTGTGGTAATCAGATTTGTCCGTAATGATTACAGTATTTCCCTTGTCTGCCTTTTTTAATATCAAATCTTCAACTTCAAGTTTCTTCTTTAAGTTTTTAAGATATTTATATTGTAAAAAAAGAAAAAAAAATTAAACAATTCAACTTTGTACAAACCACTTATTTAATGCGTAAATCCGACAGGTTTCGGAACAAACGTTACTTCTTCAGGGAAAGCTTATACTAATTTGACAGTTTCGAACAATGTTTTATTATGGTAGGGGTGGAGCCGTTGCTAGTTATGAATGTAGATTGGGTGGGCAGGTATTAATGTAGAGTGGGTGGGTAGGTGAACAAATCCATGATTGGGCTATAAGACAATATTTTTTGTTTGTTGATAATAGATTCACGTAATAAATGTGAATGGTAGAAGAAGTCGAGGACGCCCGAGAAAGACATGGCACGATCAAGTGAATCAGATACTTGAGTCAGGCCATGTCAAGAGTCAGAATAATAGAAGAGCATGTATGAGACGATGTACTAATATGAACGAGGCAAGAAGTGTGTACCAAGACCGAGTTGTTTGGCGGTCCGTCCTCTCTGCCTACCCCTGCGGCGAAACGGCGTGATGGTTAGTTAGTTAGTTAGTCAATACATTCACCTCCTTTTGTTTTGAATATTCCTTCTGAGTATTTTTAGGGTATCACAATATCGTTATGCATTGATGGTCTCCCCCTGAGGTAGAAATTCAACTAAAATGACGCCTTTTCGGTCCCAAAACCCTAAGTCCATGATTTTTTTGCCCGAAATTGTGGTTTTTGAATTTTTTGGCAAATGGGGAATTGATGTGACGTCACTTTGAGTTCTGTTTTTTTTTCCAGGGCTTGTAATGAGCCACCCACGATCATCTCTAGTCACAATAGAGCTCAGAAATCCTCACATTTTTTCTTGTAGGTGTTATGCTTTCCGTGAGTAAGAAGCAGATAACAGCACTTGGATTTTTACCGATATCTTTCACACGACTGAACACTACAACGTGAGTTTACGTACTACCATGTTCCTGTAATGCTCGCTCTAGTCTGGAGATCTCCCTCTACCACTCAGTGCTGCTAACCCTCAAAATATATAATAAAAAAAACAAGCTCGTTATGGCCACAGCACACTTACTTTCTGAACATCCCTCGTATATTTCATTATTACGTACCTTTCGCGATATTAATATAATGCTTTTATCCAGGTGACAAACGCGAATAAAATAAGCGTGTGTACCGTGCTAAATTATTAATTATCGTTTTGTTACACCAGTCAGTAGTCCAGTAGTCGGCAAGTTTTTATTTCGTCTAACGAAACTAGGTCGGTAAATAATCAGTACTAAAAACTTTTGCAATATAGATGATGATATAAAAGTAGATGTTAAAATTTTGTCGTAATATCATTAAATTTACAAAATTTGTCTTTTATATATCTTCTTTATATATATTTTTTGAACTATCTCTATATATTTCTACAGGAGATTGTCTGTGGCGGGACACTGGGCGGGTTGCGTGAATTTTTATGCAGATCTACAGTTTTATAATTTGCACACTTGACCATACGATGTACTTACATTAGATTTCGAAAAACTTGGGCTTAAAGTCTGGGTAACACCAGGGTCTTTATTTTCTTGCAATAACGTATTTTGTAAAATTGATTACCCTTACACGATTCGTGATGAAATCCTGAAACGAGTAGACTCCGTTAGAGATCTAGGAGTCTTACTTGACTCAAAGCTAATATTCAGAAACCATTGTCACCAAATCGTTCAAGAACCTCAGTAGCTTAAGAATCTTGTACTATTCATATGTAAGAAGTAGCTTAGAGTACGGCTCCGTGATTTGGTCCGCACACTATGCAATTCATCGGTGGAGTCTGTTAAAAAATACTTAAGAATATTAGCTTACAAATCTGGAGTACATCGGAATCTAGAGAACTATGCTGAAAGACTTCTCACTTTAGAGAAGTCTCACTCGCCAAAAGAAGACACATTTCAAATGTAATCTCTCTGTTTAAAATCATTAACAACATATATGCTTAATTTTTAATTAGTCAAATTAATCTAAATATAAGGCTAAAATTAACGAGAAACCTTGAAACCTTTTGGGTCGATACTTAAAAATTATGGCTTAACAATAGAGATGTTGAAACATTTTTTATTTGTTCATATGAAGCGGATACTTTGTGATGCGACATTATTAATTTAAAATAAAACAATAACTTTGTAAACACCACTTTTATTTTATATACTTTATGCCGACCGGGTTTCGCTACAACCGTAGCTTCATCAGGGCAGTATAATTCTCTACTAACATTAGGTTACATGTGTGTTATAATATATCATGGGCTGGACTCGTCAAGTGTAGGGGGAGGAAGAAGACATAGATGGAGAAATGGGAAGGGAACGGACGTGTTCTTTATCAATAGGGAACAATCTTAGTATGGGACTTTTATTTAAATTTAGTTGATTATTAATTACCTTACTATTAGTGTTTATGGCTTTCCTAAGTTCAAGTGCCTCTAAATTATCCAATCTTACACCGATATTGTTTTTATGAATCAGTTTGGCGCCGGCTGTTTTGTCAAATTTATGATCTTTTTCGATCAAGTGGTTTGCGAATTCTGAGAATCCACAGCTGTGTAGACATCTGAGATGTTCTTTGACACGGGTGTTTACATTTTTTATTTATATCACTTTATGTTTCTCACATACTACACACTTATTATTGCACTAGACACTATTGTACACACTTTTTACACAAACCGTTAGACAAATTTTAATTATAAGCTAACTGTTTTTGCTTTATATGCCCACTGTTTGTTTCTTTCTAGGTAAAAAAATAAAATGTTTACAAGTATACTACCCACGCCCACGCGCGGGCTGCGCCTTTGGTGGGTTCCCATTATTCACATGCTTTCTTAGTATTGTATGCATTGCTAGCATTGGCGCTACTTGCGGCCAACGCCAAACCCAAAACCTGGAAAGGACATGCAATAAACAAGCCGGCGGCTAGCTCTGCACAGCCGGCGCGAGCAAGGTCCCTCTTAAACCCAGGGCGAGTGTTTGTGGTTCGCTTGTAAATTCCTACTCCCCTTCCTTTCCTCAAAATCTCCAGGTCTCCTTCCTCAATCAGAACACAGTAGTTATGCACGAAAAAGGGTTTATTCATTTAAAGGTGAACAGGATTATACACAAGCCAGCCTCGGCACTAAACACATGGTTATTTGGCTAACTAAAATGCTATCGTTCTATCAACTCTCTCTCTACGCGTATATAGTGAAGTTAAATGTCAGTTCTTAGCACACAGAGGGGTAGCAAGGTTCATTGGTACTCACAAGCAGGAGATAGGCGGTCGTCAGACGGGTACTGGTTAGGCGGGAGCTTCTTGAGCATAATGCACAATCAAAGTAAAACATCGCGAGTTCAGTTTACGGGGAGCGCAATCACGGGGACACAGTTGTTATGCCGAAGGTCGGCCGAGGAAAGAATGCGGGGAGCCGCTCGGCGCTTGGCTACGGGCGCCGCGCGGCGCGGGGAGAGGGGGGCGGAGGGCCTGTGCAAGGGGTCAATTCGCTATTAGCTCGCACGGGAATCAATTCCGTAACGTAACAGCATCAAATGTAAAAATTGGGAAAAATAGAGGAAAAAAATATATTCAACACACTAAACTCTAAATTCGACCGTTGCGAACTCCTGCAACTCATAAATCTACGCGTACTTACAATAACAACACGACAAAATACACTCTCACTGCAGCATACTAGCGCAAATTCATTGCTTACTCCCCGATACAAAGGTTTTACACTGTGAGAACCTGACACGTGATTGGTGATATTGACATAATATAATGTTAACTTTGCGAATTTTGTGGACCGTGTAAAATGTAAATTCCTACACTATTACAAAAGTTGGGTCTTTGTAAACCTATCTGATGGCTGTATTTTTTAATTTTTGTTGCTTGTGAGTATTTTTTACCTAACCTGATTTTATTTTTACCATTTCTTTCTTATGTTTTAAAATTATCTGTAATTTAAAAATTGTAAAATCTTTTGATATCTGATTGATTTTGGATAAAAATTTGGAAAATCTTCAGACACCGTTATCAAAAACATTAGAAATGCAGATACGTTTCTTTTGCTGTAATAATAATTGCGGCAATACGTTAAAAAAGTAAAGGAAATATATTCCATTTAAATTTGAATCCTGTAGTGTCAGTTAGAATGCAATTATCAATTGTCACTTTTTTCTATGATTTGATTTAAAATATGAGATTTTGTTCAAAGAAACCATTCAAAGGAAAGTGATATAAATAAACATAAATGTCGTTTCTTTGTTAAAAAACTTAGCAACACAAGTGTTTTATTTATAAATTAATAGAAAGGAATTAAACCTCTCAAATTATTATACATATATACGAGTATATATATTTTTTTTCATTAACTCCACACATGAGGCCCTGAGGAAAATAACATATAATAATATATCATGTCATGTCATCTTTGGGGATGCTGTGTGGAGGGTCTTTTTAGGAAAAGAAAGGAGAGGAAGTCGTAATAATTATAATTTATAAAAAATAGATAAGCACAACAAATCAAAATCACTGGAAAGGAAATAAAAGGATCACTGAAAAGGAAATAAGAATGGTGAACGGAACACTATAATTAACAAGGTTCAGCTTTTATACTTTAGACCGACATTGTTATATTATTCTATTATAAAACGTGACGGGGGAAACATATCTACGTATTAACTAATTATTCGCAGATGACTCGTAGATTTAAAATAAAGGTATCTACGTTTAAAATACACACAGCTATTATCTATTATCTAGTTCTTTAGTTGAATGCTATCCGAGGCCACAAGTTGATGACCTATGACATAAACAAATCCATTTGCTTTGTGTCATGTCATGAAGGTCGAAACGCTTCATCTATTGTCTTGATGTACGAATGTCCGGCCAATACAAAATTGAATTATATAAATCCCTTTTGATGTGAATATCACACAAGTGACCCAACTATTGGAGCATGCCAGTGGAACAACAAATTGAAATTGCCAGAACCATATGGTCACAAAATACGACTAAATTCATTGTAAACATTGTGTTTCTATTTTCTTGATGGTGGTCTTTCACCTAGATGATTTTGGTGACACCAGCGCTTCTACCATTTCTTGTCTTATAAAATATGAGCCATTCAGTACTCGTTATAAATCAAATAGTATTTTCAGTCATTAATTTACAATTTGGGGGGCGGATATGGGTACCGCCGCCCCGGGAACTATTTACTGGATAACCAACACCTCTGCCATAGGTAACCCCAAGTGGTTCGCTACGTTGGTTGACATTGCAGGGGTGCCCGGGTTCATGGGGTGAGGTTTATCTAGGTCTTTACCGGCAGATGCCTTTGCTCACCTGCTGCGTGGCGGGATGAATCGGGTGAGATTGGTTGAGGGAGTCCTTTTGATTTCTCCAGCCGGACTCTCGACCCATCGCCTTGCACCTTAGTGGGATAGTGGGATCACTCCTGAACACACTGATCCCCAGATTCCTACCGACCCTTCGTACCTTTTTGAACCTTTTTAGCGTCGCAGGCCATTTGGATGTTCATACTTTAACCCGCGGGCCGCACTCCGATTTCCGTCTCGGGGGTGGGGGGGGGGGGGGAGAGCCACATTTGAATCAAAGAACTGGTTTTACTGTTACTCAGAACATGCAAATGGTTTTCCTGAAATTCTGGCTGCATATAGTCTGCAACCAGAATTTTATAACTGCACTTTGAACACGGGAATGGTTTCCGTCAAAATGCATCAGCAGATGAAATCACAACTGAAATTTTTCGTTGCATTCTGAACATGGAACTAGTTTCAATTTAGATTAAATTTGCATGCGGGGAATTAAAACTACACTCAGAATATGAAATCGGCTTTCTTCTAATTCTGGCAGCATAAACAAAGAAATTAAAATTTTATACATGCACTTCCACCTAATGTGTTTTCGTTGCATTCTTAACACAGCACTGGTTTTAATTACAGATTGAATCTGTACGGAATTAAAACTATACTCAGAACGTAAAATTGCTTTCCTCCAATAATAATGGCAGCACATATGCAACTACAAATTCATAACTGTATATTTATGCACTTCACACATTTATATTAATGCACTTCACACACGAGAATGGTTTCTTACGAAACGCGTTACCGAGATAAAACCCCACCTGGATTTTTTTCGTTGCATTCTGAACACAGAACTGGTGTTAATTATAAAGTGAGTTTGTACGCAGGGAATTAAAACACCACCCAGAACAAGAAAATGGCTTTCCTCAAATACTGTAGCACAAAGTAAGCAACTAGAATTTTATAAATGCACTTCTAACACGAAAAATGCGTCAAAAAAACCCCACCTGGAATTTTTTTCATTGAATTCTAAACACAGAACTGGTTTCAGTTATAGGGTGAATCTATACGCGGAGACTTAAAACTACTGAGTGTAGCCATTTCACTGAGTACATGAAAGTGGCTTTTCTGTAATACTGGCAGCAAAAAAGCAACTAGAATTTTATAAGTGCACTTCAAAAACTAGAACGGGTTTCCACAAAATGCGTAAGCAGACAAAACCACACATGGAATTTTTTCAAGGAATTTTTCCAAGGATTTTTTTCATTGCATTTACACACAAAACTGGTTTTTCCGTCAGAGCGAATTATATTATGAGTCCCTAGCTTTAATTAATACTGCACCTAGAATGGTTTTCCATTCGAAATGCGTTATGGTTAGCAAATGAATCCGCAACAGGAATTTGCATTGTGAACACAAGATTGGTTTTACCTTTAGAATGAATCTGCATAGGATTCCACTAGTCAACCTGCTTAAATTAAGTTGTACTCTGATTTTGTGAATGCTTTTTCTAAATTTTGTAGCATATTTTTTGCCCGCAATATAATTTGATATTTATTTTACTAATTACAATAAATTACTTGTAGTGATTTTTTTAAGTCAGAAGTATGGCAATTATTATGGCATTTATGTTTGTATTATAAACAAAATGTTAAGGGACGTGCTTGACTTAATATAATCAGTGATTCCTGACTTAATTTGGGGAGATTGTTAAATCTAACTTTAATATAAACTTGAATACTATAAAAAAAAGGAAATTGAGTTGTAATGTGACATGCCAATATGTAATGTATAAGGTCGTTTTTTTAATTTTTTAGTAACGTTTGTAATATTTTAATATTAATTCCACATAGGAGGCCCTGAGAAAAGTAATTCTCCTCAGGGCCTATGTCATCTTTGAGGATGCTGTGTGGAGGGTCTTTTTAGGAAAGAAAGGAGAGGAAGTTCTGGGAAGGAAAAGGTTATTAGGAGTGGGTAGGAATCTGGGGGTCAGTGTGTCCAGGAGTGACAGGCGTACGAATCCATCTCTCTCACTGCGGTGCAAGACGATTTTCCGAAAGAGTACGGCTGGAGAAGTCAAAGGGACTCTCTCAACCATTCTCTCCTGATCTGGTCTGCCATGCAGCTTGTAGGCAGACGCATCCGCAGACCCGGACAAACCTAACCCCATGAACCCGGGCACCCCTGCTAAGTCACTAAACGTAGCGAACCACTTGGAGTGACCTATGGCATAGGTGTTAGTTATCCAATAAATGATTCCAGAGGCGGCGGTACCCATACCCGCCTCCCAAAAAAAATGCGGTCACAATTTTTTTGTAAGTGTGCACAATATTATTTGAAAACATTAAATAATAAAATAATACATGAACCCAAATGCAGGAAAGGGCCGGTCTCCACCTCAGTGAAACCAAATAAACCTTTTTTGGTTTGACTGTGTTGAATGTGAATCTTCCCGACCGGGCCAGATCGGGAGTTGGTAAGATCGACATTTATTTTGTATATTAAGCCTTGATACGAGTACTTTAATTTCTTCGTCAAGAAAAATGCAAATTAGCTCGCCTGTGTACATGATTGCCACCAAATCATATAATACATTTTTATCGACGAGTCTATTTGCTAGTTTCCTAGTACGTGATTGCCACCAAATCATATAATACATTTTTATCGACGAGTCTATTTGCTAGTTTCCTAGTACGTGATTGCCACCAAATCATATAATAATAGTACGTGATTGCCACCAAATCATATAATACATTTTTATCGACGAGTCTATTTGCTAGTTTCCTAGCACGTCATTGCCACCAAATCATATAATATATTTTTATCTATTTTTTATTTATTTTAGTCTATTTGCTAGTTTCCTAGTGACGAGTAGATCTCGTTTCTGCAACATATATTCAAGCAATGAAGAAAACAAAAGTGAAATTCAAATAATAAAAATTAATAATTTTAAAAATAAAAACCAAAAAGCAAAATATGAATTTATGTCTTAAATTATGCATCATAAGTTTTGGAAATTGTTACGCGTAGGTACGTAAGAACATCTATAAAACTTATGTTTTATATTTATGACTTTAAAGGAATTTAAAAAATTATAATTATGAACAGTATATTTTCTTTCTTTTAACTCGGCCCTATGGTATGGTCCGTGACATGATATCATAAACCATGATGATCATGATTGCTGGAAAACGATCAATAGCGGGAATCGTCTCTTTGTGCAGGATCCAAAGTAGAAGAATTGCCAAATATGAACAGTTTATAAAAAACATAATAACCGGTTCAACTTGGTTTTGTTGCAGATATAGTAGACAATAGACATACTAACCTTTGAAGTTAGTTGAGACATTTCAGAAATACACTGTTTCCTTCATTAATTTTCTTGGAGGTCATTGGATTCAAAGGAAAAAGTTGTTATTTAATGGTTGCAGCGTGCGCCATTTTTTCACAGTTAAACGTTGAATTTTTAGCACTACTTACAAACCAATGTCGGAGAGTTTGTTGTTGATTTCCATTCTTGATGAGCTTTACATTAACAGGTTCAATCTTCTCGGACTCTGGAATACCTTTAAGTTTTGCTTCACCTTTAATTGGTCTTGAGATCACTTCCCAAATCCAGAAGTTTCTTTTTTTACATTAACCCCTTACAGGAGGCCCTGATGAAAATACTTTCCTCAGGGCCTATGTCATCTTAGGCGATGCTGTGTGGACGGTATTTTTAAGGAAGGGAAGGATAGAAAGTTCTGGGGAGGAAAAAGGTATGAGGGGTGGGTAGGAATCTGGGGATCAGTATGTCCAGGAGTTATAGATGTATGAATCAATCACTCTAATTGCAGTGCAAGCCAATGGGTTGAGAGAGTTCGACTGGAAAGGTTAAAAGGCCCCTCTCAACCAGTCTCTCTCGATCCGGCCCGCCACGCAGCAGGTGGGCAGACGCATCCGCCGCCAAGACCTGGATAAACCTCACCCCATGAACCCGGGCACCCCTGCTACCAAACGTAGAGAACCACTTGGGATGACCTACGGCACAAGTGTTGGTTATCCAATAGATGGTTCTTGGGGCGGCGGTACCCATACCCCCTTCCCAAATTGAATTATTTACATATTATAATAAATTTTTCTTGTCAATAAGTAAATGCAGCATGTTCTTTGAATAAATTCCGCAAGTGACCTCAAATTCTAAGAATTCTAATTGGCAATACATTGAATTGATAAAGATCACTCTTCAGAAATCGTATATGTAGGTCTACGCCTGAATAATCTGGAAGCTCTAAAAATAAAGAAACCCTAAAAACAAATAAAATCAATGATTAAATAAACAATCAGATTTTTCGAATAGTGAATAATAAAAACAATTTTAAATATGTTTCCCTTCCCTACACTCACTCTTACCTCCTCTTTCTTACTTATTTCCCCTTCGCCCCCCGCCAAAGTTGATGTTCCCTCTCCCTCTTCTGTGTTTTCTATGCGCTGTAATTCGGTAATTATTGTAGTATGTTTTTATTTTATTTATTTTTAAAATGTATTTATTGCGCGGCCTTTATACTTTTACGGATATGTTATATTTACTTTTATATTACATGTCGAAAATTTAAAAACATTTTATAGAAATACATATCCTTATCACTATATATGGTCAGAAGAATAAATACTTTTTTTGTATTTTACAAACTTAATACAGAATTATAAATTATATTCACTATTATTTTTTTTTTGCTTTAATTGAAACTAAAACCTTCACAGTTTGTGGATGTGTGGATGCATCTTGTGGATGTGCGGATGCATAGCTCTTCCAGAATTGGTGTTAGTGCATCTGGCTGTCCATGGAATCCTGAATATTTTTCTCCACCACCACATTATGAGGGCGTCTATCCACTTTCTTTTGCTGGCTCTAAGTGTCCACGTTTTCACACTAAATAGGATGTGGAACATCAGCGCTTGGATGAGTCTAGTCTCGCGGTGGTCTTCGTTGTCCCTTCTCTGTCACTCCATTATCTTTTGCCATTTGCTCATGGCGTCTTTTGTCTCGCAAATCCTTCTTTTCACTTTTGTTTCACAACCTCTATCGTCACTTATTGACGAGCCCCGGAAAAAGTATCGGAAAACCAAATAAAGATCGTTATTTTTCATCTTAATTTTGTCTTTAAAACCGACAAAACTTTGAATTGCCGTATCGTCCAATATACGAGTAACTGTGGTTTTTTCACAATTTTATGCGTAATCGAAGATTGAAATTGGAAGGATTTGGAATGTTTTAACAATACAATGATATTTATTTTTGATGGTTTGAACAGATATTATCTATATGATGAAGCGGGTAGGGTCATGACATGTTTTCTTTTACGCGTTAAGTACGCATATACAATCTCTTTCCCAGTATCCTCAAAACAGCGAATCGGATAAACAAACTAAAAAAATCTCAAGATAAGATAAGTGAACAAAATTGTAGTATAGATAAGAATAACGTAAGTTAAATAGTATTATGTAGTTGTATTACCCACACACGGGGCATGGTGGGTTCCCGTTACTTACTTTTGTATTATATTTATTTAATAGGGAACATTTCATACGAACGTAAAATTAATAAAAAAATGTTTGTGCTTACCTAAGTTAAAATAAATGGAAAAAGATAGAGTTCAAAAAAAGTTAATAAGTTTGTAACTTTTTTCTTTTAACTACAAACAAACAATAAATCAAGTATTATATTCGACCACCATAACACGGGCTTGTGCCTAGCATGTTGTGCCTACAAACTCCAAAAATAAGGTATGTAACAATCAAAGCAATGAATAAAGATAAAAAAAAATCTTGATCTAGGATGCCTACCTAATAATCTAGGTACCTAATCACCCACATACGTATACGTAGATGTGCATATACGGAAAACGACATGTTTGTTTAGTTGGCTATTTAAAAGCAAGGCATTACTTATGTGAATGGTAATTGTAAATAAAGTAATGAATGCAGATTGAATGGGAGAATAGAAATATATAAACGAGTAATGATAGAAAACGCATAGGTATTAAAATAAATATTATAAAGTATAATATTATAAAACATAAATATATACCTCTACTACTAATAATTTAAGGCATCTGCTGACAAGACGTGGTTTACGAGTATCTTTCTAAATTAAAAAAGTTCATTTTTGAAATTTGACGACAATTACAGTTGAGTCATCATCATCAGAATTAAAATTAATGTTATGTACATACAGTTTTTGATGATATATTCAGTACAAACATTTGCATATTTGTGTGTACCAGAATATTACTTACGTATTTATTTATTTGATACGCTAACTAGCAATTATTTCATCAATATTTTAGAAACATGTTTAAACAAATGGTTTATCGGTTAAAACTTGGCATTGAAGCATGTCATCTAATCAAACAGGATATCGAATAAATAAGAAGCGGCGTGCTCCGCGGATACAAGGCAGTTCACCGAAACCTTCCACCAAACCAAGTAAAATAATTATTCTCCACTCCACTGAGTCCACTTGCCGCCTGCAACAATTCTTGCGAAGGTAAAATGTACATTATAATACGAATACTATAATATTATATTATCATCTTGTCATAATACTCGTAAATCGTCAGATGCAGAACGCACTTTAGTCACTTGCTCGATTCGCGGCGAACTTGTTACGGCCAGTTTGTTCATTCAATGTTAATACTTTATTCTTCTGACTCTATAAATAATAACGCAATATCTAACCTCTGGTGCACGACATCCATTACCAGGTGCAGAATGTATTGTGATGGTCATCGTTTTACATCCTTGACACATTTCTATTTAAAGGTAAAGGCACTTAAGATTTACTTGCAATCGGGACTCTCCTCGAAGAACCTCCTTTTATAAAACGTGGGTTTTTATGATTACAGAGATATTTTAAATTATGTTCGGCTAGAACCTTATTGATGTCGGAAATAATTAAACTAAATAAACAATTAAAAGAAAAAAAAACTTTGTATTCACCATGTATTCAATCAAAATTATCAACATGTTTCGAAACCAATAGGTTCTTCGTCAGAATAAAATAAAATAAAATTAACATAGACAACAATAGTTAACTAAATAAAAATATTTTATTTTGACGAAGGAAGTATTGATTTCGTAACATGTTGATGAGCTTAATTAAATAAGTGGTGACTACAAAGTGATTTGTTTTCATTTAACTAAAATTGCGCCACAAAGTGAATTAAAGAAGTTAAAAAATACGAGTATTGAAGAATTCAATAGAGAATATTCATATATAAATTTTAAAAGAATGTGAGTTAAATTATTTTCTCCTTATTTTACTTGCGTCAAATCAAACAGTTCTACGCAATATTATTTATTGTGTACGCATTTGCATGAAACGTTGAATTTCCGCATTAACATATTGATATGAATGACATATCGATATGTTAATGCTACCCAAACAAATTTACTAATTCCGAATAGAGGAGAAGTCCCGAGTTGGAGTTTTGCTCGTAACCTTATCTGCAATATTTCCTGTATCTTTTTCTATTTCATATTATTTAATAACTAACCGACCATGACATCGCCTTCTTTTTTTACATGAGCTCCACACAGGGGGCCCAGAGAAAAATGATTTCCCTCAGGGCCTATGTCATCTTTGGGGATGCTGTGTCGAGGGTTTTTTTAAGGAAGGTAGGAGAGGGAAGTTCTGGGAAGGAAAAGGGTTTCAGGGGTGGGTAGGAATCTGTGTGTAGGAATTCTATCTGGGTTCCACAGTCACAAATAGGATAGACTTCCACACGACTCACTTCATTTACATTCACGTATCGTCTTATAGTTATCAGAACCATGTCGACCAATAATGTAGTTTTAATAATTAAAAATTATACGCTTGCGTAGAGAGTTCCCGGGAACTTCAGTCACAAAATCATCAAATCTATAATCGAAAGTCAAAATTGAATTATGGCGCTGGCATTCAAACGTGACGGAGGTTCGAATAATTGACGCTAAATATTATATTATAAGAAGTAATACATTTATTGGCGAAGTAAAATCATGATATTAGATATATATAAGTGCGAAGCCAGGGCATCGCGTAAGACTTCAGCTAGTTATTTAATAAGTTGGGTTTGTTCACATTATTTATCATATCAAGATTTGCTGTTACAACACTATTCATAGTCATCGAATTCAGCTTTGAATTTCTCCGGAATTTTTTCTTGTAAACTACCCGATAATAATATTAACGGTTAGAAATATCGTAATCTCAGAAAGCGAACAACGTAATATCGATGAAACGCATTTGAGAATGAATTAGAAGTAACTAAGATTTTAAAACTGGATCCCCCGTCCCTGAGAGCAGCTCGGGGCAGAAGTTCAAGAGTTTCCACTATCCGGTGGAGAGAAGGCTGTTACATTACGTATGTAGTGCTGTGCTACGAGTATTGCGTTGCGGCCGCGGAGAAGAGTGGCAGTTGACAGTGCACCGGTCACCGTTTACCGAGAGATCACATCGTCTGCGTCAGTCAACACACAACCGACAGTTTATTACAAAATACGTTTTCCGTTAATCAACCAGTTCTAGTGAGGTAATCGTAAACACTTGTTCACACTTGAACATATACTTCTACTTGCGGTTTATTTTATTACCGATTCACTATTCCGGAGTAAGATTGATTCCCATCTTAAATACTGATCTTTTATTAAAAATAAAGCACGGAATTCAGTACGAGAAAGCCACCCTTTAAAGCACATAGATTATTTTTTTTTGTGAACTCTTGTTACGAAATGAAAAGCGCCCTCAGGGGTATTTTAATGGTTCCACGACAACTCGACAAAGTGGCATTTAAACAAAGTGGCATTTGAAAAATTACAAAAAAAATAAAATTGGAAAATAGCCCATAACTCAACCCATTTACCCTTTGTTCATCACTTTTAATGACCTTTCAAAAAAAGGTATTGAAGTTGCGTGATTCGGAGTTTTCCGGTCACTTATTTTAATAATTACCTTGCACACTAGTGATGTAGAGATTACTTTAAAAAATATTATGTATCGTTAAAAATATTTTGCGTCATCACTGTTTCTGCAAGTCAAGTAAGTAAGAAATTAAACATTTTAAAATAGGGACCAGAGAAACATAGAATATTAATTATTGTAACTAATCACTCGATAGGAGCGTAAACCTGAAAAAATATTTTTGTTTTGAAGAGTTTTAATTTTAAAAAAAATTAAAATTAAAGTACCAAATGTAAATTGAAAATTAAAACTCTTCAAAACAAAAAGTCTAGAAATTGTTACATAGTTAATGCCCAAGAAATACAAAAAACAAGGTAAGTACTATTTTGTGTGTTTAATAGTTTATTTTTAATTTTTGAAGCAGAATTTTTTAATTGAACTCCGAAACAGCTGACATTATGATAATCCACTTAATTATTGCGAAATTAATACATTTTTAAAAATATTTTATGCAAACAATATTTTCAGCACGGGAGGTTCCAGCGAATATTGATATATTATGTACCTACGTATTGGATAAGTTTTAAGATTTTCACGGCCAAAAGCATTTTCGTTATTTGTTTTTGGGGTGTTATGCCGTGTTGCGCTACCTCCTTCTTTAGCCAACGTTTCGGATATCGTTGCAGTGTCCATCATCAGGGCAGATCCGGTAGATGTGACACACGGTATAACACCCCAAAAACAAATAACGAAAATACCTATGTATTATATATACCTATAAATTACCCGTCGTTTGAAATTTTTAAATATTACAACTTTAGAAAACGGAGGCGAAAAATAAATGACCTAAGTTTTTATTAAAAATACTAGCTGGTCCCGGCATGCATTGCTATGCCATTTAATAAAGAAATTGTTTCTCCCTGAGTGTCCTTTCCCATTCGTCCCGTTCCCCTTCCGCCCCCCCTTCTTCTCCTGCGTCCTCTTCCCCTCTCGTGTTCTCACTCCGTCACCTCCACCTTCCCTCTCCCCACTCAACTCCCCCCCCTCCCTTACCCCGTATCGCAAACCCTTCTCCCGAGTTCTCCTCCCCCCTCCCAGGTTCCCCTCCCCCTCCCAGGTTCCCCTCCACCCTCTCGCCTTCGCCTTCCACCTTCCCCGCCTTCCCTCTTCCCTTTACCGCTCCCACGTCGCGCCAACCCTCCTCCCGCGTTCCATATATTCAATCCCAGTACATTCAGTTTTTAAACAGCCCGCGTGCCACCTTTTACAAATTTTATTCAAATATCCATTTTTCATGTATATTAAATTTGGTACCTAACAGAGGTACCTATTTAAAATATCTAAAATTCTTGATTCGATTCAAACTATTAGGAATTTCGATTCAAACTATTAACTACTTTAAATAAATTTATCAGCTTAAAGATTTTCAAAACTAGAATTTTATTTTACAATCATTGTTTTGCAAAATGTCATTCTCAAACACGCGTACTGTCAAACGTGCGATAGTCGTTTAGGTTAGTAATAGGTTTTCTGAAATTATCCAATTTTCTGCACAATTTTCTTAATTTTTCTCTTCGTTAGAACCATCCTCGTACTTCAAGGAATATTCTAAAAAAAGAATTAGCGAAATCGGTTCAGCTGATCTCGAGATTTGCGCTTAGCAACACATTTAGCGATTCATTTTTATATATAAGACTAGCTGATCCGGCGAACTTCGTACCGCCTCAGAATCAAAAACTGTTGTCAACTTATTAGCTGAATTGATCTAAATTGTTTCTCCCTGCGTATACCATACCTTGATCTAAATTGTTTCTCCCTGCGTATCCTTTCCCCTCTCGCGTTCCCTCTCCCTCTCCCCACTCCACTTCTCCCCTTCCCCCGTCCCGCTAACCCCCCTTCCTGAATTCCTTTCCCCCCTCCCCCCTCCCCCTGTTAAAAGGGCACTTAAATAAAAGAAAAGTAAAAACATTATAATATTCCATGAAAACTTAACAGATTTTTTAGTCATTTTCATCTTGTTTAGAATCACTTTGTATTTCCTGCATATAATAAATAAATAATGCAATAAAGTTTCTGTATTTAAATGATGTCCCCTGATTTTGCAGATAAAATGTTCTACATTGGATTTCTGTTAGTGGTGCTAGCACAGCACTGCCAGGCACAGGTTCCTTTTTTTGGCTACTGCGATGCCAACATTAAGCCCATGCAAAATTTTGACCCTACGAGGGTAAGTGTCACCGTTTTATTTACTTATTATTGGAAATATTTACGATAACTATTAGTAATCGTTTTTAATAATCTTTAATTTCTTAATATTATAGATTGTTTAATTTCTTTCCAGTATATAATAATGTTTAACAAATTATAAAAGTTGTATAATACTTGGACACGACTACACGTTACGCGTGCCCCATCGCCTTCACAGTTGACTTGAAAATTTCCAATGAAAAGTGCGAATATAAAAAAAGCGTTGATACCAAAACTTAAACACTGTTGAATACCGACCAGTAGCGGTGAAGCAGGTCTTTCGGAGATTAATATAATACGTATATATATATATATATATATATATATTAAATATTTCTACTTTAAATGGGTCTTTGTCTTTTCCCCCACGAACTTCAGATATGCAAAAGATAAAGAAAAATAGAAATCTTTAGAGGAGGCCAATGTCGAAAGACAAGCTGTTTCTAAAAATAATTACCCAAACCCTGAGAGTTTAGAATAATATTTAAAAAAAAAAAACAAAAAAAATACATCAGAAAAATGTTTTATAAGTTTCAGCAATAAAGGCTAATTTTATTTATTTTTTTTGGTATATTTCTACTTTGATCTAAAATAAGCTTATAGTTACGTTAGCGCCTAACTAAAATTCGGCGATTCATTAAAACGTCTGTTGCTAAAGAAACTTATGTGCTTGTACCACAAAAATACAAGTGTGCAGTTCACATGCGCTAGAAGTGAAACCTTCAGAAAACTAAAGTAGACAAGAGTGGGAAGGCCACGAAGTACCGCACAAATAGGAGACCGATTTTTCTATCTCAGTTTTTCGTAGACTAAATCCTATGGATATTTATGTGTTTGTCTCTTTTTATTGTCGCTTTTTCGTTACATCGAGTTTCAAATCACAACGGCGCTAAAGAAGTTTTCACTTGAAAAAATAGTTTTAAATTCGAGAATCACAATTTATTCAATAAACTATTAATTTTTTTGCACAAACTAGTAATGCCTTCAGCAATCGACTTATTTTAATATCTGTAAAAAACAGATTCATAACATTTTTTGTTGATACTTGTGAAATGTTATTCCTTTCAAATTTGGTGTTAAAAATGTCCTGCATGGTGCGCTCACGGTCACCTAGTTCAGGGGTCGGCAACCTTTTGAGTCTGAAGAGCCAAAAATTACAATTTACAAAATTTCAAAGTTTTTAAAGAGCCACATTATTTTTTGCCGACACTATATAGTACTTGCATAAATACATTTTTAGGGGAGGGGGGGGGGGGGCTGGATAATTTCACTGTGGTAAAGGGGGCGATTCGGTTAAGAAAGACTGGTTCAATTCAACTCCAAATGGCTCAATGTGGATTTCGTTACTATTTGTGTTGAAAGGATTTACTATGAATGCTGGAGTGCTTTTATTGGTTTTGAATTGCTGAAATCCGTCAGCAAATTCATCCTTAATTTTTTTTATAACTGTACTGAAGTAATTCATGTCAATAGTTGCACTGGTATTATTGCGGTATTGCTTTAGAAATTAAAAATTAAGTGATTTACCGCTCTGAATATCTTCTGCAAAAATAATTAATTTTTCTTCGAAACAAACCAATTCTTCTACCAAAACATAGGCTGGGTTCCCCTTTCCTTGCAGTTTTAGATAATTTTTATATATTTACATACATACCTTTGAGAGGATAATTCGCTTCTAACTCTTCTACTTGAAATAACAAACTTTACGTCACAGCCAAAGCACTGGTGAAGACGACAAACTGTCTTGCGTCGAAAGCGAATTCAAAGGGGAGGGGCGCGGTACAAGTACAAGTAGCTGAGAGATAGAAATGGTGCCTAATCCTTGTTCATCGATTATGAACGATTTTTAATATATTTTTTTTAATAAATACGGTACGTGCATACGGAACTAAAGAGCCGCAGCTTCAGATACAAAGAGCCGCATGTGGCTCGCGAGCCGCAGGTTGCCGACCCCTGACCTAGTTAAATCACAAGGTTTGCACGTCTCCCGCTCTGGCGCCACTAGTCATTATTTATTTATTCATTTTCGGGAAAACGACAGTTTACATTTTATCATGTGGATTAATTGCGGATTTCTTCCCTGTGACTTTACCTTCAAGAAATTTTAAAAGAAAATCAAAAAATCTGTCGTGACAAGTTAGAAAAACATTTATTTAATGGAGCTTGTTCTGGTGGTACTTGATGATATCTTAAGATAAGATGCACGTAAGATTTGTTTAAAGATATATTGCAATCATGCAGATAAATGGTGTTTATAATACACTCATTATATTATTTGCTTGCTTTTGTAATTTTAAAAATTATTTAAAATTTTTGTTTTTTTTTCTATAATTTTTTGTTATCCACTGTAAGAACAGTTTTTTTTAAATTATATTAATAACGAGCACTTCTTCCCTAAAACTCAGGCATCAGCTTAGATTAGAAAATAATATAAAGATGCACAAAATTGTGCACTGCAAATCTGTTCAGTACGTAAAGTAAATTTAAAATAATAATAAATATCGAATATAGAAAACATAAAATATATATGTAATATATAACTCTGTTTTAGAAAAACCCTTCAAGACACATTTTTTACTGATTAAGGCATATTTAATACTAAAAACTCGGTAGGGTATTTTCCTAATAAAGGCATTTTTAATACTAAAAACTCGGTAGGGTATCTTTTCTAATTAAGGCATTTTTAATACTAAAAACTTGGTTGGGTATTTTTTCTAATTAAGACAATTTAATACTAAACACTAAATTTATGCACACATTTTTTATTACGTTATCTCGAGAAATTATTGAACCTTCAAATATCTCATAATTATAGATAGAATGGAAATATTTTATTTTCGAAAAACTAATGACCACTGTCATCTTCAGTTTTTCAATTTTATGAATTTGTTAATTTTTGTTCGTATTTTCTCGTTCAACATTTTCATTTTGTGGCTTGAAGGGTTTTACCAAACCACAGTTTATATCATATTATAATAAAGAAAGCACACAATACTCGTATCAAAAGTTAGATACATATAATAATAGCTCCACACATGAGAAGACAGGATATGCACATAAAATAATTAAATTAAAAACAGAATTATTTTTTCACTCTTTGTTTATCTACGGCATTATAAGTTGGGGAGATTCTTTAAAAAACAATATAAACTCAGTTTAGGTTTCACGAAAAATCGTTATGAAAGTACCTAATGCATAAAAAATCTACTTGAAAACAAGACTTGAAGTATAGATTATACAAAAATTATAAAAAAATAATTACGTATGAAAAACACCTCGTGCGCCTCTCTGAATCCTATGATTATTATCTTCAACCTACCTTACAATATATGGTTATCTTTCGAGTGCAATTTGTAACCAACAATTGTAAACCAAACAAGTGCAAACTTCAGATGACCCCGTCCGCGGTCCGTAAGCAAACTATAGGTGCTTATTCATATTGATCCTCTTATATATTATATAATTTGTTTTTCTAAAGATGAAATGTAACGATGATTTGGTGTTTGTTGTATAAATATTAAATATGAAGGTTATATTGTGGTTTACCGCCAACGATCACGAATTTCTGAGACTGTTGCAATGTTGTTATTGCTGTGAACGACAATGTAATAATAACATTTAAAACATTTGGAAACGCGTTAGCATGGCACTTGATAAAGAATTTTTTTCTCCCTGCGTGTCCTTTCCCATTCGTCCCGTTCTTCTTCCGCCTCCCATTCATCTCCCGCGTCCCCTTCCCCTCTCACGTTCCCATTCCGCCTTCTCCGCCTTCCCTCTCCCACTCCTTTCGCCCGCTTCCCCCGTCCCACGAACCCCCTCCCGAGTTCCCCTCCCCCCTCCCGAGTTCCTCTCCCCCCTCCCGAGTTCTTCTCTCCCCCTCCCGAATTCCACTTCCCCCTCCCGAGTTCCTCTCCCCCTCCCGAGTTCCTCTACCCCCTCCCGAGTTCCTCTTCTCCCTACCGAGTTCCTATCCCCCCTCCCAAGTAGGACTCCCCCCCCCAAGTTCCTCACCCCTCTCGCCCCTTCCGCATTCCATACATTTAGTCCGGTACATTCAGTTTTCAAGCAGCTCGCGTGCCACCTATTGCATTTTTTTTTACAAAGTTCATAATGCCAGAGTTTAGTTATAGAAACCTTCGCGGGCGAGCTTTCAAGAACTCGCCAAAGTTTTCTCGTAATCGGTTGAATGGTTTAGTAACGCATTTTCATGATGCCAGAGCTCGCTGTTATATGTAGAAACCATCGCGGGCATGCGCACATCAAATTCCCAACGTTTCATCGCAATCGGATGAACGGTTAGCAATGAAAATGATGCCAGAACTCACTATTTTATAGAAACCATCGCGGGCATGTGCACCTCAAATCCCCAATTCTTCTGTTTACTCTAGAAGTCACTTATTTATTCATTGGTGATCTGCAGTTATGCTAGGGAATATGGGAAGTTACCGAAAGTTATCCTATCAATTCTTATCGATCGAATGTGCTACGGGCCAAGAAATGAAATGAAACGTTTATTTCGTTGTCGTTCTTAACAAAAATTTTACGAGTCATTTTGACACTTCACACGACACATTTTGGCAGGCGGGTATGGGTACTGCCGCCCCGGGAACCATTTATTAGATTTTTTTTATTTTTTTTTACATTAACTCCACACAGGAGGCCCTGAGGAAAATAACTTCCCTCAGGGCCTATGTCATCTTTGAAGATGCTATGTGGAGGGTCTTTTTGAGAAAAGGAAGGAGTAAACACGGGTCTTGAAGAGACCCATGTTGTAGGAGGGAGGAAACACAGAGGCCAACCAATAACCAACACCTCTGCCATAGGTCACCCCAAGTGGCTCGCTACGTTTGGTGACTTCAGCAGGGGTGTCCGGGTTAATGGGGTGAGGTTTGTCCAAGTGTTGGCAACCGATGCGTCTGTCCACCTGCCATGTGGTGTGAAGGATTGAGATAGATCGGTTGAGGGAGGTATTTTATCCTCTCCAGCCGGAATCTCTCGATCCATCGCCTTGCACCCCGGTTTGGAGGATGTATACGTCCGTCACTCCTGGACACACTGACCCCCAGATTCCTATTCACCCCTCAGGCCTATTTCCTTCCCAGAACTTCCTCTCATTCCTTTCCTTAAAAAATCCTCCACACAGCATTTCCTAAGATGATATAGGCTCTGGGGGAAATTATTTTCCTCAGGGCCACCTGTGCGGAGCTAATGTAAAAAAACGTCTTAGGTAACATTAAAACCTTATCTCACTATTATGTATTGAATGGCTTAACCTCATCTCACTGTGTATATATTGAATAGCTTAACCTCATCTCACTGTGTATGTATTGAATGGCTTAACCTCATCTCACTGTGTATGTTTTGAATAGCTTAACCTCATCTCACTGTGTATGTATTGAATGGCTTAACCTCATCTCACTGTGTATATATTGAATAGCTTAACAACTTAACTTTTACAGCGCTCTTGAGGCGATTTTTCGCAAAAACAGCGCTATATAAGTTGTCCAAATTTATTATTATTATTAACCTCATCTCACTGTGTATGTATTGAATGGCTTAACCTCATCTCACTGTGTATGTTTTGAATAGCTTAACCTCATCTCACTATATATGTATTGAACGGCTTAACCTCATCTCACTGTGTATGTATTGAATAGCTTAACCTCATATCACTATATATGTATTGAACGGCTTAACCTCATCTCACTATATATGTATTGATTGGCTTAACCTCATCTCATTATATATATATGCATTGAATGGCTTAACCTCATCTCACTATTATATATGTTTTGAATGGCTTAGCGTCATCAGCAAATATTTATAAATCATTAATACTGTTCGTACAATGGACCAATTAATAAATCTTTTTTTTATTTGAATATTAAATATTTTTCAGTACCTGGGTAAATGGTACGAGCAAGAAAAATACTTCGCGATTTTCCAGTTCGGTGGCAAATGCGTGACGGCAACATACAGCGATGCCGGAAATGGGGTCGTTGGTGTTTTGAACAAACAGTTACATGTCCTGTGAGTTACAAACTTCACTATTTAACCAAAATATTACCATAATGCAATGTGCTAACTTACTATCGTTTTACAGTGATCAGTTACATATTCCAAGTGTACTTGTGCCGAAGTCATCGACACATCGAATACATAAAATAAATACAACATTTTGTAATACAGTTGGTGCACCGAACTGAAAAACCAAATTGATATGCTACGTCCCCTAGCAGATTTCTGCATCATATTGGGTCCTTGATACCTATGCAAACCTTACTCAATATTTGTATTTATCGCTAACACAGCGGCCGGCGCTACTCCCCTCGAGGCCGTCCTGGACCTGGAGGTCGAGATCTCTTCCGTTCTTCTGCAAATTCCAGCGTCGAATACGACGAATAGGGTTCTTGATATCCGAGCAAACCTTACTTAATATTTGTATTTACAGTACCAACGCCCCTACAACCATTGAAGGTACCGCCAAAGTAGCGGCCGGCGCTGCTCCCCTTGAGGCTCGTCTGGAGGTCGTGTTCCCTTCCGTCCCCCTGCAGATTCCGGCACCATATTGGGTTCTTGATACCGACTACACCTCGTACGCAGTTGTATATTCGTGTAATGGCTTTGGAATTTTCCATACAAGTAAGATTTTGTATTTTTCTGGAATATGTCAAGAACCTCATTTTTGGGACTCAGTATTTATTAATTTTTTTTATTAATTTTGTTTATTTTATTTTTTTGTTTTGACTTTTGAATTTGATGTTTATTTTTAATTTTGTTTTATTGTGTTTTATTATTTTTTTTGTTTTATTTTATTTTAATTTTTAATTTTCATTTTTTTTTGTTTTGCAGAAACAAACAGTACATAATTACATAGAAGAAAATAGTTATAAAGTTATAGAGTTAATACAAAAATTAGTACCTAGAGACACGGATCAAAAATTAGTACCTAGTCACTATTATATATATATATTTTTTTTTGTGAGATATACTCGTATTATACATTTTGCCTAAATTCGTTAGTATATTATAGAAGGAGAGAGGTGAGGGTGTGTTTGTGTGTGTATTAGGGTGTGTGTGTGTGTGGATTTGTGTGTTATGTATGCGAATTCAGTGTGCTAGAAAAGTTTTTCTTAAATAGAGGGTGGGAATCCAAAAATATATCGGTATTTGTGCTTGTTTGAATTGAGTTGAATGTTTGAAGGATGCGGGAAATGGGGGAGTTAGCTGCAGCGTTTGTTTTATTACTGGTTGTTTAAAAGAAGTTGGTGTGGCGAGTTCTTTTAAGCGGGATGTTAAATTTTATTTGGGATAGAAGTACTGGACAGTCTCTTTCGTTGTGTATTATTTTATGGAGAAATGTCCTGTCAGCGGCCAATCGCCCGGATTTCAGGGATTGGAGGGTGCAGATAGATTTATTGTTGTATTTATAACCGAGATAATTAATAAATTTATTTTGTATGCGCTCTATATTATTGACGTGTTGGGTGTATTTGGGATTCCAGACAGGCTTTGCTTATTCCAATGTACTTCTGACTAGAGAGGAATAAAGCATTACTAACGCATGTGGATTTTTAAATAATTTATTTAGACGTAGTACGAAACCCAGCATTTGTAAGATCTATCAGTGTTTGATTCAATGTGCGTATTAAATATAAGTTTACTCTCTAAATAGACTCCAAGGTCCTTACATTCATTTTTGAAGATCACGGGTTCATCAGTGAGTAGGGAAAGTTAATTATATTTTTGTTCTAGTATGGGACATAGTGTAGCATTTAGAAGCATTGAGGTTCAAGTAATTAGCTGCGCAATAGTTGCAGAGCCTGTTTAAGTCATTTTGTAGCGCTTTACAGTCCGGTAGAGAGCGGACCATTTTATAAATTTTCACATCATCTGCATGTATTAAAAATTTTAAGTATTGGAAATATGAGCCTATGTCGTTTAAGTATGTATTAAAGAAGAGCGGACCAAGGTGGGAACCCTGAGGGACACCCGAGGTTGCGTTAATAATTTTGGATAAAACGCCATTTATTGAGATAACTTGATTACGATTACTAATGAATGATTTAATCCATCTAAACATGTCACAAATATAGAAAAATAAGGGAGAATGGTTTTGTCAAATCTGTATTTGTAAAAGTTTTTTTTTTATGTGAATGCCTCACAAAAGTTCCAGCTGCTCCCGTCTGGAGCCATTGAGACTAGGGCATCCCCAATTGGTGTATGTTGTGCGGATGAAGGTAGTGGGGAGGGGAAAAAGATGGTGAGTAGTAAGGTGGGGAAGCACCTTGCTATTCAGATCTGGTCACCAAATACGGCTAGGTCATTTCAAGCAACGTTTCAATTCTGAATTGTGGTCTTACACCATGTCGATAGTGAGAGTAACTTTCACTCTGTAACGTGCCGCAAATATACTAAATATATACGATATTATTTTTAAATGAATTAATTGTGTAATTCGGATTGTGAGTCAAGAGCCTTACCCCTCGACCACGGAGGTTGTCAAAAGTAATTTTGATCCTAGACTTACTGACAACTGAAATGTTTAAGGAACTGTTGCATAAATGTATTTGCGTAAATCGAAATCACTCAATATAAGGAAACATGATCAATGTTAATATTCTCAAAAAAGCATTTAAGTAGTTTGTTATAAGTTATAAGACATACTCGCAGTAAATTAAAAAATAAATCACCGGTAGGTCGGGTAAATTTACCCGTAATTAAACTGCAATAATGGGGAGTAAACGTATTTTGACCAAACAAATAAAATAAACCGAGTCACTTTTCTTATTTCAGAATTTGTTTGGCTTCTGACAAGAAGCCGCAACGCTCCGCTCGACGTGATGGATAATGCGTATTCAGTTCTGGACAGGAATAACATCAGCCGTAGTTTTCTCATCAGGACTGACCAAGTTAACTGCCCAGCAAATAATTAAAAGCACTATCGCATTTTTAATTAATAAATAAAAAAAAATCCAAAATAAATTATATAATAAATGAAAAAATTAACTTAATAATATACATTTATTTAACGCCCGTAGGACTTTTACCAACATAACATGAAGTCGAAATTAGACTTAATGCAGAAATATAATAAAACATCATTACACATAATAAATATCAGTGGAAATACTTAATTTTATTTAAAATGATGATAGTGGCTCGCAATGAGTTGGTGAAGCAAAACTAAAATTAAGTATATGTTTAAAGATTTTCGTTGTTTGTTTTTGGGGTGTTATGCTGTGTTGCGCTACCTCCTTCTTTAGCCAACGTTTCGGACAGCGTTGCAGTGTCACGTCACATTTACCGGATGTGCCGGATCTGTCCTGATGATGGACAGTGCAACGCTGTCCGAAACGTTGGCTAAAAAAGGAGGTAGCGCAACACGGCGTAACACCCCAAAAACAAATAACGAAAATGAAATTAAGTCTTTTATATTAGCTGCAGGAAGAGCTGGTGTGAGAAGGTATGCCGGGGACAGAATTAATGTATCTTTTCTACCTCTTTGTCTTTTCCTAACGTTGATTTTTAGATAATCTCCTTCAAAATTATTTTTATAAAATACAAGGAATGGGCTTCATTATTTTCATTAATATTGAAATACTTACCTACTAGGTTTGACAGATTTTTCAGGTTAAAGAATTGTTCAGTAGTAATTTCTTTAACTCCATAAGGTTAGACACTTGAGGCTAATGCTTGGAATATTTAATTCAGAGACATAATTTATTTATTGACGCCCTATTGGGCTTTTACATATAAAATACAAATTTCATTTATAACAGCAGTATAACACAAAATAAAAAAAGATTAAAAAATATACAAATAAAGCATAAACTCAATGTAAAATAATAGGAATACATCTTATGCCAATTCCACTTGGATGACTTTAGGGAACTCGTATGTACATATACCTACGAGCAACAAAAACATTAAAAATAATCAAAACACATTAATTTTTACTTATTACTCGTTGTATGCTTTTGAAATAAGAACAATAAAAAAACAATAAAAAAACAATAAACAAAAGAAAATTGAAATAAAATAAAATGATTTCTCATTAATGATTTACATCTAAAAAGTGGTGGACTAATTTGGCTTTAAATGAATCAAAATTTAAATTAAAAATGTAAGCGACATCAGTTAGTTCATTGCCCAAAATGTGTATTCTTTCCATCACAGAATTCGTAGCGAAGTTATTGTTGTAAAATAAAATGTTTCGTCTAGTATATTTTGGAGGTACATGTAAGGATAACAAGTTTATAGCGTCAGGGCAGTCCAACCTTGAATGAACAATTTTATACAATAAAAGGAGATCAAATATTTTTCGCCTTTTGGGTAATTTCGATAAGTTAAGCTAACTGCTGTCACATAAATAATTATGTAACTAATGCAGTTCTTGCTTAGGTGTTTATTTTGTCTATGGTGTTTTTTTGGACACTGGTAATTTTTGGAAAAGAAAGAAGAGCAGTTTTGTTTATGGGCACTTCCTCCCGAGCAGCCATGGACTAGGTTGTTCTGGAATTGGTCACTCACCATAAAGGTGTTTAATTTTGAGTTTAAACCATGAGAATCTAAGTAAATTAAAACCTAACCGATCGCGGGTGATTTTTTCGTAACACGCGAGGCTCGTGTACGTATAATGTTAATGGATGACTTGTAAGTCCCATTTTTTATCGATGTGGTTGACCGACGCCGGCAGTGATATTTTCGGCCTTGCTGTAACTTTAAAAGTGTGATTAGTTGTCCCGGTCAAGGGATGTATTTTGGAAATAGGAATATAAAGAATTCCCGACAGAAAAACGGAGTGTTAAGCCCGTGCAATGATGTTTTCGGTCGTGAGATGCCTAACACGCGATCAGAGTACGGCCGGCAAATTAATCCGAATCGAATCGTGAATTAACAATCCTCACCCGTCCTGCAATCGTGGCTTTGCCAAAATCGGGAAGACGCTGCTTTTCATCGGCCGAGATTATAATTTACTTGGGACAAGTTCGACATCTCATAATCTCGCCACGTTGTCTGGGAGCCTGTTCCTACCTCGTTTGGAGACTTTCTTGGGTCATCATCACATCACCAATCCATCCTCATGGAAAGCCCTGGGCCGGCTTTCATCCAGGCGCGGACTGGAACGTGCTACCCGCAACATTTCTCGATGGGCCGGATTTCATCCTGGCGCGCACCTCTTCAAGGAACATCATCACGGCATTGTTTAGTTAGATAGATAGTTTAGCGAGTCCATCTGGCACGTATGTTTTTATATGTTTTCCTTTAATACCCTGATGGGAAGTTTGTACACTTCCGTGTTGCTTTTGTGTTCAATACATATTTTTTTGAAAAGTTAATATTCTTTGATTTAATTGAATCCCTACCTACATGATAGAGAATTACTTGGCCCACTATCCCGAGTTTGGATCTCTGCTCTGCCGCCAGGTTATATAAAATACGAGTATGATTCGTTACACTGCGTAAATTGATATAATTGATTTCAATAATAGGAACACCAATTTTGAAATTAATAAAACATAAAAATTTATTTTTATTTATTTATAATAAATAAACTTACTACGTAGGTACTTATTTCGACCAAAGAAATTGTCTGTTGATTGTTATTTGATATATTTTCGTGAACGTCGGATAACACAAGAATATTTTTTCCAATAGTGTTTACAATAACTGAGGAGTCTTTATTATTATTTATTAATATTTACTTTATTATTCTGCCCCAAAGTGGTTGTAAGTGTAGTTAGTAATGGCCGAACTTGAAATATCCTCAAAATGATAAATATTATCATCATCTTTGTCCTAAGTATAACAAAACATAAAACGCTGATAAAATACTATGGACCTAGTGTAAAAAATATTAATAATAAAACGATTGGTTAAAAAAACGGTTACGACATTATTTAAAAATGAAATATCTTAAGCATTTAATTGCTTTCTTATGGTAAAGTTGCATAAGTTCGTTTCATTTGGACAATCGTGGAGTCGAACACTTAACTTAACTTTAGCAAAATTAAAATATAAAATGCACATTTTTCGACTCTCTGAAATAAAAAAAAACATCATAACCTAAAATAATAATTATTAAGTTTGGTAAACACCTTGTTATCTTGTCGTATTTTTTTCATTAGCTTCACCCAAGAGGCTTCTAGGAAAATGATGTCCTGAGGGACTTATGTCATCTTACGGGATGCAGTGTGGAGGGTCTTTTTAAGGTAGGGAAGGATATGAAGTTTTGGCAAGGAAAAAGTATGAGGGGTGGATAGGAATCTGACGGTCTTTGTGTACAGGAGCGACGGACGCATGAATCAATCCCATTAACTGCAGTGCAAGGCGGTGGGTCGAAAGATTCTGGCTGGAGAGGATAAAAGACCTCCCTTAATCGGACTCACTCGCTCCTACCCACCACGCAGTAGGTGGGCAGACGCATCGGCCGCCAAGACCTGGACAAACCTCACCCCATGAACCCGGGCACCCTTGCTAAGTCACTAAACGTGCCGAACCACTCGAGGTGACCTATGGCAGAAGTATTAGTAATATATCCGATCCAATAAATGGTTCCCAGGTGGCGGTACCCATACCCGCCTCCCAAATTGAATTTGTTTATCTCGTGCCTTTTTTATCATTATCTATTGAGATAATGATAAAAATTGTCCAGCTGACTTGCTAGTATTGACTAGCAAGTCAGCTGGACATCATTATATATTATTTATTGCCTTATGTAACTGAAAACACCACAAAAATAGCCTTTTGTCCCAGTAAAATGCTTAATCGTCCAAAACAACCGCGCTCTCAGAAAGCTAGTCGAACTGAATCTATGAATTAAGACCATAGAATTCCAAAGACATTCGCAAAAACAGACGCAGATTTATATTTAGATTATAACAAAATAATGTTAAACCTACTGCCATCTAGGATCTGTTATGGGAAGCTCAGTGTACCTACATGTTTTGCTTTAAGTTGTTATGATGTGGACGCATCATTACATATAAATTACTTTAATTTATTACTCGGATAGGCAGGTACCTTTATTTGAAGGATGGTAATAGTTTATTCGAGATACTCGGCAGGTTGGCAGACTGAGCGGAAACGGGTTTTTGTTTTTTTGGAACGGCACTCTGGACGAGAGAGAACACGGGAGGACGCCGTGTTTTTCTCGGGCACAGTCACCTAGCGATTTAAGTTTTATAATGTAAAATATACCGGAACAATACGACTCCGCGTTGCAAAGAGATCCGTACATTATGTGTAAATAACGGGATTAACCTAAAGATCCGAATTGTTCGGCCCGGAATTAACGAAGTTTTCGGTTCATCAATGGCCGTCGGCGCCTCGTGCGACGAGAATAAGTAATGCCGTTTATCTAGCTGATCTGGCGACTGGGAAAGTGCAATTGGCGAACATGGACTCCCGCTACACCTCGCAAGCCACGGCGAAGTTTATTTAATTAGTGTTCGGAGTTTTAACTTTAACATCCGCCGCCTACTGAGGCGTTCATATAAAAACCCGCGTACTTGATTTTGATACGCAGAACAGACCGTTCCGGTTCACCGCAACCCCGGATTCGTCGCCGACTCCGTCTGTCAACAAATCCCGTAGGCATCCATCTATTTGGGCTTGATGGCCTCGTAGGACGGGCATCATACTGCTGGCCAGGCTGGCGCAATACACCGGATCATTTCTCATCGTCCTGATGCTCCCAGGGGGGTTTGGCATCGCGACCTCAGCAGGATCACATCAGGACCACCTCTTGGATGCTGGACGAAGCACCAAGCTCCACTACGTGCATCATGCCTGCCCGCAGGCACTTAATCCGAATTAGCTAGTTTTCAAGGTCATGGTCGCAATACAGGGGTGAGTTTTCAGTAGTGTATTTTTCCCTTGTAAAATTGGTTTATAATACCGTATTGTTTTAAATGTTCGATATTGTAAATATAGAAAATATTGATTCAAATCTCTTTGTTATTTCATATCGATACACTGTAGTTCCTAATGATGAGTAAAGAAGTGATTGTCATAGTGCCCACGCTCCCTGGGAAGAATTAAATGCTCTCCGTCGTTCTAGGAAGAAGGCGTAGTGAATTCAACTGTGGACATATTCTGTCTTGAACAGGATTTGGCGCTCTATTAATAGAAAAGTACGCAGTTGTATTCATCCCGTCTTCTTCCCTCTCAGCTAGCCACATCATATGGCTCCTTACGCCATTTTGCACGTAATATTTGCCTTTTCAACGTGAATTATAAGATATTCACATAACAAAGTGAATAAATTCTTCTGTTCAAGTCAAATTACCGTGTTTCATTAGGTAATGGGCCCAGTAGCTGTAATTCGCGTTAAAGTAAAGTTTTCTTATGTAAAATTTCTTTTAAGTGGACAATCAGTGAACGGTGTACCATATACTACAGAAAAACAGTGCAAATCGCTGCAATAATAACTGTTTTTGGGATTTTTTTTTTTTTTTCCATTCTTTCATTATTTAAAATTTTTTCTTTTTTTTGGTTTGTTCTACTTATCATCAACAATCTATATTATACGTCAACAAAAATAACATCAACAATAATTATTAACATTAACAACAACTTTTCATTATTTTATTATTTTATCCAATTGTTTTAACAATGTCAACTCCTATCCCAAACATCAACAACGCCTCTAAAGAGGATCTCATAAAAGAATTATCAGGTCGTTCTCTTGAACCGGCATCCACCTCTCACGCGTTGCGCTCGCGGGCGCGTGCATTTAATAAGGCACTTAAGATGCCAACAATATCAGAAACAGATATGGATTCTTCAGATTCGGATTCTGAGAACCAGACCGTTGACAACCCTACAATAATTAAACACACAAAAATTATTTATAGAGAATCACCCACCATCAATGTGGAAAATTGGAAGATAAAATTTGATGGAAAATCGAGCATAAGAGAATTTCTCTTGTTGATTGAAGAAAAATGTAGGACGAAAAATTTTAGTCACGATAATCTAGTTCGCGTTTTTCCTGATCTGTTAGATGGACTAGCATTACTTTGGTTCAGGTCAATATATCATCCGGACTTGAAATGGGACGAGCTGTCTAAACTTTTGATCAATCAATTTGAGGCAAATGACCTACAAACGGACTTAAAAGTAAAACTTTTCAACATGACGCAACCAAAAGGTATGTCAGTCCTTGAGTTTTCACTTAGAATGAAATCTCTAAATAACATGCTAGAAGCTAAACTTCCTGAGCAGGAACTTTTGCGGCTTGCCAAAAAGGCTTTGCTTCCAATGTACACTAACTTATTAGTTTCTAGAGATATTTTTACATTCGAACAGTTAACAACTTACGCAGGAAACTTAGAGTCTTATGCGACACCACCGGAGGAATTTGCTACTTCTTCTTCTTCTTTTTCAAACAAATTTGAAAAAAGCAATAACTATACTACTAATAAAGAAGAGAGATTTGGGCCTACCAATAAAACTTTGTCAAACAATAATACCGGTACTTATAAACGTACAGGGTTTTCTTATAATAATTATAAACAATCTTCTAATGGCAATAGTTATAGTCATGCTGGGCGTAACTACAGTAACACCAATGCGGGTTACAACAATAACAAACCTCCGTCTTCTTTCAATGGAAATAGTCTAAATACCGAAGGAACTTCTAGAACCATTGTTAGGAATCAATTTTGTCTTTATTGTAAGAAACCGGGACATGTTGTAGCGGACTGTAAAAGAAAAGCCGCAGCGGGAAATAATCCAAAAGTGGGAGCGGTTAAAGGAAGAATTAATAATAACAAGTCGGAAAACTAGGGCGGAGTCTCTCTTACCACGTCCCATCCTATGCGCAGAGGAATCGGGAATGGAA
This sequence comes from Limnephilus marmoratus, assembly GCA_917880885.1. Lineage (NCBI taxonomy): Eukaryota > Metazoa > Arthropoda > Insecta > Trichoptera > Limnephilidae > Limnephilus > Limnephilus marmoratus. The sequence goes on along the minus strand of OU862910.1, from coordinate 161,127 downwards.
GAGTTGGCTCCGACTAGTCCATCAGTTTCTTTCAGTCCCATCACCTGGAACAGTGGGCCCACTGCCACAGGGGATGGAGATTGAAAACGATGGTCGTCCTTATGCAAATGTATATATATTTAACAATTTTTACAGCGCACTGTTGGACAGTGGCGCCTCATTATCGTGTTTGGGAGGTGATAGTTATAAGATTTTTATTAAGTTAGGTATAGAATTAGTTAAGGTTAATTTTAGTGTATCAACAGCGGACGGTGCGAATCAGCCAGTCCTGGGTACAATGTCGTTGCCGGTGACGTACAAATCAATTACCCATACAATACTTTTCTACGTCATCCCGACATTGTCACCATCGTTTATCCTAGGTATAGACTTTTGGAAGCAGTTCCATATCGCACCGGAGCTGTTTTCAAAAGCTATTGGTCCTACTTCGGAAAACAAAATTAATGGGTTGCGGGCAATTCAGCCAGCCTCTTCCTTAAGTCCCTCAGAGAATCAGGCACTCTCTGCTATTATTAAAAAATTTGAATCGATTTCTTTCGAGAAGCGTGGCTTAGGCCTGACGCATTTAGTCAAACACAAGATTAATACAACAGGGCCTCCGATCAAACAAAGGTATTATCCTTTGTCTCCAGCAAGACAAAAACAATTAGAATTAGAAGTAGATGAAATGCTAAAATTAGGAGTAATACGTCCCTCACGTTCTCCATGGTCGAGTCCAGTATTAATCGTTACAAAAAAAGACGGTACCGGTCGTTTTTGCTTAGACTCTCGCAAAATCAATAATGTCACGATTCGCGACGCGTACCCTTTGCCATATATATCGCGGATTCTAGACAAGCTAGGTGGAGCTAGGTACGTCTCTTCTATAGACCTTTCAAAGGCTTTTTGGCAAATTGCCTTAGACAAGGACTCTTGTGAGAAAACAGCTTTCGTCGTCCCTGGACGGGGTTTGTTTGAGTTCACCCGTATGCCTTTCGGACTGAAAAACGCCCCTAGTGAGTTGCAAAGACTGGCAGATGTTCTTTTTGGGCCGGAATTCGACGATAATGCTTTTTGCTATCTGGATGATTTGATCTTAATATCAGAAGATTTGGAGTCACATCTTAATCTATTAAACCGTGTATACGAACGTTTGCGAGACGCAGGTCTTACCATAAACTTAAAAAAATCCGAGTTTTGCAAATCAGAACTTAAATATTTAGGGTATTTAGTAGATTCGCAGGGTCTCCGTACGGATCCAATAAAAATAGAAAGCATCAAAAATTTCCCAGTCCCAAAAAATGCAAAACAAATCCGGGCATTCATTGGTTTGTGCGGTTACTTTAGAAGGTTCATTAAAGGATTTTCGGGAATAGCTGCCCCTCTTACTAAACTCACAGGTTCTAAGAATGGAATTAGCAATTTCAAGTGGTCTCAGGAAGCTGAAACTGCTTTTAAAGATTTAAAACGCGCGTTGACTACGGCTCCAGTTTTATGCTGCCCGGATTTCACCAGGCCTTTCTCTATCCATTGCGACGCGAGCTCCGCAGGGATTGGAGGAGTTTTGATCCAAGACGTAGACGGGCAAGAGCATCCCATCGCTTATTACTCACGTTGCTTAAACGTTCATGAACGAAATTATGGCATCACTGAACGGGAACTCTTAGCTGTGCTAGACTCGGTGACTCACTTTAGACCGTATATAGAAGGAGCTCATTTTTCAGTAGTTACTGACCACTCAAGCTTGAAATGGCTGGGGTCCTTGTCCAACCCTAGTGGCCGTCTTGCACGGTGGAGCTCTCGCCTTTCGCAATTTTCTTTTGACGTTGTCCATCGCAAAGGGACACAACATGTTGTTCCAGACGTGCTATCACGAATGGACCTTGCCGTATTATCAGGTGTGGACACTGAACATACAAAGGATACGTGGTATTTGAAAGCCTGGAAAGGATGCCAAGATTTTCCACAACGTTTCCAGAACTTTCAAATGCGTAATAATGAATTGTTCCGACACACAAAGACTAGTCTAGCTCTGTGCGAGGATACTGCCTGGAAGAGGGTAGTTCCGCAGGAAGGTAGACAGGCAATTCTTTCAAATTTACACGAGTCTTCGCGAGCTTGTCATCCTGGGGTATTCAAAACCTATAAAAAGGTGCAATTGCGTTACTATTGGCCTAATATGTATAAGGATGTTAAGCAATTTGTTAATCGTTGTACAGTCTGCAAGGCCCACAAAATAAGTACAGCCCCACCTAACGGCATCTCTTCAAACCCAAAAAAGGTCACACGACCCTTGCAAATGTTGTCGATAGATTTAGTAGGTCCTTTACCTAGGAGTTACTCAGGTTTTACCGTAATCTTATCATGTGTAGACGTTTTTTCTAAATTTACATGGCTATTTCCGCTGCGCAATGGCACCGCGAGAAGCATAATTAAAATCTTAGAAGAAAACATCTTTCTTGTTCACGGCGTACCACGAACTATCGTCTGTGATAATGGTCGTCAATTTGTTTCGAAAGAATTTAAGGACTTACTTAGTAGTTATAACATACCACCACCATTTTACAATTCGTCTTATACGCCTCAAAACAATGTAGTCGAACGTTATAATCAAACCTTGGGTACGGCGTTATCGATCCTTGTTGAATCAGACCACCGAAATTGGTCCAAATTTCTTCCGCAAGTTCAATCGGCTATGAATAACACGGTAAACTGCGCTACAGGTTATACACCTTATTTCCTGATGCACGGTCGGGAGCAGATACTGGACGGTGATCTGCACCGTAATCCAATAGCGGATGAGGAATCCAATTCGCAAGTGGGTGCTCAACCTAAAGCTTATGCACAGAAACTAGAAGAGTTGTCTTCGATTTACGAGCAAGTCTCGAATGCTCTTCTTAAAGCTTATCAAAAAGGAGCTGACCATTACAACCTGCGCAGAAAACACATCACCTATCAGGTTGGTGATGTGGTGTGGCGGAGAAATTTTGCACAATCTAACGCATTGAATTATTTCGCACAGAAATTGGCACCTCGGTTTGTTCAGAATGTGGTAGTAAAGAAAAAATCCAATCTAATCTATACGCTTGCAGACTTAAACGGAAAAGTTGCGGGTGATTTTCATGTGAAGGATATAGTAAAATCAAATAATATACCAGTATAGTCTTATTGTGGCAATACTTCGGAGGGTCTGGCCATCCCTACCGAATACTGCAAATTATCTTATTTACTAGTTAATATTTAATGCTTGGGAGTTTTAACCCGGCCTGATCAACCGAGTTGAAACGACCCGACATTCTGACAGTCAAAGTCCTGTCACAGGAATATTTTTTTTTGTTCGTTCATGTTTTTGGAGGGGGTGCGTTTATGCAAACTCATGTAGTATTTATGATTCATTGCAATCAAAATCCACTCTAGTAAGATTAACTCGAGTTGTTTTATAAGTTCTTACTTTCGTTAGGCGTAATTATTTATTGTTATTTATTCGAAATTAATTTAGTAACATTTTTTTTTTTGGACTGAGCACGAGCAAGCAAACAAGATGAATGACATAATTTGTTTTATATTACGTTTGTTAACCTCGAATACAAATGGAACACATGCCCACTTCCAATTGTGTTCAGGGTACATCCCATTGAACTGCGTTCATGGTTATTAAATTTTGTATTTATTATTAAGTTTTGTCTCGAAACACACAGGGATGCCAGTCCTACACCTCTATGTGTTTTGAGCATTGTTTTCTTTTTGTTTATCTCTTTCAATATGAAACATAACTGTTTTCAAATATAAATAAATTCTGAGAAATATTGTAAGTTCAACACGTAGTAACCACTTATATGCTTGCGAATATACAAAGAGAATAGTTTAGTAATATACATATTATTTTGTTAAATTTATTGATTAGTTTTAGTACCTATGATGCTACTTTACTTCATACACTCACCCGTACGACCGATTTAGGTAGAATAGGAAACTCTTCGTAGTGAACAATTTTATTTTTCCTAAAAGGGACGTAAATTCAGTGAAGTGAGGGTTGCTTGCACCCTAAAGTGTTGCCTAAATGGCTTTCTAAAACCCTATTATGGGTCAGTGATGCATTAATGCATATGGTTGTGTATAATTTTTGTGCTGGACACACAAAGGTATAGATAAGTTAAGGATGTGTTGTCCACTGATTAGTGTTTAAACTTACATAATTAATGATGATTATGCTGTATATGTAACGTTAACGGTAGTCCAAGACATAAGTCAGCCATTCTTCACCCAGTATCTTCAATGCTGTGGGTGTTTACGGACCCCGTTCACGGAACATTAGTTCACCATGTTCTTAATATTAAGTTCTTTTATTTTAAGTTTTTTAGTTGTAAGCTATGTTTAAATAAGAATGGTTGCATCGCAAGCCCGTCCATCGCGCCTTACGCATGATGGAGTGCGATCGGAGTTGCGGCACACCCATTCGCTATTACTATTTAATCTATGTTTGATCTACTAATCATTTTTTTTTTTTTTTTTACTGCTGTCTACTAATGATTGCTAGAATATGTTTGAATAATTTTTTTTAGGCCCTGTGACCGACCTTTTTTTTAGATTAGGGGTAGGAACCTTATTAGTTGTTATGTTCGTGGGCGAACATTTTTGTGGCGAGGGGGGTAATGTTATGATGTGGACGCATCATTACATATAAATTACTTTAATTTATTACTCGGATAGGCAGGTACCTTTATTTGAAGGATGGTAATAGTTTATTCGAGATACTCGGCAGGTTGGCAGACTGAGCGGAAACGGGTTTTTGTTTTTTTGGAACGGCACTCTGGACGAGAGAGAACACGGGAGGACGCCGTGTTTTTCTCGGGCACAGTCACCTAGCGATTTAAGTTTTATAATGTAAAATATACCGGAACAATACGACTCCGCGTTGCAAAGAGATCCGTACATTATGTGTAAATAACGGGATTAACCTAAAGATCCGAATTGTTCGGCCCGGAATTAACGAAGTTTTCGGTTCATCAATGGCCGTCGGCGCCTCGTGCGACGAGAATAAGTAATGCCGTTTATCTAGCTGATCTGGCGACTGGGAAAGTGCAATTGGCGAACATGGACTCCCGCTACACCTCGCAAGCCACGGCGAAGTTTATTTAATTAGTGTTCGGAGTTTTAACTTTAACATCCGCCGCCTACTGAGGCGTTCATATAAAAACCCGCGTACTTGATTTTGATACGCAGAACAGACCGTTCCGGTTCACCGCAACCCCGGATTCGTCGCCGACTCCGTCTGTCAACAAATCCCGTAGGCATCCATCTATTTGGGCTTGATGGCCTCGTAGGACGGGCATCATACTGCTGGCCAGGCTGGCGCAATACACCGGATCATTTCTCATCGTCCTGATGCTCCCAGGGGGGTTTGGCATCGCGACCTCAGCAGGATCACATCAGGACCACCTCTTGGATGCTGGACGAAGCACCAAGCTCCACTACGTGCATCATGCCTGCCCGCAGGCACTTAATCCGAATTAGCTAGTTTTCAAGGTCATGGTCGCAATACAGGGGTGAGTTTTCAGTAGTGTATTTTTCCCTTGTAAAATTGGTTTATAATACCGTATTGTTTTAAATGTTCGATATTGTAAATATAGAAAATATTGATTCAAATCTCTTTGTTATTTCATATCGATACACTGTAGTTCCTAATGATGAGTAAAGAAGTGATTGTCATAGTGCCCACGCTCCCTGGGAAGAATTAAATGCTCTCCGTCGTTCTAGGAAGAAGGCGTAGTGAATTCAACTGTGGACATATTCTGTCTTGAACAGGATTTGGCGCTCTATTAATAGAAAAGTACGCAGTTGTATTCATCCCGTCTTCTTCCCTCTCAGCTAGCCACATCATATGGCTCCTTACGCCATTTTGCACGTAATATTTGCCTTTTCAACGTGAATTATAAGATATTCACATAACAAAGTGAATAAATTCTTCTGTTCAAGTCAAATTACCGTGTTTCATTAGGTAATGGGCCCAGTAGCTGTAATTCGCGTTAAAGTAAAGTTTTCTTATGTAAAATTTCTTTTAAGTGGACAATCAGTGAACGGTGTACCATATACTACAGAAAAACAGTGCAAATCGCTGCAATAATAACTGTTTTTGGGATTGACAATCTGTTACCGCTTCTTGGTACCGAAGTATTATTTTTCAATATGGCGGGAAGTTACACAGTGAATGTACCAAGATTGAAGGGTCGGGAGAATTTTGATGAATGGTGCTGAACATTTTTTGATGTTGGATGGTGTCGATATTCACAAGCCAGAATCATCTGATTGTATAATTTTGGATGATAAAAAGGCAAAAGCTAAACTTATTATGACGATTGACTCTTCTATTTATGCTCACATCAAAAACGAGCAAACAGTACAAGGTGTACGGAAACGTGTGAAGGCCTTATATGACGAATCTGGCTTCACGCGTCGCATTAGTTTACTTCGTCAGCTAATATCTATTCAACTAGAAGACTCAGAATCACTGTGTGCCTATGTAACTCAAATGGTTGATACAGTACAGAAACTTAAAGGTACCGGTTTCCAGATAACAGACGAGTGGATTGAATCATTTCTGCTCGCTGGGCTAACGGATAAGTTTGCTCCTTTAGTAATGGCGATTAACCAATAGGTTTGGTTATCAGCACGGATGTCATAAAATCGAAATTGTTGAACATGAGTTCCAAAGTTGGCAGCTCTGGAACAAGTAGTGCATTTTTGTCAAAAGGTTGGCAGCACCGACACAGCAAGAGAAATGGCAGCATTGGTAGCCCTGCTTATAAGACAAAATGGAAAGTATCGATGCCATCGCCATTTTCGAGTTCTGTCAAAACAATCCGCTGTTACAAGTGTCAACAACTCGGTCATTATATGAATAAGTGCCCGAATAATACACAGAAAAAAGTGAAAGCAATGCATTAAGTGCAATATTTTTGAATGGAACATTAAAAAATTCAGATTGGTATGTGGATTCAGCTGCAAGCTCACATATGATTGTCGATAAACATTGTTTACAGCATGTATCAAAGTAAAAGACATAGTTATTGCAAATCAAGAGAAAATACCGGTTATATGCTCAGGAAGCACGATGATTACGACCGTAGTGAATAATTCGGAGTTTGATATCCCTGTCAAATATGTTTTATGTATGCCGAATCTGTCAACTTATTTGTAATCAGTAAGTCAGCTGATTCAAAGTGGAAACAAAGTTAACTTTGAAGCAACAGTTTGCAAAATTTTTAAATTTACAGAACTACACCATTACACAGGAATCATGCTTAAATAAAATCATTTCACTTGACCCTAACAAATCTGCAGGCCCAGATAACATCCCACCAATATTTTTCAAACAATGCGCATCTGCAATATCAGGTCCACTCACCACATTATTTAACCACCTACTTTCTTCTGGACATTTTCCAACCCGTTGGAAATCTAGTTATATTACCCCGATTCTCAAAAAAGGTGACGACTCAGACATTAAAAACTACCGTCCTATATGCATACAATCAGCGCTCCCGAAAATCTTTGAATCCCTTGTTCTTGATTTAATTTATCCATCAATATTAAAAGCAATTGATAAAAACCAACACGGATTTGTTTCTGGTAGGTCAACTGCTACCAACCTGTTACTTTACCATAACTATATTATAGAATCTTTCACAAGAAAAAAACAAGTTGACAGTATCTACACAGATTTTTCAAAAGCTTTCGACAAAGTATCACATAAATTATTACTTAGTAAACTGTATGCCTTAGGACTGAGAGGCAAGTTGTTGGATTGGTTCTCAAGTTATTTATCTAACAGAATCTTATTTGTTAAAATTAAACATACTATATCTAAGTTATTATATGCAACTAGTGGTCTACCGCAAGGGAGTCATCTCGGTCCCATCCTTTTCTTAATATTCATAAATGATATCATAAGCTGTTTCAACGATGTAGAAGTTCTGCTTTTTGCCGATGACATCAAATTATACAAAGAAATATCCAATATAGGTGACTGCCTAATCCTACAGTCAAACATAGACAAATTACAAAATTGGTGTGTCACAAATAACTTATTCCTCAATATCGACAAATGTAAGACACTAACGTTTTGTCGAACAAAGACCCCACTATCTTTCAAGTACACAATAGATAACAACATATTAGAAAAAGTCAATGAAATTAGAGATCTTGGAGTTGTGTTTGACACGCAACTAAATTTTATAAATCACATACAACAAATAACTAACAAAGGCATGAAAACACTAGGATTTATAATCAGAACAATCAAAGACTTCAACTCGTTGGAAGTTATAAAAATCGTATATTTGTCACTCGTACGCAGCTTGTTGGAATACAATTCCATTGTTTGGTCCCCTTATTATCAAATTCATATAAAAAATATCGAAAGAGTGCAGCACAAATTTTTAAGATTTATCAACTTCAAATTACACATACCTACTCAACACATTAACTATACATCCTTACTAAACACACTTAAATTGCATTCCCTAGAAAACAGAAGAAAAATAAATGACTTAACTTTTTTGTTTAAAATTATTCACTCTGAATTAAATTGTTGCGAACTCCTGCATCTCATCGATTTCAGGGTACCCAATCGAGCAACAAGGCAAAACATATTATTCTGCAACAATAATTCTGGAACGAACTACCACATACATGCACCTATTTCTAGACTTCACACATTAGGAAACAAATTCACCTCCAATATCGATATATTTAACACAAGTTTACCATTATTTAAGAAATACCTGAACGATACTTTTATGTAGAATATTTCGATATTTAAGGAGCATCACCTAGGGGCTAATGCGTATATTTGTGTATTTCTATATTTAACCACAATGTAATAACTAGTTACCGTTTTATTTTTATGTATCTTGCATTTTGTCATGTATTACTTACACATCACAATTAATTACTAACATACGAGTACCTACCTACTAGTTTATTTTCTACGCTGTTTACAACTTAAAAACTTTCTCTTTTATCGTAATGTTTTATCTTCCTTAATTTATCTGTATTACTTGTTATTTATTTATTTTTATAGTGTATATTTTGTTTTTAAAAAACCTGTCTCTGTATTACAAACTTGTAATGTAAAAGCCCATCAGGGCGTTGAAAATTAATAAATAAATAAATAAAATAAATAAAATACGCAATCGACAGAATGTACTGGTAGGAATTGCAAATTTAGTAAATGGAGTGTATAGATTGTATAGATTGCACACAAATGTTCTGACTTAATATTTTAAGTCAGAACATTTGTGTGCGTGCACAGCAACAAATGTGACTAGTGAAATATGGCACCGAAGGTTGGGACACATTAATTGTAAAACTCCGAATGCGATGAAGAACGGAGCAGTTGAAGGTGTGACATTTCAACAAAAAAATTATGAAATTGATAAATCCAGCTAAACGATATGCTGTGAGGGTAAGCAGGCGAGGCTGCCTTTCCCTATGAGTACTAGCAAAAGTAAGGAAATGCTGGAATTGGTTCATAGTGATTTATGTGGGCCAATGGAGAATAATTCACTTGGAATGGACAGATACTTTTTAATATTTGTGGATGAAAAGTCATGGGTTTGGTATACTTTCTACAGTCAAAACATCAAACATTCAAATACTTCAAGGAGTTTAAAAATTTAGTTGAGAATCATCAATCAAAGAAAATGAAAATATTAAGATCTGATAACGGCGGCGAGGTCTGCTCAGCGGAAATGAAAAATTACTTGAAGCAGTGTAGTATAGTGCATCAGAAAAAAAAACGCATATGCGTATATGCATAACGCATATAGTATATACTCCAGAATAAAATGGGCCATCCGAAAGATACAATAGGTCAATCGTGGAGAAAGCACGGTGTCTCTTATTTGATGCACAGTTCGAAGAGAAGTTTTGGGTACAGGCTGTAAATACAGTGGTGAATCTTAAAAATAGGTCACCAACGGCGGGACTAAACCGCGGTACTACGCCTTATAAAATGTGGATGGGAAAAAAGCCAAATGTTTCCAATTTACGAATCTTTGGCAGTCGAGTGATGGTCCATATTCCGAAAGAAAAACGCAAAAAATGGGATAAAATGGCAACTAAAATGTTCCTAGTTTGTTTGATCCAGAGTCACACAAATTAATTATTGCTAGAGATGTTGTTAGAGAGGTTGGGTTGGGTTGGGTTGGGTTGGGTTGGGTTGGGTTGGGTTAGGTTAGGTTAGGTTAGGTTAGGTTAGGTTAGGTTAGGTTAGGTTAGGTTGTATGGATTGTTAGTATCTACTATTGGTACCTTGCTTGTTACACACAAGGTTTCTCCTAATTCTTTTTTATAACTATTCCTTATATCTTTGTGATTCTTTTAATTTTCGTTTTTTTCATTAATTTCTTTAATTCTTTTTGTAATTTTTTCTAAGAACGCTATATATATTTCGCTTGTTTTTTTCTGTTTCCAGATTTCTGTCCTATTCTCATCGGTAATTCCAAAGTTTTTTAGTTTGTAATTTAATCTTAATCGGTCTATATCAAAAATTGAACATTTTTCTAATACGTGGGTGCTGTCCTGAGTAGATGTTTTGTCACACGGGCATTTGTCATCGTCTATTATTTTGAAGCGTTTCAGGTATTCTTTGAAGCACCCATGTCCTGTCAACATCTGTGTTGCGTGAAAGCTGTTTTCCACGTGTTTCCCCTTTATAAGTGCCGTGTTTATATTTGGAAAGTACTTCTTGGTTATTTTCCCCGTGCTTTCCCCCATGTATCTTATATCCCATTTATGTTCTGTTTCTCTCTTGAGTGTTATTTTTGTGAAGCTTGGAGGTACCTTGCTGTAGTCTGGGCACTTTTTAAGTAATCTTCCCTTTTTTGCTGCTTCATCTGCCTTTTCGTTTCCCTCTAATCCTCTGTGCGCCCTAACCCATTGAAATTTTACCCGGTTTTTATTTTTTCGGCATGTTTCTAATTTTTCCAAACACTCTCTAGCTATATCGTTCGTAGTTCTCACGTCCCTTAATGTTTCTAGTGATGATTTGCTGTCTGAGTTTATAGTAATGTCTTTGTCTATTATTCCCTTTGTTTGTACCCATTCTATGGCTTTTTGAATAGCTAAAATTTCCGCTTGGTAAACTGTGCAATAATCTTCTAATTTATAAGATTTTGACACCCAATCTTTCCCAGCTTCCTTTATAACAAGTCCAGCGCCCACTTTTCCATCTTGCTTGCTTCCGTCTGTATAAATTTGGATGGGATCCTCGTTAATTTTATTATCATTTTCTAACTCGATTTTTATATTTTCTCTTACTATTTTCCCCGGATGTGGTAGTGCATTTATATTGCATGTAGTCATTATTTCCCTATCAGCAGGTAGGAAGTTAGCGGCGACACCCCTTCTGTTTATTCTGTAGATATCTTTAATTTCTGATATTTTTAAATCTATTGGTGGTGTGCCTGCTAAGGCTAAGGCTGAGGTGGTGGAGATTGTTTTATAACCTTTGCAAATTCTTATTGCGTATTGACGCTGAATAAAATCAAAATCAAAATCAAAATCAAAATCAAAAAATATTTATTGTAAAATGAAAATTACAAAAGGTGTAGCTTATGGGTATACCCCATTTCTTCCAGCTAACCACATTTATTTAATTACAATGTTTATACAATATTCTTTGTTTTATTATAATTACAATGTTTATACAGATAAAATAACAATATACCAATGAAAAAATTTAAAAAAAAATACAAATATATATACCAATAAAAATAGGCGTTTCATTTACGTGAGGTATTCACTCAACGTGTAGTGACATTTATTAACAAGGAAAGTGTTTAGTGACGATTTGAATTTGTGTGTATCTTGTATTTGTTTGATGTTATGTGGAAGGTTGTTATATACTTTAATGGCCATGTAGTATGGTCCTTTTTGGAATATTGTTTTGTTTGCTTTTGGTATTAGTAAGTTTTCTGTGAGCCTTGTAGCGTATTTATGTGTTGAGTTTTTTAGTGGGAAATTTTCTGTAGATGATCGCACTAACATGCATAACTCCATTATATATATGTCTGTGACTGTCAGAATTTTCAGATTTTTAAACATAGGTCTACATGAATCTAAACAACCAGAGTTTGTAATTTTTCTTATGCATCTCTTTTGTATGATGAAGACATCTTTGGCGTTTACCGAGTTTCCCCAAAAAATAATACCGTATTTTATTATTGAATATACATAACCATAGTATGCGGCTATTACTGATTCGGTGTTCAATATTTTTCTCAAGGTACCCAGAACATAAGAAAAACTACTGATTTTTGCTACAATTTTTGAGACATGTTCTTTCCAGTTTATGTTTACATCTAATTCTATTCCCAGTAGTGAACAGGTTTGGGAAGGTTCGATAATATTATTATTAATGTTTACATTTATATTTATTGGTGTAGCTTGCACTGGACAAAATTTTAAAATTTGGGTTTTGTTTGTGTTGAGTGATAGATGTTGCGATAACAGCCAGTTTGCTATTAATTGGCAAGTCTCGTTAACTTGTTTGTTAAATTCGTCAACGTCTCCATTACATTCAAACAACAAAGCTGTGTCATCAGCGAACATTGAACATTCTGTGCCAGCAATTATTGGAAGTTCGTTTATATAGATAAGGAAGAGGAGAGGCCCAAGAATGCTTCCTTGTGGCACACCCTTGTTTATTTTTCTCCATTTGGATTCTACCATGTACTGGACCCTTTTTTCATCGATATTTGAAATTTGAACTTTCTGCTGACGATTTTTTAAGTACGATTCAAACCATTTTAATGCTAATCCTCTAATACCTACATGTTCAAGTTTAATTAGAAGAAGCTCATGATCAACATTGTCGAATGCTTTTGAGAGGTCGAGAAAGATACCTACGGTTTTTTTACTAACATTAATATTTTCTAGAATTTTGTTCAAAAAATTGAATACTGCCTGTGTTGTTGAACGGCCTTTACGGAATCCAAATTGTTGTGGACATATTATCTCAAAGTTTTCGAGAAAGTTATAAATGCGATTGTACATGGCTCTTTCAAATATTTTTGAAAAGTTTGGTAATAAGGATATCGGTCTGTAGTTTGAGATTTCCTGTTTAGAACCCTTCTTATACAAAGGTACAATAATAGATTGTTTTAATTGTTCTGGGAAGGTTCCTGATTCGAAATACTTGCCAGTTTTTTCCTATTTTTGACTCTTTTACACGTATCGCCCCAGACCCCTGACCCGTACGTGAATATCGGCACAATTGCTCCGTCGTATATTGTCTTTATTATTTCGGGTGATAGCCCCCACGTCGGTTTTGCCGCTCTGCATAAAGCTTTAAAGATTGTTGTGGTCTTACCGCAAATATAATCTATGTGTTTGTCCCATCTAAGCTTATTATCAATTATCATACCTAAAATTTTGATTTCCTTGACCGGTTTTATCTCCTTGCCATTCATGTTTACGTTAATGGTTTTTTCCCGAGACTTACTCATAACCATGATTTGTGTTTTTTTTCCGAGAATTCTAATTTAACTTTTTTACCCCAATTGCTTACTTTTTCTAACGCCTTTTCCGCCGTTTCTTTTGCGATTTGTAGATTTTTCCCGTTTACAATTAAAAGCACATCGTCGGCGTAGGCTTGGATGTAGACGTCTGGACCGAGGTCCATTTGTAGGAGTTCGTCCAGCGAAACATTCCAAAAGGTTGGCCCGCCAATCGATCCTTGAATGCAACCTTTGGAAACACATTTCTCACTTGAGCTGTTACCGTGCCTTATTCTTACTTTCCTGTCTTCTGTATAGCTTCTTACTAACGTTACCAGGCTGGAAGGGCATTCTTTTTCTATCAGTTGTTTCAACAATTGTGGCCACCATGCATTATCAAAAGCTCCTTTGATATCGAGAGATATGAAAATTACTTCGCCAGTTTGATTCATTTTTCCTTTAATGACTTCCACTGCATCGTACATTGCGTCTTCTGCTGATTTTTGCGAGGTGAAGCCGTACTGTTTTGAGCTTAATTTGTTTCCTTTGCCGAGGTTCCATTTTATTCTATCGATAAGAATTTTTTCAAATAATTTTCCTAAAACCGGGAGAAGTCCAATCGGCCTGTAGTTTTCTAGACTGCTGTAGTTGTTTTTTCCTGGCTTAGGTATGATAATAATGTTTGCTTCCTTCCATATTTTTGGGAAATATCCTATGTTAAAACATTTCTGGAACATTTTTGTCAGTATCTCTGGGAAGCTATCATTGAAGCGGGTAAGAATATCAGACGTGATCCCATCTGCCCCAGGGCACTTCTTCGGGTCCATCGATCTGAGGGCGTTTTGTAGCTCTTCTTTTGTAATTCGTGGTTCCTGGTCGACTGTTGTCTCTTGCATTGCTTTTATTCTTATTTTCATTTGTTCAGGAGTTTCATTTAACACATTGTCATCTGGAAAAAAGTGATGAAGAATTTCTTTAGCAGTTTCTTCAGGATTATCGCTTTTAAAAGTTGATGTGGGTGCCCTGTTTGGTGGGTTCGTGAGGACTCTATAGATGTTGGACCAGGTTGATTCCTTCGTTTGTTTTTGGCAGAAGTCTTTCCAGCTACTGGTTTTTGACTCTCTTAACTCGTTTTTAAAATTTTCTTTGGCTTCCAAATATTTGGGTAAAGTCACCTCAGATCTTCTTTGTCCACATGAATTCTGAAGTTTTCTTTTTGCAGTGACCAGTTCCGATTTTAAAAGTGTCAGCGAGTCAGACCACCATGGGCAGTTTTTTCGTTTTCCTCCTGGTTTAGGGATAGACCTTTCGCAACTTGTTTTGATGATTGAGGAGATAGTTTCTACCTGTTTTTCAAGATTTATTGGGTTACTGGAATAGACGGGATCTTCAATTGTGATGTTTGCCTTTTGCAACATTTCTTTCGCGACTTTTTCGAACTTGGTCCAGTCTGCAAGCTTTGTTCTGTTTTATTTATTTATTTATTTATTTATTATTACATTTATTACATACAAGATATAACAATATAAAAGGAAGCTTTGACTGTCCAACTAGGAAGGTTTCCCGTTTTAGGACAGTCAACCTTGTGTAGTCAACGTTTTAGGACAGTCAACCTTGTGTAGTTCAACTTGGACAGTGTACCTTGGGGTTGTTGATTCAGGGGGCATTATTGTGTCTGATATACTCATCGTTATAACGTTGTGATCAGATAGTCCTGTTTGTTCCACACCCCAGTTTGTGACTTTGTCCATAATATTGTTGGAGCAGAAGGTTACGTCTATGAATGAGGTTAAATGGTTGCCGGATCTCCAAGTTTCAAATGTTGGAGTGCTGCCGTCATTTAATATGTGAGCGTCCAGCGTTGCTATCGTCTCTGCTAGTTCCTCGCCTCGTTTATCTGTTTTTGGACTACCCCACCACGAGCTTTTTGCGTTAAAATCACCGCCTATCAGAATGCTCTTGCCTTTTTTCCTGTTTTCTTCATTAAGTTTGGTGATTGTAAGTATCTGGGGTGCAAGAGGATTATTTGGTTCAACATATACTGATCCTAGAGTTATAGTTCCAACTCGTGTTTCTATTTCTATATATGTTGAGTTCTCTGATGTGATTGAAGATATCATTGTTGCTGTAATACTATTGTTGACGAGAATTGCTGTCTTGTTTGGGCTTTCTCTGGTTCCTTTAGTGGATTGGTAAACTTGCCACCTTTTCGTTTTCAGCTGCCCGGTGTTTCCTGTGTAAGGTTCCTGCAGCAGAATAATGTCCGATTTGTCCGTATTGACCACACTGTCTGTCGCGGATTGGCATCTTTGCGCGTTCCATTGTTTCATTTTAATTTTTCCTCCCATATTGAATTTGTGCTGTCCCGGTTTTTGCACGTACTTATTTGCATTTTTTTCCTATTCATAATTTGTGTGGTCAATAGATCTTTCGATTTCTTTCCTGTAGAGTGGACATTCATGCGTTCCAGACCTATGTCTTGACGGAGCTGAGGTTTTTCTCTTCCTGTTTTCATTTACACATGACCCGCATTTTACTTCGTCAGCTTTATCTTTATTTGGACATTGTGCAAACGTGTGTTTCCCGGCGCAGTGCCAGCACCTCGTTTACGTATCACAATGCTTCTTTAAATGACCAAATCCCAGACAGTTCATGCATTGCATTGTTGAAATGAAATTTTCAGCACAGATTCTTTGAAATGCGATATTTACTCTGCCCATGTTAACGATTTTCTTCCATATTTTGGGGTTTGTTTCGATCACGACGTTTGTAAGGCGCGGATTTTTATTTTTTTGGAAAAATAGTATTTTTGAGTCTTCTTTTAGGCCAGCGAGGTCTTCGTTCTGCTCATCCATTATTTCTATTAATTCTGCAGAGTTCAGATCCTTCTGAATACCTTTTAAGATTATTTTGGTATTTCTTTTCTTGGCGCAGATCGCAGATACTTTTTCCGACGACAGAGTTTTCATTATAAGTTCTGCGTCTTCTTTCTTCTCGCAGCTTATGATTGCTCTCCCGTTAGTAGATTGTCGGATATTTGTTATGCCCACCTTCAGTATCCGTGGGTCTAATGAATTTTTAACTCCTTTTAAAACCTCGGCGCTGTCTTTTTCGTCTTTGTGGCTGACGACCACAGCGTGTCTTGGAGTAGGGAGTGGTGGAAACCTTCGATCCATTTCGCCTTCCTCTTTTTCTTTTTCTTTGTCAGGTTTTTTCCTGTTCCATGGTGAAGTCTGCTCAGTAATTTTATCTTCTATCCTTCTGATTTGTTCCGCCATTGTATTTATAGCACTTAACATAATCGGACATTCTTTAGCTTGGGACGGATTATCAGTTTTAATAAGTTCCATTATTTTTTCGGTAGCACTGATGATGTCTTGGGATTTCGCTTTTCGAAGAATCGTTTCGCATATTTTTATGATTTTATCATCCCGATTTTCGATAACCATGGAGTCGTTTTGACTTTTGGTGAATTCCGGCATAAGGTCGTACGTTTTGTCGACATGTG
The DNA here is from genome assembly GCA_917880885.1 of Limnephilus marmoratus. Lineage (NCBI taxonomy): Eukaryota > Metazoa > Arthropoda > Insecta > Trichoptera > Limnephilidae > Limnephilus > Limnephilus marmoratus. The sequence continues at coordinate 144,138 of OU862910.1, read as the reverse complement.
CGCATGACTTAATTGGTGAGCGCATCATTTTGGCGTAAGGATAAAAAGCTGCCGCCCAGCGGCAGATTTTTATTTTGATAAACTTGAGCCTAGAATGGCGTGAAATATTCTGCGGTCGCCGGAAGGACGCCGAACAAGGCTTTTATGATGATGCTACTGAATTTAAAAGAAACTGACAAAAACTCGTGTAAACTGAATTTAAGTTGAAATTTAAACGAAACTAGAACACGTCACTGAATTTAAATAAAATTAGAGAGATTCTGCGGTCACCGGAAGGACGCCGAACAAGGCTTCTAAGATGATGCTACTGAATTTAAGAAAAAAAACTGAGACAAAAACTCGTAGAAAGTGAATTTAAGTTGAAATTTGAACGATTCTAAACCACGGTCGCCGTGGGGGCACCTAGATCAAAAAGGCGGTAAACACAAGCTCTCAAGCTAGAAAGCGTGCAAATAAGAGACACAAAAAAACACGAAACAAAGTAATGTGGTTAGTTAGACAGGAATTGGCTGTGTGAAATATTCTCACCGATAGCTGCACTCCCTTCGGAACTTCACTTGATACTGACGTGGCTATGATTTTACTGTTGAAGTGTTGCCATAGAGAATTGAACGTCAGAAAGAGAAAATGAATTTAATTTTTTTTTTTTTGAGTGGTGGCAACAAATCGTGACGGCTATGATGCTTTCCAAATGAATTTAAATTTTTAATCAAAAAGCGGCAGATTTTTATTTTGATAAACTTGAGCCTAGAATGGCGTGAAATATTCTGCGGTCGCCGGAAGGACGCCGAACAAGGCTTTTATGATGATGCTACTGAATTTAAAAGAAACTGACAAAAACTCGTGTAAACTGAATTTAAGTTGAAATTTAAATGAAACTAGAACACGTCACTGAATTTAAATAAAATTAGAGAGATTCTGCGGTCGCCGGAAGGACGCCGAACAAGGCTTCTAAGATGATGCTACTGAATTTAAGAAAAAAAAACTGAGACAAAAACTCGTAGAAAGTGAATTTAAGTTGAAATTTGAACAATTCTAAACCACGGTCGCCGTGGGGGCACCTAGATCAAAAAGGCGGGAAACACAAGCTCTCAAGCTAGAAAGCGTTTAAATAAGAGACACAAAAAAACACGAAACAAAGTAATGTGGTTAGTTAGACAGGAATTGGCTGTGTGAAATATTCTCACCGATAGCTGCACTCCCTTCGGAACTTCACTTGATACTGACGTGGCTATGATTTTACTGTTGAAGTGTTGCCATAGAGAATTGAACGTCAGAAAGAGAAAATGAATTTTTTTTTTTTTTTGAGTGGTGGCAACAAATCGTGACGGCTATGATGCTTTCCAAATGAATTTAAATTTTTAATCAAAAAGCGGCAAATTTTTATTTTGATAAACTTGAGCCTAGAATGGCGTGAAATATTCTGCGGTCGCCGGAAAGACGCCGAACAAGGCTTTTATGATGATGCTACTGAATTTAAAAGAAACTGACAAAAACTCGTGTAAACTGAATTTAAGTTGAAATTTAAACGAAATAGAACACGTCACTGAATTTAAATAAAATAAGAGAGATTCTGCGGTCACCGGAAGGACGCCGAACAAGGCTTCTAAGATGATGCTACTGAATTTAAGAAAAAAAACTGAGACAAAAACTCGTAGAAAGTGAATTTAAGTTGAAATTTGAACGATTCTAAACCACGGTCGCCGTGGGGGCACCTAGATCAAAAAGGCGGTAAACACAAGCTCTCAAGCTAGAAAGCGTGCAAATAAGAGACACAAAAAAACACGAAACAAAGTAATGAGGTTAGTTAGACAGGAATTGGCTGTGTGAAATATTCTCACCGATAGCTGCACTCCCTTCGGAACTTCACTTGATACTGACGTGGCTATGATTTTACTGTTGAAGTGTTGCCATAGAGAATTGAACGTCAGAAAGAGAAAATGAATTTAATTTTTTTTTTTTGAGTGGTGGCAACAAATCGTGACGGCTATGATGCTTTCCAAATGAATTTAAATTTTTAATCAAAAAGCGGCAGATTTTTATTTTGATAAACTTGAGCCTAGAATGGCGTGAAATATTCTGCGGTCGCCGGAAGGACGCCGAACAAGGCTTTTATGATGATGCTACTGAATTTAAAAGAAACTGACAAAAACTCGTGTAAACTGAATTTAAGTTGAAATTTAAACGAAACTAGAACACGTCACTGAATTTAAATAAAATTAGAGAGATTCTGCGGTGCCGGAAGGACGCCGAACAAGGCTTCTAAGATGATGCTACTGAATTTAAGAAAAAAAACTGAGACAAAAACTCGTAGAAAGTGAATTTAAGTTGAAATTTGAACAATTCTAAACCACGGTCGCCGTGGGGGCACCTAGATCAAAAAGGCGGGAAACACAAGCTCTCAAGCTAGAAAGCGTGCAAATAAGAGACACAAAAAAACACGAAACAAAGTAATGTGGTTAGTTAGACAGGGATTGGCTGTGTGAAATATTCTCACCGATAGCTGCACTCCCTTCGGAACTTCACTTGATACTGACGTGGCTATGATTTTACTGTTGAAGTGTTGCCATAGAGAATTGAACGTCAGAAAGAGAAAATGAATTTAATTTTTTTTTTTTTGAGTGGTGGCAACAAATCGTGACGGCTATGATGCTTTCCAAATGAATTTAAATTTTTAATCAAAAAGCGGCAGATTTTTATTTTGATAAACTTGAGCCTAGAATGGCGTGAAATATTCTGCGGTCGCCGGAAGGACGCCGAACAAGGCTTTTATGATGATGCTACTGAATTTAAAAGAAACTGACAAAAACTCGTGTAAACTGAATTTAAGTTGAAATTTAAATGAAACTAGAACACGTCACTGAATTTAAATAAAATTAGAGAGATTCTGCGGTCGCCGGAAGGACGCCGAACAAGGCTTCTAAGATGATGCTACTGAATTTAAGAAAAAAAAACTGAGACAAAAACTCGTAGAAAGTGAATTTAAGTTGAAATTTGAACAATTCTAAACCACGGTCGCCGTGGGGGCACCTAGATCAAAAAGGCGGGAAACACAAGCTCTCAAGCTAGAAAGCGTTTAAATAAGAGACACAAAAAAACACGAAACAAAGTAATGTGGTTAGTTAGACAGGAATTGGCTGTGTGAAATATTCTCACCGATAGCTGCACTCCCTTCGGAACTTCACTTGATACTGACGTGGCTATGATTTTACTGTTGAAGTGTTGCCATAGAGAATTGAACGTCAGAAAGAGAAAATGAATTTTTTTTTTTTTTTGAGTGGTGGCAACAAATCGTGACGGCTATGATGCTTTCCAAATGAATTTAAATTTTTAATCAAAAAGCGGCAGATTTTTATTTTGATAAACTTGAGCCTAGATTGGCGTGAAATATTCTGCGGTCGCCGGAAGGACGCCGAACAAGGCTTTTATGATGATGCTACTGAATTTAAAAGAAACTGACAAAAACTCGTGTAAACTGAATTTAAGTTGAAATTTGAACGATTCTAAACCACGGTCGCCGTGGGGGCACCTAGATCAAAAAGGCGGTAAACACAAGCTCTCAAGCTAGAAAGCGTGCAAATAAGAGACACAAAAAAACACGAAACAAAGTAATGTGGTTAGTTAGACAGGAATTGGCTGTGTGAAATATTCTCACCGATAGCTGCACTCCCTTCGGAACTTCACTTGATACTGACGTGGCTATGATTTTACTGTTGAAGTGTTGCCATAGAGAATTGAACGTCAGAAAGAGAAAATGAATTTAAATTTTTTTTTTGAGTGGTGGCAACAAATCGTGACGGCTATGATGCTTTCCAAATGAATTTAAATTTTTAATCAAAAAGCGGCAGATTTTTATTTTGATAAACTTGAGCCTAGAATGGCGTGAAATATTCTGTGGTCGCCGGAAGGACGCCGAACAAGGCTTTTATGATGATGCTACTGAATTTAAAAGAAACTGACAAAAACTCGTGTAAACTGAATTTAAGTTGAAATTTAAACGAAATAGAACACGTCACTGAATTTAAATAAAATAAGAGAGATTCTGCGGTCACCGGAAGGACGCCGAACAAGGCTTCTAAGATGATGCTACTGAATTTAAGAAAAAAAACTGAGACAAAAACTCGTAGAAAGTGAATTTGAGTTGAAATTTGAACGATTCTAAACCACGGTCGCCGTGGGGGCACCTAGATCAAAAAGGCGGTAAACACAAGCTCTCAAGCTAGAAAGCGTGCAAATAAGAGACACAAAAAAACACGAAACAAAGTAATGTGGTTAGTTAGACAGGAATTGGCTGTGTGAAATATTCTCACCGATAGCTGCACTCCCTTCGGAACTTCACTTGATACTGACGTGGCTATGATTTTACTGTTGAAGTGTTGCCATAGAGAATTGAACGTCAGAAAGAGAAAATGAATTTAATTTTTTTTTTGAGTGGTGGCAACAAATCGTGACGGCTATGATGCTTTCCAAATGAATTTAAATTTTTAATCAAAAAGCGGCAGATTTTTATTTTGATAAACTTGAGCCTAGAATGGCGTGAAATATTCTGCGGTCGCCGGAAGGACGCCGAACAAGGCTTTTATGATGATGCTACTGAATTTAAAAGAAACTGACAAAAACTCGTGTAAACTGAATTTAAGTTGAAATTTAAACGAAACTAGAACACGTCACTGAATTTAAATAAAATTAGAGAGATTCTGCGGTCACCGGAAGGACGCCGAACAAGGCTTCTAAGATGATGCTACTGAATTTAAGAAAAAAAACTGAGACAAAAACTCGTAGAAAGTGAATTTAAGTTGAAATTTGAACAATTCTAAACCACGGTCGCCGTGGGGGCACCTAGATCAAAAAGGCGGGAAACACAAGCTCTCAAGCTAGAAAGCGTTTAAATAAGAGACACAAAAAAACACGAAACAAAGTAATGTGGTTAGTTAGACAGGAATTGGCTGTGTGAAATATTCTCACCGATAGCTGCACTCCCTTCGGAACTTCACTTGATACTGACGTGGCTATGATTTTACTGTTGAAGTGTTGCCATAGAGAATTGAACGTCAGAAAGAGAAAATGAATTTTTTTTTTTTTTTTTGAGTGGTGGCAACAAATCGTGACGGCTATGATGCTTTCCAAATGAATTTAAATTTTTAATCAAAAAGCGGCAAATTTTAATTTTGATAAACTTGAGCCTAGAATGGCGTGAAATATTCTGCGGTCGCCGGAAAGACGCCGAACAAGGCTTTTATGATGATGCTACTGAATTTAAAAGAAACTGACAAAAACTCGTGTAAACTGAATTTAAGTTGAAATTTAAACGAAATAGAACACGTCACTGAATTTAAATAAAATTAGAGAGATTCTGCGGTCACCGGAAGGACGCCGAACAAGGCTTCTAAGATGATGCTACTGAATTTAAGAAAAAAAACTGAGACAAAAACTCGTAGAAAGTGAATTTAAGTTGAAATTTGAACGATTCTAAACCACGGTCGCCGTGGGGGCACCTAGATCAAAAAGGCGGTAAACACAAGCTCTCAAGCTAGAAAGCGTGCAAATAAGAGACACAAAAAAACACGAAACAAAGTAATGTGGTTAGTTAGACAGGAATTGGCTGTGTGAAATATTCTCACCGATAGCTGCACTCCGTTCGGAACTTCACTTGATACTGACGTGGCTATGATTTTACTGTTGAAGTGTTGCCATAGAGAATTGAACGTCAGAAAGAGAAAATGAATTTAATTTTTTTTTTTGAGTGGTGGCAACAAATCGTGACGGCTATGATGCTTTCCAAATGAATTTAAATTTTTAATCAAAAAGCGGCAGATTTTTATTTTGATAAACTTGAGCCTAGAATGGCGTGAAATATTCTGCGGTCGAACGAAACGCCGAACAAGGCTTTTATGATGATGCTACTGAATTTAAAAGAAACTGACAAAAACTCGTGTAAACTGAATTTAAGTTGAAATTTAAACGAAACTAGAACACGTCACTGAATTTAAATAAAATTAGAGAGATTCTGCGGTCGCCGGAAGGACGCCGAACAAGGCTTCTAAGATGATGCTGAATTTAAGAAAAAAAACTGAGACAAAAACTCGTAGAAAGTGAATTTAAGTTGAAATTTGAACAATTCTAAACCACGGTCGCCGTGGGGGCACCTAGATCAAAAAGGCGGGAAACACAAGCTCTCAAGCTAGAAAGCGTTTAAATAAGAGACACAAAAAACACGAAACAAAGTAATGTGGTTAGTTAGAGAGGAATTGGCTGTGTGAAATATTCTCACCGATAGCTGCACTCCCTTCGGAACTTCACTTGATACTGACGTGGCTATGATTTTACTGTTGAAGTGTTGCCATAGAGAATTGAACGTCAGAAAGAGAAAATGAATTTTTTTTTTTTTTTGAGTGGTGGCAACAAATCGTGACGGTTATGATGCTTTCCAAATGAATTTAAATTTTTAATCAAAAAGCGGCAGATTTTTATTTTGATAAACTTGAGCCTAGAATGGCGTGAAATATTCTGCGGTCGCCGGAAGGACGCCGAACAAGGCTTTTATGATGATGCTACTGAATTTAAAAGAAACTGACAAAAACTCGTGTAAACTGAATTTAAGTTGAAATTTAAACGAAACTAGAACACGTCACTGAATTTAAAAAAAATTAGAGAGATTCTGCGGTCGCCGGAAGGACGCCGAACAAGGCTTCTAAGATGATGCTACTGAATTTAAGAAAAAAAACTGAGACAAAAACTCGTAGAAAGTGAATTTAAGTTGAAATTTGAACGATTCTAAACCACGGTCGCCGTGGGGGCACCTAGATCAAAAAGGCGGTAAACACAAGCTCTCAAGCTAGAAAGCGTGCAAATAAGAGACACAAAAAAACACGAAACAAAGTAATGTGGTTAGTTAGACAGGAATTGGCTGTGTGAAATATTCTCACCGATAGCTGCACTCCCTTCGGAACTTCACTTGATACTGACGTGGCTATGATTTTACTGTTGAAGTGTTGCCATAGAGAATTGAACGTCAGAAAGAGAAAATGAATTTAATTTTTTTTTTTGAGTGGTGGCAACAAATCGTGACGGCTATGATGCTTTCCAAATGAATTTAAATTTTTAATCAAAAAGCGGCAGATTTTTATTTTGATAAACTTGAGCCTAGAATGGCGTGAAATATTCTGCGGTCGCCGGAAGGACGCCGAACAAGGCTTTTATGATGATGCTACTGAATTTAAAAGAAACTGACAAAAACTCGTGTAAACTGAATTTAAGTTGAAATTTAAACGAAACTAGAACACGTCACTGAATTTAAAAAAAATTAGAGAGATTCTGCGGTCGCCGGAAGGACGCCGAACAAGGCTTCTAAGATGATGCTACTGAATTTAAGAAAAAAAACTGAGACAAAAACTCGTAGAAAGTGAATTTAAGTTGAAATTTGAACGATTCTAAACCACGGTCGCCGTGGGGGCACCTAGATCAAAAAGGCGGTAAACACAAGCTCTCAAGCTAGAAAGCGTGCAAATAAGAGACAAAAAAAAACACGAAACAAAGTAATGTGGTTAGTTAGACAGGAATTGGCTGTGTGAAATATTCTCACCGATAGCTGCACTCCCTTCGGAACTTCACTTGATACTGACGTGGCTATGATTTTACTGTTGAAGTGTTGCCATAGAGAATTGAACGTCAGAAAGAGAAAATGAATTTAATTTTTTTTTTGAGTGGTGGCAACAAATCGTGACGGCTATGATGCTTTCCAAATGAATTTAAATTTTTAATCAAAAAGCGGCAGATTTTTATTTTGATAAACTTGAGCCTAGAATGGCGTGAAATATTCTGCGGTCGCCGGAAGGACGCCGAACAAGGCTTTTATGATGATGCTACTGAATTTAAAAGAAACTGACAAAAACTCGTGTAAACTGAATTTAAGTTGAAATTTAAACGAAACTAGAACACGTCACTGAATTTAAATAAAATTAGAGAGATTCTGCGGTCGCCGGAAGGACGCCGAACAAGGCTTCTAAGATGATGCTGAATTTAAGAAAAAAAACTGAGACAAAAACTCGTAGAAAGTGAATTTAAGTTGAAATTTGAACAATTCTAAACCACGGTCGCCGTGGGGGCACCTAGATCAAAAAGGCGGGAAACACAAGCTCTCAAGCTAGAAAGCGTTTAAATAAGAGACACAAAAAAACACGAAACAAAGTAATGTGGTTAGTTAGACAGGAATTGGCTGTGTGAAATATTCTCACCGATAGCTGCACTCCCTTCGGAACTTCACTTGATACTGACGTGGCTATGATTTTACTGTTGAAGTGTTGCCATAGAGAATTGAACGTCACAAAGAGAAAATGAATTTAATTTTTTTTTTTGAGTGGTGGCAACAAATCGTGACGGCTATGATGGTTTCCAAATGAATTTAAATTTTAAATCAAAAAGCGGCAAATTTTTATTTTGATAAACTTGAGCCTAGAATGGCGTGAAATATTCTGCGGTCGCCGGAAAGACGCCGAACAAGGCTTTTATGATGATGCTACTGAATTTAAAAGAAACTGACAAAAACTCGTGTAAACTGAATTTAAGTTGAAATTTAAACGAAATAGAACACGTCACTGAATTTAAATAAAATTAGAGAGATTCTGCGGTCACCGGAAGGACGCCGAACAAGGCTTCTAAGATGATGCTACTGAATTTAAGAAAAAAAACTGAGACAAAAACTCGTAGAAAGTGAATTTAAGTTGAAATTTGAACGATTCTAAACCACGGTCGCCGTGGGGGCACCTAGATCAAAAAGGCGGTAAACACAAGCTCTCAAGCTAGAAAGCGTGCAAATAAGAGACACAAAAAAACACGAAACAAAGTAATGTGGTTAGTTAGACAGGAATTGGCTGTGTGAAATATTCTCACCGATAGCTGCACTCCCTTCGGAACTTCACTTGATACTGACGTGGCTATGATTTTACTGTTGAAGTGTTGCCATAGAGAATTGAACGTCAGAAAGAGAAAATGAATTTAATTTTTTTTTTTGAGTGGTGGCAACAAATCGTGACGGCTATGATGCTTTCCAAATTAATTTAAATTTTTAATCAAAAAGCGGCAGATTTTTATTTTGATAAACTTGAGCCTAGAATGGCGTGAAATATTCTGCGGTCGCCGGAAGGACGCCGAACAAGGCTTTTATGATGATGCTACTGAATTTAAAAGAAACTGACAAAAACTCGTGTAAACTGAATTTAAGTTGAAATTTAAACGAAACTAGAACACGTCACTGAATTTAAATAAAATTAGAGAGATTCTGCGGTCACCGGAAGGACGCCGAACAAGGCTTCTAAGATGATGCTACTGAATTTAAGAAAAAAAACTGAGACAAAAACTCGTAGAAAGTGAATTTAAGTTGAAATTTGAACAATTCTAAACCACGGTCGCCGTGGGGGCACCTAGATCAAAAAGGCGGGAAACACAAGCTCTCAAGCTAGAAAGCGTGCAAATAAGAGACACAAAAAAACACGAAACAAAGTAATGTGGTTAGTTAGAGAGGAATTGGCTGTGTGAAATATTCTCACCGATAGCTGCACTCCCTTCGGAACTTCACTTGATACTGACGTGGCTATGATTTTACTGTTGAAGTGTTGCCATAGAGAATTGAACGTCAGAAAGAGAAAATGAATTAAATTTTTTTTTTGAGTGGTGGCAACAAATCGTGACGGCTATGATGCTTTCCAAATGAATTTAAATTTTTAATCAAAAAGCGGCAGATTTTTATTTTGATAAACTTGAGCCTAGAATGGCGTGAAATATTCTGCGGTCGCCGGAAGGACGCCGAACAAGGCTTTTATGATGATGCTACTGAATTTAAAAGAAACTGTCAAAAACTCGTGTAAACTGAATTTAAGTTGAAATTTAAACGAAACTAGAACACGTCACTGAATTTAAATAAAATTAGAGAGATTCTGCGGTCGCCGGAAGGACGCCGAACAAGGCTTCTAAGATGATGCTGATTTTAAGAAAAAAAACTGAGACAAAAACTCGTAGAAAGTGAATTTAAGTTGAAATTTGAACAATTCTAAACCACGGTCGCCGTGGGGGCACCTAGATCAAAAAGGCGGGAAACACAAGCTCTCAAGCTAGAAAGCGTTTAAATAAGAGACACAAAAAACACGAAACAAAGTAATGTGGTTAGTTAGAGAGGAATTGGCTGTGTGAAATATTCTCACCGATAGCTGCACTCCCTTCGGAACTTCACTTGATACTGACGTGGCTATGATTTTACTGTTGAAGTGTTGCCATAGAGAATTGAACGTCAGAAAGAGAAAATGAATTTTTTTTTTTTTTTTGAGTGGTGGCAACAAATCGTGACGGCTATGATGCTTTCCAAATTAATTTAAATTTTTAATCAAAAAGCGGCAGATTTTTATTTTGATAAACTTGAGCCTAGAATGGCGTGAAATATTCTGCGGTCGCCGGAAGGACGCCGAACAAGGCTTTTATGATGATGCTACTGAATTTAAAAGAAACTGACAAAAACTCGTGTAAACTGAATTTAAGTTTAAATTTAAACGAAACTAGAACACGTCACTGAATTTAAATAAAATTAGAGAGATTCTGCGGTAACCGGAAGGACGCCGAACAAGGCTTCTAAGATGATGCTACTGAATTTAAGAAAAAAAACTGAGACAAAAACTCGTAGAAAGTGAATTTAAGTTGAAATTTGAACGATTCTAAACCACGGTCGCCGTGGGGGCACCTAGATCAAAAAGGCGGTAAACACAAGCTCTCAAGCTAGAAAGCGTTTAAATAAGAGACACAAAAAAACACGAAACAAAGTAATGTGGTTAGTTAGACAGGAATTGGCTGTGTGAAATATTCTCACCGATAGCTGCACTCCCTTCGGAACTTCACTTGATACTGACGTGGCTATGATTTTACTGTTGAAGTGTTGCCATAGAGAATTGAACGTCAGAAAGAGAAAATGAATTTAATTTTTTTTTTTTGAGTGGTGGCAACAAATCGTGACGGCTATGATGCTTTCCAAATGAATTTAAATTTTTAATCAAAAAGCGGCAAATTTTTATTTTGATAAACTTGAGCCTAGAATGGCGTGAAATATTCTGCGGTCGCCGGAAAGACGCCGAACAAGGCTTTTATGATGATGCTACTGAATTTAAAAGAAACTGACAAAAACTCGTGTAAACTGAATTTAAGTTGAAATTTAAACGAAATAGAACACGTCACTGAATTTAAATAAAATTAGAGAGATTCTGCGGTCACCGGAAGGACGCCGAACAAGGCTTCTAAGATGATGCTACTGAATTTAAGAAAAAAAACTGAGACAAAAACTCGTAGAAAGTGAATTTAAGTTGAAATTTGAACGATTCTAAACCACGGTCGCCGTGGGGGCACCTAGATCAAAAAGGCGGTAAACACAAGCTCTCAAGCTAGAAAGCGTGCAAATAAGAGACACAAAAAAACACGAAACAAAGTAATGTGGTTAGTTAGACAGGAATTGGCTGTGTGAAATATTCTCACCGATAGCTGCACTCCCTTCGGAACTTCACTTGATACTGACGTGGCTATGATTTTACTGTTGAAGTGTTGCCATAGAGAATTGAACGTCAGAAAGAGAAAATGAATTTAATTTTTTTTTTTTTGAGTGGTGGCAACAAATCGTGACGGCTATGATGCTTTCCAAATGAATTTAAATTTTTAATCAAAAAGCGGCAGATTTTTATTTTGATAAACTTGAGCCTAGAATGGCGTGAAATATTCTGCGGTCGCCGGAAGGACGCCGAACAAGGCTTTTATGATGATGCTACTGAATTAAAAAGAAACTGACAAAAACTCGTGTAAACTGAATTTAAGTTGAAATTTAAACGAAACTAGAACACGTCACTGAATTTAAATAAAATTAGAGAGATTCTGCGGTCGCCGGAAGGACGCCGAACAAGGCTTCTAAGATGATGCTGAATTTAAGAAAAAAAACTGAGACAAAAACTCGTAGAAAGTGAATTTAAGTTGAAATTTGAACAATTCTAAACCACGGTCGCCGTGGGGGCACCTAGATCAAAAAGGCGGGAAACACAAGCTCTCAAGCTAGAAAGCGTTTAAATAAGAGACACAAAAAAACACGAAACAAAGTAATGTGGTTAGTTAGACAGGAATTGGCTGTGTGAAATATTCTCACCGATAGCTGCACTCCCTTCGGAACTTCACTTGATACTGACGTGGCTATGATTTTACTGTTGAAGTGTTGCCATAGAGAATTGAACGTCAGAAAGAGAAAATGAATTTAATTTTTTTTTTTTTGAGTGGTGGCAACAAATCGTGACGGCTATGATGCTTTCCAAATGAATTTAAATTTTTAATCAAAAAGCGGCAGATTTTTATTTTGATAAACTTGAGCCTAGAATGGCGTGAAATATTCTGCGGTCGCCGGAAGGACGCCGAACAAGGCTTTTATGATGATGCTACTGAATTTAAAAGAAACTGACAAAAACTCGTGTAAACTGAATTTAAGTTGAAATTTAAACGAAACTAGAACACGTCACTGAATTTAAATAAAATTAGAGAGATTCTGCGGTCACCGGAAGGACGCCGAACAAGGCTTCTAAGATGATGCTACTGAATTTAAGAAAAAAAACTGAGACAAAAACTCGTAGAAAGTGAATTTAAGTTGAAATTTGAACGATTCTAAACCACGGTCGCCGTGGGGGCACCTAGATCAAAAAGGCGGTAAACACAAGCTCTCAAGCTAGAAAGCGTGCAAATAAGAGACACAAAAAAACACGAAACAAAGTAATGTGGTTAGTTAGACAGGAATTGGCTGTGTGAAATATTCTCACCGATAGCTGCACTCCCTTCGGAACTTCACTTGATACTGACGTGGCTATGATTTTACTGTTGAAGTGTTGCCATAGAGAATTGAACGTCAGAAAGAGAAAATGAATTTAATTTTTTTTTTTGAGTGGTGGCAACAAATCGTGACGGCTATGATGCTTTCCAAATAAATTTAAATTTTTAATCAAAAAGCGGCAGATTTTTATTTTGATAAACTTGAGCCTAGAATGGCGTGAAATATTCTGCGGTCGCCGGAAGGACGCCGAACAAGGCTTTTATGATGATGCTACTGAATTTAAAAGAAACTGACAAAAACTCGTGTAAACTGAATTTAAGTTGAAATTTAAACGAAACTAGAACACGTCACTGAATTTAAATAAAATTAGAGAGATTCTGCGGTCGCCGGAAGGACGCCGAACAAGGCTTCTAAGATGATGCTACTGAATTTAAGAAAAAAAACTGAGACAAAAACTCGTAGAAAGTGAATTTAAGTTGAAATTTGAACAATTCTAAACCACGGTCGCCGTTGGGGCACCTAGATCAAAAAGGCGGGAAACACAAGCTCTCAAGCTAGAAAGCGTTTAAATAAGAGACACAAAAAACACGAAACAAAGTAATGTGGTTAGTTAGAGAGGAATTGGCTGTGTGAAATATTCTCACCGATAGCTGCACTCCCTTCGGAACTTCACTTGATACTGACGTGGCTATGATTTTACTGTTGAAGTGTTGCCATAGAGAATTGAACGTCAGAAAGAGAAAATGAATTTTTTTTTTTTTTTTGAGTGGTGGCAACAAATCGTGACGGCTATGATGCTTTCCAAATTAATTTAAATTTTTAATCAAAAAGCGGCAGATTTTTATTTTGATAAACTTGAGCCTAGAATGGCGTGAAATATTCTGCGGTCGCCGGAAGGACGCCGAACAAGGCTTTTACGATGATGCTACTGAATTTAAAAGAAACTGACAAAAACTCGTGTAAACTGAATTTAAGTTGAAATTTAAACGAAATAGAACACGTCACTGAATTTAAATAAAATTAGAGAGATTCTGCGGTCACCGGAAGGACGCCGAACAAGGCTTCTAAGATGATGCTACTGAATTTAAGAAAAAAAACTGAGACAAAAACTCGTAGAAAGTGAATTTAAGTTGAAATTTGAACGATTCTAAACCACGGTCGCCGTGGGGGCACCTAGATCAAAAAGGCGGTAAACACAAGCTCTCAAGCTAGAAAGCGTGCAAATAAGAGACACAAAAAAACACGAAACAAAGTAATGTGGTTAGTTAGACAGGAATTGGCTGTGTGAAATATTCTCACCGATAGCTGCACTCCCTTCGGAACTTCACTTGATACTGACGTGGCTATGATTTTACTGTTGAAGTGTTGCCATAGAGAATTGAACGTCAGAAAGAGAAAATGAATTTAATTTTTTTTTTTTGAGTGGTGGCAACAAATCGTGACGGCTATGATGCTTTCCAAATAAATTTAAATTTTTAATCAAAAAGCGGCAGATTTTTATTTTGATAAACTTGAGCCTAGAATGGCGTGAAATATTCTGCGGTCGCCGGAAGGACGCCGAACAAGGCTTTTATGATGATGCTACTGAATTTAAAAGAAACTGACAAAAACTCGTGTAAACTGAATTTAAGTTGAAATTTAAACGAAACTAGAACACGTCACTGAATTTAAATAAAATTAGAGAGATTCTGCGGTCGCCGGAAGGACGCCGAACAAGGCTTCTAAGATGATGCTGAATTTAAGAAAAAAAACTGAGACAAAAACTCGTAGAAAGTGAATTTAAGTTGAAATTTGAACAATTCTAAACCACGGTCGCCGTGGGGGCACCTAGATCAAAAAGGCGGGAAACACAAGCTCTCAAGCTAGAAAGCGTTTAAATAAGAGACACAAAAAAACACGAAACAAAGTAATGTGGTTAGTTAGACAGGAATTGGCTGTGTGAAATATTCTCACCGATAGCTGCACTCCCTTCGGAACTTCACTTGATACTGACGTGGCTATGATTTTACTGCTGAAGTGTTGCCATAGAGAATTGAACGTCAGAAAGAGAAAATGAATTAAATTTTTTTTTTTGAGTGGTGGCAACAAATCGTGACGGCTATGATGCTTTCCAAATGAATTTAAATTTTTAATCAAAAAGCGGCAAATTTTTATTTTGATAAACTTGAGCCTAGAATGGCGTGAAATATTCTGCGGTCGCCGGAAAGACGCCGAACAAGGCTTTTATGATGATGCTACTGAATTTAAAAGAAACTGACAAAAACTCGTGTAAACTGAATTTAAGATGAAATTTAAACGAAATAGAACACGTCACTGAATTTAAATAAAATTAGAGAGATTCTGCGGTCACCGGAAGGACGCCGAACAAGGCTTCTAAGATGATGCTACTGAATTTAAGAAAAAAAACTGAGACAAAAACTCGTAGAAAGTGAATTTAAGTTGAAATTTGAACGATTCTAAACGACGGTCGCCGTGGGGGCACCTAGATCAAAAAGGCGGTAAACACAAGCTCTCAAGCTAGAAAGCGTGCAAATAAGAGACACAAAAAAACACGAAACAAAGTAATGTGGTTAGTTAGACAGGAATTGGCTGTGTGAAATATTCTCACCGATAGCTGCACTCCCTTCGGAACTTCACTTGATACTGACGTGGCTATGATTTTACTGTTGAAGTGTTGCCATAGAGAATTGAACGTCAGAAAGAGAAAATGAATTTAATTTTTTTTTTTGAGTGGTGGCAACAAATCGTGACGGCTATGATGCTTTCCAAATAAATTTAAATTTTTAATCAAAAAGCGGCAGATTTTTATTTTGATAAACTTGAGCCTAGAATGGCGTGAAATATTCTGCGGTCGCCGGAAGGACGCCGAACAAGGCTTTTATGATGATGCTACTGAATTTAAAAGAAACTGACAAAAACTCGTGTAAACTGAATTTAAGTTGAAATTTAAACGAAACTAGAACACGTCACTGAATTTAAATAAAATTAGAGAGATTCTGCGGTCGCCGGAAGGACGCCGAACAAGGCTTCTAAGATGATGCTACTGAATTTAAGAAAAAAAACTGAGACAAAAACTCGTAGAAAGTGAATTTAAGTTGAAATTTGAACAATTCTAAACCACGGTCGCCGTGGGGGCACCTAGATCAAAAAGGCGGGAAACACAAGCTCTCAAGCTAGAAAGCGATTAAATAAGAGACACAAAAAACACGAAACAAAGTAATGTGGTTAGTTAGAGAGGAATTGGCTGTGTGAAATATTCTCACCGATAGCTGCACTCCCTTCGGAACTTCACTTGATACTGACGTGGCTATGATTTTACTGTTGAAGTGTTGCCATAGAGAATTGAACGTCAGAAAGAGAAAATGAATTTTTTTTTTTTTTTTGAGTGGTGGCAACAAATCGTGACGGCTATGATGCTTTCCAAATTAATTTAAATTTTTAATCAAAAAGCGGCAGATTTTTATTTTGATAAACTTGAGCCTAGAATGGCGTGAAATATTCTGCGGTCGCCGGAAGGACGCCGAACAAGGCTTTTACGATGATGCTACTGAATTTAAAAGAAACTGACAAAAACTCGTGTAAACTGAATTTAAGTTGAAATTTAAACGAAATAGAACACGTCACTGAATTTAAATAAAATTAGAGAGATTCTGCGGTCACCGGAAGGACGCCGAACAAGGCTTCTAAGATGATGCTACTGAATTTAAGAAAAAAAACTGAGACAAAAACTCGTAGAAAGTGAATTTAAGTTGAAATTTGAACGATTCTAAACCACGGTCGCCGTGGGGGCACCTAGATCAAAAAGGCGGTAAACACAAGCTCTCAAGCTAGAAAGCGTGCAAATAAGAGACACAAAAAAACACGAAACAAAGTAATGTGGTTAGTTAGACAGGAATTGGCTGTGTGAAATATTCTCACCGATAGCTGCACTCCCTTCGGAACTTCACTTGATACTGACGTGGCTATGATTTTACTGTTGAAGTGTTGCCATAGAGAATTGAACGTCAGAAAGAGAAAATGAATTTAATTTTTTTTTTTTGAGTGGTGGCAACAAATCGTGACGGCTATGATGCTTTCCAAATAAATTTAAATTTTTAATCAAAAAGCGGCAGATTTTTATTTTGATAAACTTGAGCCTAGAATGGCGTGAAATATTCTGCGGTCGCCGGAAGGACGCCGAACAAGGCTTTTATGATGATGCTACTGAATTTAAAAGAAACTGACAAAAACTCGTGTAAACTGAATTTAAGTTGAAATTTAAACGAAACTAGAACACGTCACTGAATTTAAATAAAATTAGAGAGATTCTGCGGTCGCCGGAAGGACGCCGAACAAGGCTTCTAAGATGATGCTGAATTTAAGAAAAAAAACTGAGACAAAAACTCGTAGAAAGTGAATTTAAGTTGAAATTTGAACAATTCTAAACCACGGTCGCCGTGGGGGCACCTAGATCAAAAAGGCGGGAAACACAAGCTCTCAAGCTAGAAAGCGTTTAAATAAGAGACACAAAAAAACACGAAACAAAGTAATGTGGTTAGTTAGACAGGAATTGGCTGTGTGAAATATTCTCACCGATAGCTGCACTCCCTTCGGAACTTCACTTGATACTGACGTGGCTATGATTTTACTGCTGAAGTGTTGCCATAGAGAATTGAACGTCAGAAAGAGAAAATGAATTAAATTTTTTTTTTTGAGTGGTGGCAACAAATCGTGACGGCTATGATGCTTTCCAAATGAATTTAAATTTTTAATCAAAAAGCGGCAAATTTTTATTTTGATAAACTTGAGCCTAGAATGGCGTGAAATATTCTGCGGTCGCCGGAAAGACGCCGAACAAGGCTTTTATGATGATGCTACTGAATTTAAAAGAAACTGACAAAAACTCGTGTAAACTGAATTTAAGTTGAAATTTAAACGAAATAGAACACGTCACTGAATTTAAATAAAATTAGAGAGATTCTGCGGTCACCGGAAGGACGCCGAACAAGGCTTCTAAGATGATGCTACTGAATTTAAGAAAAAAAACTGAGACAAAAACTCGTAGAAAGTGAATTTAAGTTGAAATTTGAACGATTCTAAACCACGGTCGCCGTGGGGGCACCTAGATCAAAAAGGCGGTAAACACAAGCTCTCAAGCTAGAAAGCGTGCAAATAAGAGACACAAAAAAACACGAAACAAAGTAATGTGGTTAGTTAGACAGGAATTGGCTGTGTGAAATATTCTCACCGATAGCTGCACTCCCTTCGGAACTTCACTTGATACTGACGTGGCTATGATTTTACTGTTGAAGTGTTGCCATAGAGAATTGAACGTCAGAAAGAGAAAATGAATTTAATTTTTTTTTTTTGAGTGGTGGCAACAAATCGTGACGGCTATGATGCTTTCCAAATAAATTTAAATTTTTAATCAAAAAGCGGCAGATTTTTATTTTGATAAACTTGAGCCTAGAATGGCGTGAAATATTCTGCGGTCGCCGGAAGGACGCCGAACAAGGCTTTTATGATGATGCTACTGAATTTAAAAGAAACTGACAAAAACTCGTGTAAACTGAATTTAAGTTGAAATTTAAACGAAATAGAACACGTCACTGAATTTAAATAAAATTAGAGAGATTCTGCGGTCACCGGAAGGACGCCGAACAAGGCTTCTAAGATGATGCTACTGAATTTAAGAAAAAAAACTGAGACAAAAACTCGTAGAAAGTGAATTTAAGTTGAAATTTGAACGATTCTAAACCACGGTCGCCGTGGGGGCACCTAGATCAAAAAGGCGGTAAACACAAGCTCTCAAGCTAGAAAGCGTGCAAATAAGAGACACAAAAAAACACGAAACAAAGTAATGTGGTTAGTTAGACAGGAATTGGCTGTGTGAAATATTCTCACCGATAGCTGCACTCCCTTCGGAACTTCACTTGATACTGACGTGGCTATGATTTTACTGTTGAAGTGTTGCCATAGAGAATTGAACGTCAGAAAGAGAAAATGAATTTAATTTTTTTTTTTTGAGTGGTGGCAACAAATCGTGACGGCTATGATGCTTTCCAAATAAATTTAAATTTTTAATCAAAAAGCGGCAGATTTTTATTTTGATAAACTTGAGCCTAGAATGGCGTGAAATATTCTGCGGTCGCCGGAAGGACGCCGAACAAGGCTTTTATGATGATGCTACTGAATTTAAAAGAAACTGACAAAAACTCGTGTAAACTGAATTTAAGTTGAAATTTAAACGAAACTAGAACACGTCACTGAATTTAAATAAAATTAGAGAGATTCTGCGGTCGCCGGAAGGACGCCGAACAAGGCTTCTAAGATGATGCTGAATTTAAGAAAAAAAACTGAGACAAAAACTCGTAGAAAGTGAATTTAAGTTGAAATTTGAACAATTCTAAACCACGGTCGCCGTGGGGGCACCTAGATCAAAAAGGCGGGAAACACAAGCTCTCAAGCTAGAAAGCGTTTAAATAAGAGACACAAAAAAACACGAAACAAAGTAATGTGGTTAGTTAGACAGGAATTGGCTGTGTGAAATATTCTCACCGATAGCTGCACTCCCTTCGGAACTTCACTTGATACTGACGTGGCTATGATTTTACTGCTGAAGTGTTGCCATAGAGAATTGAACGTCAGAAAGAGAAAATGAATTAAATTTTTTTTTTTGAGTGGTGGCAACAAATCGTGACGGCTATGATGCTTTCCAAATGAATTTAAATTTTTAATCAAAAAGCGGCAGATTTTTATTTTGATAAACTTGAGCCTAGAATGGCGTGAAATATTCTGCGGTCGCCGGAAGGACGCCGAACAAGGCTTTTATGATGATGCTACTGAATTTAAAAGAAACTGACAAAAACTCGTGTAAACTGAATTTAAGTTGAAATTTAAACGAAACTAGAACACGTCACTGAATTTAAATAAAATTAGAGAGATTCTGCGGTCACCGGAAGGACGCCGAACAAGGCTTCTAAGATGATGCTACTGAATTTAAGAAAAAAAACTGAGACAAAAACTCGTAGAAAGTGAATTTATGTTGAAATTTGAACAATTCTAAACCACGGTCGCCGTGGGGGCACCTAGATCAAAAAGGCGGGAAACACAAGCTCTCAAGCTAGAAAGCGTGCAAATAAGAGACACAAAAAAACACGAAACAAAGTAATGTGGTTAGTTAGACAGGAATTGGCTGTGTGAAATATTCTCACCGATAGCTGCACTCCCTTCGGAACTTCACTTGATACTGACGTGGCTATGATTTTACTGTTGAAGTGTTGCCATAGAGAATTGAACGTCAGAAAGAGAAAATGAATTAAAATTTTTTTTTTGAGTGGTGGCAACAAATCGTGACGGCTATGATGCTTTCCAAATGAATTTAAATTTTTAATCAAAAAGCGGCAGATTTTTATTTTGATAAACTTGAGCCTAGAATGGCGTGAAATATTCTGCGGTCGCCGGAAGGACGCCGAACAAGGCTTTTATGATGATGCTACTGAATTTAAAAGAAACTGACAAAAACTCGTGTAAACTGAATTTAAGTTGAAATTTAAACGAAACTAGAACACGTCACTGAATTTAAATAAAATTAGAGAGATTCTGCGGTCGCCGGAAGGACGCCGAACAAGGCTTCTAAGATGATGCTGAATTTAAGAAAAAAAACTGAGACAAAAACTCGTAGAAAGTGAATTTAAGTTGAAATTTGAACAATTCTAAACCACGGTCGCCGTGGGGGCACCTAGATCAAAAAGGCGGGAAACACAAGCTCTCAAGCTAGAAAGCGTTTAAATAAGAGACACAAAAAAACACGAAACAAAGTAATGTGGTTAGTTAGACAGGAATTGGCTGTGTGAAATATTCTCACCGATAGCTGCACTCCCTTCGGAACTTCACTTGATACTGACGTGGCTATGATTTTACTGTTGAAGTGTTGCCATAGAGAATTGAACGTCAGAAAGAGAAAATGAATTTTTTTTTTTTTTTTTTGAGTGGTGGCAACAAATCGTGACGGCTATGATGCTTTCCAAATGAATTTAAATTTTTAATCAAAAAGCGGCAAATTTTAATTTTGATAAACTTGAGCCTAGAATGGCGTGAAATATTCTGCGGTCGCCGGAAAGACGCCGAACAAGGCTTTTATGATGATGCTACTGAATTTAAAAGAAACTGACAAAAACTCGTGTAAACTGAATTTAAGTTGAAATTTAAACGAAATAGAACACGTCACTGAATTTAAATAAAATTAGAGAGATTCTGCGGTCACCGGAAGGACGCCGAACAAGGCTTCTAAGATGATGCTACTGAATTTAAGAAAAAAAACTGAGACAAAAACTCGTAGAAAGTGAATTTAAGTTGAAATTTGAACGATTCTAAACCACGGTCGCCGTGGGGGCACCTAGATCAAAAAGGCGGTAAACACAAGCTCTCAAGCTAGAAAGCGTGCAAATAAGAGACACAAAAAAACACGAAACAAAGTAATGTGGTTAGTTAGACAGGAATTGGCTGTGTGAAATATTCTCACCGATAGCTGCACTCCGTTCGGAACTTCACTTGATACTGACGTGGCTATGATTTTACTGTTGAAGTGTTGCCATAGAGAATTGAACGTCAGAAAGAGAAAATGAATTTAATTTTTTTTTTTGAGTGGTGGCAACAAATCGTGACGGCTATGATGCTTTCCAAATGAATTTAAATTTTTAATCAAAAAGCGGCAGATTTTTATTTTGATAAACTTGAGCCTAGAATGGCGTGAAATATTCTGCGGTCGAACGAAACGCCGAACAAGGCTTTTATGATGATGCTACTGAATTTAAAAGAAACTGACAAAAACTCGTGTAAACTGAATTTAAGTTGAAATTTAAACGAAACTAGAACACGTCACTGAATTTAAATAAAATTAGAGAGATTCTGCGGTCGCCGGAAGGACGCCGAACAAGGCTTCTAAGATGATGCTGAATTTAAGAAAAAAAACTGAGACAAAAACTCGTAGAAAGTGAATTTAAGTTGAAATTTGAACAATTCTAAACCACGGTCGCCGTGGGGGCACCTAGATCAAAAAGGCGGGAAACACAAGCTCTCAAGCTAGAAAGCGTTTAAATAAGAGACACAAAAAACACGAAACAAAGTAATGTGGTTAGTTAGAGAGGAATTGGCTGTGTGAAATATTCTCACCGATAGCTGCACTCCCTTCGGAACTTCACTTGATACTGACGTGGCTATGATTTTACTGTTGAAGTGTTGCCATAGAGAATTGAACGTCAGAAAGAGAAAATGAATTTTTTTTTTTTTTTGAGTGGTGGCAACAAATCGTGACGGTTATGATACTTTTCAAATGAATTTAAATTTTTAATCAAAAAGCGGCAGATTTTTATTTTGATAAACTTGAGCCTAGAATGGCGTGAAATATTCTGCGGTCGCCGGAAGGACGCCGAACAAGGCTTTTATGATGATGCTACTGAATTTAAAAGAAACTGACAAAAACTCGTGTAAACTGAATTTAAGTTGAAATTTAAACGAAACTAGAACACGTCACTGAATTTAAAAAAAATTAGAGAGATTCTGCGGTCGCCGGAAGGACGCCGAACAAGGCTTCTAAGATGATGCTACTGAATTTAAGAAAAAAAACTGAGACAAAAACTCGTAGAAAGTGAATTTAAGTTGAAATTTGAACGATTCTAAACCACGGTCGCCGTGGGGGCACCTAGATCAAAAAGGCGGTAAACACAAGCTCTCAAGCTAGAAAGCGTGCAAATAAGAGACACAAAAAAACACGAAACAAAGTAATGTGGTTAGTTAGACAGGAATTGGCTGTGTGAAATATTCTCACCGATAGCTGCACTCCCTTCGGAACTTCACTTGATACTGACGTGGCTATGATTTTACTGTTGAAGTGTTGCCATAGAGAATTGAACGTCAGAAAGAGAAAATGAATTTAATTTTTTTTTTTGAGTGGTGGCAACAAATCGTGACGGCTATGATGCTTTCCAAATGAATTTAAATTTTTAATCAAAAAGCGGCAGATTTTTATTTTGATAAACTTGAGCCTAGAATGGCGTGAAATATTCTGCGGTCGCCGGAAGGACGCCGAACAAGGCTTTTATGATGATGCTACTGAATTTAAAAGAAACTGACAAAAACTCGTGTAAACTGAATTTAAGTTGAAATTTAAACGAAACTAGAACACGTCACAGAATTTAAATAAAATTAGAGAGATTCTGCGGTCGCCGGAAGGACGCCGAACAAGGCTTCTAAGATGATGCTGAATTTAAGAAAAAAAACTGAGACAAAAACTCGTAGAAAGTGAATTTAAGTTGAAATTTGAACAATTCTAAACCACGGTCGCCGTGGGGGCACCTAGATCAAAAAGGCGGGAAACACAAGCTCTCAAGCTAGAAAGCGTTTAAATAAGAGACACAAAAAAACACGAAACAAAGTAATGTGGTTAGTTAGACAGGAATTGGCTGTGTGAAATATTCTCACCGATAGCTGCACTCCCTTCGGAACTTCACTTGATACTGACGTGGCTATGATTTTACTGTTGAAGTGTTGCCATAGAGAATTGAACGTCACAAAGAGAAAATGAATTTAATTTTTTTTTTTGAGTGGTGGCAACAAATCGTGACGGCTATGATGGTTTCCAAATGAATTTAAATTTTAAATCAAAAAGCGGCAAATTTTTATTTTGATAAACTTGAGCCTAGAATGGCGTGAAATATTCTGCGGTCGCCGGAAAGACGCCGAACAAGGCTTTTATGATGATGCTACTGAATTTAAAAGAAACTGACAAAAACTCGTGTAAACTGAATTTAAGTTGAAATTGAAACGAAATAGAACACGTCACTGAATTTAAATAAAATTAGAGAGATTCTGCGGTCACCGGAAGGACGCCGAACAAGGCTTCTAAGATGATGCTACTGAATTTAAGAAAAAAAACTGAGACAAAAACTCGTAGAAAGTGAATTTAAGTTGAAATTTGAACGATTCTAAACCACGGTCGCCGTGGGGGCACCTAGATCAAAAAGGCGGTAAACACAAGCTCTCAAGCTAGAAAGCGTGCAAATAAGAGACACAAAAAAACACGAAACAAAGTAATGTGGTTAGTTAGACAGGAATTGGCTGTGTGAAATATTCTCACCGATAGCTGCACTCCCTTCGGAACTTCACTTGATACTGACGTGGCTATGATTTTACTGTTGAAGTGTTGCCATAGAGAATTGAACGTCAGAAAGAGAAAATGAATTTAATTTTTTTTTTTGAGTGGTGGCAACAAATCGTGACGGCTATGATGCTTTCCAAATTAATTTAAATTTTTAATCAAAAAGCGGCAGATTTTTATTTTGATAAACTTGAGCCTAGAATGGCGTGAAATATTCTGCGGTCGCCGGAAGGACGCCGAACAAGGCTTTTATGATGATGCTACTGAATTTAAAAGAAACTGACAAAAACTCGTGTAAACTGAATTTAAGTTGAAATTTAAACGAAACTAGAACACGTCACTGAATTTAAATAAAATTAGAGAGATTCTGCGGTAACCGGAAGGACGCCGAACAAGGCTTCTAAGATGATGCTACTGAATTTAAGAAAAAAAACTGAGACAAAAACTCGTAGAAAGTGAATTTAAGTTGAAATTTGAACGATTCTAAACCACGGTCGCCGTGGGGGCACCTAGATCAAAAAGGCGGTAAACACAAGCTCTCAAGCTAGAAAGCGTTTAAATAAGAGACACAAAAAAACACGAAACAAAGTAATGTGGTTAGTTAGACAGGAATTGGCTGTGTGAAATATTCTCACCGATAGCTGCACTCCCTTCGGAACTTCACTTGATACTGACGTGGCTATGATTTTACTGTTGAAGTGTTGCCATAGAGAATTGAACGTCAGAAAGAGAAAATGAATTTAATTTTTTTTTTTTGAGTGGTGGCAACAAATCGTGACGGCTATGATGCTTTCCAAATGAATTTAAATTTTTAATCAAAAAGCGGCAAATTTTTATTTTGATAAACTTGAGCCTAGAATGGCGTGAAATATTCTGCGGTCGCCGGAAAGACGCCGAACAAGGCTTTTATGATGATGCTACTGAATTTAAAAGAAACTGACAAAAACTCGTGTAAACTGAATTTAAGTTGAAATTTAAACGAAATAGAACACGTCACTGAATTTAAATAAAATTAGAGAGATTCTGCGGTCACCGGAAGGACGCCGAACAAGGCTTCTAAGATGATGCTACTGAATTTAAGAAAAAAAACTGAGACAAAAACTCGTAGAAAGTGAATTTAAGTTGAAATTTGAACGATTCTAAACCACGGTCGCCGTGGGGGCACCTAGATCAAAAAGGCGGTAAACACAAGCTCTCAAGCTAGAATGCGTGCAAATAAGAGACACAAAAAAACACGAAACAAAGTAATGTGGTTAGTTAGACAGGAATTGGCTGTGTGAAATATTCTCACCGATAGCTGCACTCCCTTCGGAACTTCACTTGATACTGACGTGGCTATGATTTTACTGTTGAAGTGTTGCCATAGAGAATTGAACGTCAGAAAGAGAAAATGAATTTAATTTTTTTTTTTTTGAGTGGTGGCAACAAATCGTGACGGCTATGATGCTTTCCAAATGAATTTAAATTTTTAATCAAAAAGCGGCAGATTTTTATTTTGATAAACTTGAGCCTAGAATGGCGTGAAATATTCTGCGGTCGCCGGAAGGACGCCGAACAAGGCTTTTATGATGATGCTACTGAATTTAAAAGAAACTGACAAAAACTCGTGTAAACTGAATTTAAGTTGAAATTTAAACGAAACTAGAACACGTCACTGAATTTAAATAAAATTAGAGAGATTCTGCGGTCGCCGGAAGGACGCCGAACAAGGCTTCTAAGATGATGCTGAATTTAAGAAAAAAAACTGAGACAAAAACTCGTAGAAAGTGAATTTAAGTTGAAATTTGAACAATTCTAAACCACGGTCGCCGTGGGGGCACCTAGATCAAAAAGGCGGGAAACACAAGCTCTCAAGCTAGAAAGCGTTTAAATAAGAGACACAAAAAAACACGAAACAAAGTAATGTGGTTAGTTAGACAGGAATTGGCTGTGTGAAATATTCTCACCGATAGCTGCACTCCCTTCGGAACTTCACTTGATACTGACGTGGCTATGATTTTACTGTTGAAGTGTTGCCATAGAGAATTGAACGTCAGAAAGAGAAAATGAATTAAATTTTTTTTTTTGAGTGGTGGCAACAAATCGTGACGGCTATGATGCTTTCCAAATGAATTTAAATTTTTAATCAAAAAGCGGCAGATTTTTATTTTGATAAACTTGAGCCTAGAATGGCGTGAAATATTCTGCGGTCGCCGGAAGGACGCCGAACAAGGCTTTTATGATGATGCTACTGAATTTAAAAGAAACTGACAAAAACTCGTGTAAACTGAATTTAAGTTGAAATTTAAACGAAACTAGAACACGTCACTGAATTTAAATAAAATTAGAGAGATTCTGCGGTAACCGGAAGGACGCCGAACAAGGCTTCTAAGATGATGCTACTGAATTTAAGAAAAAAAACTGAGACAAAAACTCGTAGAAAGTGAATTTAAGTTGAAATTTGAACGATTCTAAACCACGGTCGCCGTGGGGGCACCTAGATCAAAAAGGCGGTAAACACAAGCTCTCAAGCTAGAAAGCGTTTAAATAAGAGACACAAAAAAACACGAAACAAAGTAATGTGGTTAGTTAGACAGGAATTGGCTGTGTGAAATATTCTCACCGATAGCTGCACTCCCTTCGGAACTTCACTTGATACTGACGTGGCTATGATTTTACTGTTGAAGTGTTGCCATAGAGAATTGAACGTCAGAAAGAGAAAATGAATTAAATTTTTTTTTTTTGAGTGGTGGCAACAAATCGTGACGGCTATGATGCTTTCCAAATGAATTTAAATTTTTAATCAAAAAGCGGCAAATTTTTATTTTGATAAACTTGAGCCTAGAATGGCGTGAAATATTCTGCGGTCGCCGGAAAGACGCCGAACAAGGCTTTTATGATGATGCTACTGAATTTAAAAGAAACTGACAAAAACTCGTGTAAACTGAATTTAAGTTGAAATTTAAACGAAATAGAACACGTCACTGAATTTAAATAAAATTAGAGAGATTCTGCGGTCACCGGAAGGACGCCGAACAAGGCTTCTAAGATGATGCTACTGAATTTAAGAAAAAAAACTGAGACAAAAACTCGTAGAAAGTGAATTTAAGTTGAAATTTGAACGATTCTAAACCACGGTCGCCGTGGGGGCACCTAGATCAAAAAGGCGGTAAACACAAGCTCTCAAGCTAGAAAGCGTGCAAATAAGAGACACAAAAAAACACGAAACAAAGTAATGTGGTTAGTTAGACAGGAATTGGCTGTGTGAAATATTCTCACCGATAGCTGCACTCCCTTCGGAACTTCACTTGATACTGACGTGGCTATGATTTTACTGTTGAAGTGTTGCCATAGAGAATTGAACGTCAGAAAGAGAAAATGAATTAAATTTTTTTTTTTTGAGTGGTGGCAACAAATCGTGACGGCTATGATGCTTTCCAAATGAATTTAAATTTTTAATCAAAAAGCGGCAGATTTTTATTTTGATAAACTTGAGCCTAGAATGGCGTGAAATATTCTGCGGTCGCCGGAAGGACGCCGAACAAGGCTTTTATGATGATGCTACTGAATTTAAAAGAAACTGACAAAAACTCGTGTAAACTGAATTTAAGTTGAAATTTAAACGAAACTAGAACACGTCACTGAATTTAAATAAAATTAGAGAGATTCTGCGGTCGCCGGAAGGACGCCGAACAAGGCTTCTAAGATGATGCTGAATTTAAGAAAAAAAACTGAGACAAAAACTCGTAGAAAGTGAATTTAAGTTGAAATTTGAACAATTCTAAACCACGGTCGCCGTGGGGGCACCTAGATCAAAAAGGCGGGAAACACAAGCTCTCAAGCTAGAAAGCGTTTAAATAAGAGACACAAAAAAACACGAAACAAAGTAATGTGGTTAGTTAGACAGGAATTGGCTGTGTGAAATATTCTCACCGATAGCTGCACTCCCTTCGGAACTTCACTTGATACTGACGTGGCTATGATTTTACTGTTGAAGTGTTGCCATAGAGAATTGAACGTCAGAAAGAGAAAATGAATTTATTTTTTTTTTTTTTGAGTGGTGGCAACAAATCGTGACGGCTATGATGCTTTCCAAATGAATTTAAATTTTTAATCAAAAAGCGGCAGATTTTTATTTTGATAAACTTGAGCCTAGAATGGCGTGAAATATTCTGCGGTCGCCGGAAGGACGCCGAACAAGGCTTTTATGATGATGCTACTGAATTTAAAAGAAACTGACAAAAACTCGTGTAAACTGAATTTAAGTTGAAATTTAAACGAAACTAGAACACGTCACTGAATTTAAATAAAATTAGAGAGATTCTGCGGTCACCGGAAGGACGCCGAACAAGGCTTCTAAGATGATGCTACTGAATTTAAGAAAAAAAACTGAGACAAAAACTCGTAGAAAGTGAATTTAAGTTGAAATTTGAACAATTCTAAACCACGGTCGCCGTGGGGGCACCTAGATCAAAAAGGCGGGAAACACAAGCTCTCAAGCTAGAAAGCGTGCAAATAAGAGACACAAAAAAACACGAAACAAAGTAATGTGGTTAGTTAGACAGGAATTGGCTGTGTGAAATATTCTCACCGATAGCTGCACTCCCTTCGGAACTTCACTTGATACTGACGTGGCTATGATTTTACTGTTGAAGTGTTGCCATAGAGAATTGAACGTCAGAAAGAGAAAATGAATTAAATTTTTTTTTTTGAGTGGTGGCAACAAATCGTGACGGCTATGATGCTTTCCAAATGAATTTAAATTTTTAATCAAAAAGCGGCAGATTTTTATTTTGATAAACTTGAGCCTAGAATGGCGTGAAATATTCTGCGGTCGCCGGAAGGACGCCGAACAAGGCTTTTATGATGATGCTACTGAATTTAAAAGAAACTGTCAAAAACTCGTGTAAACTGAATTTAAGTTGAAATTTAAACGAAACTAGAACACGTCACTGAATTTAAATAAAATTAGAGAGATTCTGCGGTCGCCGGAAGGACGCCGAACAAGGCTTCTAAGATGATGCTGAATTTAAGAAAAAAAACTGAGACAAAAACTCGTAGAAAGTGAATTTAAGTTGAAATTTGAACAATTCTAAACCACGGTCGCCGTGGGGGCACCTAGATCAAAAAGGCGGGAAACACAAGCTCTCAAGCTAGAAAGCGTTTAAATAAGAGACACAAAAAACACGAAACAAAGTAATGTGGTTAGTTAGAGAGGAATTGGCTGTGTGAAATATTCTCACCGATAGCTGCACTCCCTTCGGAACTTCACTTGATACTGACGTGGCTATGATTTTACTGTTGAAGTGTTGCCATAGAGAATTGAACGTCAGAAAGAGAAAATGAATTTTTTTTTTTTTTTTGAGTGGTGGCAACAAATCGTGACGGCTATGATGCTTTCCAAATTAATTTAAATTTTTAATCAAAAAGCGGCAGATTTTTATTTTGATAAACTTGAGCCTAGAATGGCGTGAAATATTCTGCGGTCGCCGGAAGGACGCCGAACAAGGCTTTTATGATGATGCTACTGAATTTAAAAGAAACTGACAAAAACTCGTGTAAACTGAATTTAAGTTGAAATTTAAACGAAACTAGAACACGTCACTGAATTTAAATAAAATTAGAGAGATTCTGCGGTAACCGGAAGGACGCCGAACAAGGCTTCTAAGATGATGCTACTGAATTTAAGAAAAAAAACTGAGACAAAAACTCGTAGAAAGTGAATTTAAGTTGAAATTTGAACGATTCTAAACCACGGTCGCCGTGGGGGCACCTAGATCAAAAAGGCGGTAAACACAAGCTCTCAAGCTAGAAAGCGTTTAAATAAGAGACACAAAAAAACACGAAACAAAGTAATGTGGTTAGTTAGACAGGAATTGGCTGTGTGAAATATTCTCACCGATAGCTGCACTCCCTTCGGAACTTCACTTGATACTGACGTGGCTATGATTTTACTGTTGAAGTGTTGCCATAGAGAATTGAACGTCAGAAAGAGAAAATGAATTTAATTTTTTTTTTTTGAGTGGTGGCAACAAATCGTGACGGCTATGATGCTTTCCAAATGAATTTAAATTTTTAATCAAAAAGCGGCAAATTTTAATTTTGATAAACTTGAGCCTAGAATGGCGTGAAATATTCTGCGGTCGCCGGAAGGACGCCGAACAAGGCTTTTATGATGATGCTACTGAATTTAAAAGAAACTGACAAAAACTCGTGTAAACTGAATTTAAGTTGAAATTTAAACGAAACTAGAACACGTCACTGAATTTAAATAAAATTAGAGAGATTCTGCGGTCACCGGAAGGACGCCGAACAAGGCTTCTAAGATGATTCTACTGAATTTAAGAAAAAAAACTGAGACAAAAACTCGTAGAAAGTGAATTTAAGTTGAAATTTGAACAATTCTAAACCACGGTCGCCGTGGGGGCACCTAGATCAAAAAGGCGGGAAACACAAGCTCTCAAGCTAGAAAGCGTTTAAATAAGAGACACAAAAAAACACGAAACAAAGTAATGTGGTTAGTTAGACAGGAATTGGCTGTGTGAAATATTCTCACCGATAGCTGCACTCCCTTCGGAACTTCACTTGATACTGACGTGGCTATGATTTTACTGTTGAAGTGTTGCCATAGAGAATTGAACGTCAGAAAGAGAAAATGAATTTAATTTTTTTTTTTGAGTGGTGGCAACAAATCGTGACGGCTATGATGCTTTCCAAATGAATTTAAATTTTTAATCAAAAAGCGGCAAATTTTTATTTTGATAAACTTGAGCCTAGAATGGCGTGAAATATTCTGCGGTCGCCGGAAAGACGCCGAACAAGGCTTTTATGATGATGCTACTGAATTTAAAAGAAACTGACAAAAACTCGTGTAAACTGAATTTAATTTGAAATTTAAACGAAATAGAACACGTCACTGAATTTAAATAAAATTAGAGAGATTCTGCGGTCACCGGAAGGACGCCGAACAAGGCTTCTAAGATGATGCTACTGAATTTAAGAAAAAAAACTGAGACAAAAACTCGTAGAAAGTGAATTTAAGTTGAAATTTGAACGATTCTAAACCACGGTCGCCGTGGGGGCACCTAGATCAAAAAGGCGGTAAACACAAGCTCTCAAGCTAGAATGCGTGCAAATAAGAGACACAAAAAAACACGAAACAAAGTAATGTGGTTAGTTAGACAGGAATTGGCTGTGTGAAATATTCTCACCGATAGCTGCACTCCCTTCGGAACTTCACTTGATACTGACGTGGCTATGATTTTACTGTTGAAGTGTTGCCATAGAGAATTGAACGTCAGAAAGAGAAAATGAATTTAATTTTTTTTTTTTTGAGTGGTGGCAACAAATCGTGACGGCTATGATGCTTTCCAAATGAATTTAAATTTTTAATCAAAAAGCGGCAGATTTTTATTTTGATAAACTTGAGCCTAGAATGGCGTGAAATATTCTGCGGTCGCCGGAAGGACGCCGAACAAGGCTTTTATGATGATGCTACTGAATTTAAAAGAAACTGTCAAAAACTCGTGTAAACTGAATTTAAGTTGAAATTTAAACGAAACTAGAACACGTCACTGAATTTAAATAAAATTAGAGAGATTCTGCGGTCACCGGAAGGACGCCGAACAAGGCTTCTAAGATGATGCTACTGAATTTAAGAAAAAAAACTGAGACAAAAACTCGTAGAAAGTGAATTTAAGTTGAAATTTGAACGATTCTAAACCACGGTCGCCGTGGGGGCACCTAGATCAAAAAGGCGGTAAACACAAGCTCTCAAGCTAGAATGCGTGCAAATAAGAGACACAAAAAAACACGAAACAAAGTAATGTGGTTAGTTAGACAGGAATTGGCTGTGTGAAATATTCTCACCGATAGCTGCACTCCCTTCGGAACTTCACTTGATACTGACGTGGCTATGATTTTACTGTTGAAGTGTTGCCATAGAGAATTGAACGTCAGAAAGAGAAAATGAATTTAATTTTTTTTTTTTTGAGTGGTGGCAACAAATCGTGACGGCTATGATGCTTTCCAAATGAATTTAAATTTTTAATCAAAAAGCGGCAGATTTTTATTTTGATAAACTTGAGCCTAGAATGGCGTGAAATATTCTGCGGTCGCCGGAAGGACGCCGAACAAGGCTTTTATGATGATGCTACTGAATTTAAAAGAAACTGACAAAAACTCGTGTAAACTGAATTTAAGTTGAAATTTAAACGAAACTAGAACACGTCACTGAATTTAAATAAAATTAGAGAGATTCTGCGGTCGCCGGAAGGACGCCGAACAAGGCTTCTAAGATGATGCTGAATTTAAGAAAAAAAACTGAGACAAAAACTCGTAGAAAGTGAATTTAAGTTGAAATTTGAACAATTCTAAACCACGGTCGCCGTGGGGGCACCTAGATCAAAAAGGCGGGAAACACAAGCTCTCAAGCTAGAAAGCGTTTAAATAAGAGACACAAAAAAACACGAAACAAAGTAATGTGGTTAGTTAGACAGGAATTGGCTGTGTGAAATATTCTCACCGATAGCTGCACTCCCTTCGGAACTTCACTTGATACTGACGTGGCTATGATTTTACTGTTGAAGTGTTGCCATAGAGAATTGAACGTCAGAAAGAGAAAATGAATTTAATTTTTTTTTTTTGAGTGGTGGCAACAAATCGTGACGGCTATGATGCTTTCCAAATGAATTTAAATTTTTAATCAAAAAGCGGCAGATTTTTATTTTGATAAACTTGAGCCTAGAATGGCGTGAAATATTCTGCGGTCGCCGGAAGGACGCCGAACAAGGCTTTTATGATGATGCTACTGAATTTAAAAGAAACTGACAAAAACTCGTGTAAACTGAATTTAAGTTGAAATTTAAACGAAACTAGAACACGTCACTGAATTTAAATAAAATTAGAGAGATTCTGCGGTCACCGGAAGGACGCCGAACAAGGCTTCTAAGATGATGCTACTGAATTTAAGAAAAAAAACTGAGACAAAAACTCGTAGAAAGTGAATTTAAGTTGAAATTTGAACAATTCTAAACCACGGTCGCCGTGGGGGCACCTAGATCAAAAAGGCGGGAAACACAAGCTCTCAAGCTAGAAAGCGTTTAAATAAGAGACACAAAAAAACACGAAACAAAGTAATGTGGTTAGTTAGACAGGAATTGGCTGTGTGAAATATTCTCACCGATAGCTGCACTCCCTTCGGAACTTCACTTGATACTGACGTGGCTATGATTTTACTGTTGAAGTGTTGCCATAGAGAATTGAACGTCAGAAAGAGAAAATGAATTTAATTTTTTTTTTGAGTGGTGGCAACAAATCGTGACGGCTATGATGCTTTCCAAATGAATTTAAATTTTTAATCAAAAAGCGGCAAATTTTTATTTTGATAAACTTGAGCCTAGAATGGCGTGAAATATTCTGCGGTCGCCGGAAAGACGCCGAACAAGGCTTTTATGATGATGCTACTGAATTTAAAAGAAACTGACAAAAACTCGTGTAAACTGAATTTAAGTTGAAATTTAAACGAAATAGAACACGTCACTGAATTTAAATAAAATTAGAGAGATTCTGCGGTCACCGGAAGGACGCCGAACAAGGCTTCTAAGATGATGCTACTGAATTTAAGAAAAAAAACTGAGACAAAAACTCGTAGAAAGTGAATTTAAGTTGAAATTTGAACGATTCTAAACCACGGTCGCCGTGGGGGCACCTAGATCAAAAAGGCGGTAAACACAAGCTCTCAAGCTAGAAAGCGTGCAAATAAGAGACACAAAAAAACACGAAACAAAGTAATGTGGTTAGTTAGACAGGAATTGGCTGTGTGAAATATTCTCACCGATAGCTGCACTCCCTTCGGAACTTCACTTGATACTGACGTGGCTATGATTTTACTGTTGAAGTGTTGCCATAGAGAATTGAACGTCAGAAAGAGAAAATGAATTTAATTTTTTTTTTTGAGTGGTGGCAACAAATCGTGACGGCTATGATGCTTTCCAAATGAATTTAAATTTTTAATCAAAAAGCGGCAGATTTTTATTTTGATAAACTTGAGCCTAGAATGGCGTGAAATATTCTGCGGTCGCCGGAAGGACGCCGAACAAGGCTTTTATGATGATGCTACTGAATTTAAAAGAAACTGACAAAAACTCGTGTAAACTGAATTTAAATTGAAATTTAAACGAAACTAGAACACGTCACTGAATTTAAATAAAATTAGAGAGATTCTGCGGTCACCGGAAGGACGCCGAACAAGGCTTCTAAGATGATGCTACTGAATTTAAGAAAAAAAACTGAGACAAAAACTCGTAGAAAGTGAATTTAAGTTGAAATTTGAACAATTCTAAACCACGGTCGCCGTGGGGGCACCTAGATCAAAAAGGCGGGAAACACAAGCTCTCAAGCTAGAAAGCGTTTAAATAAGAGACACAAAAAAACACGAAACAAAGTAATGTGGTTAGTTAGACAGGAATTGGCTGTGTGAAATATTCTCACCGATAGCTGCACTCCCTTCGGAACTTCACTTGATACTGACGTGGCTATGATTTTACTGTTGAAGTGTTGCCTTAGAGAATTGAACGTCAGAAAGAGAAAATGAATTTAATTTTTTTTTTTGAGTGGTGGCAACAAATCGTGACGGCTATGATGCTTTCCAAATGAATTTAATTTTTTAATCAAAAAGCGGCAAATTTTTATTTTGATAAACTTGAGCCTAGAATGGCGTGAAATATTCTGCGGTGGCCGGAAAGACGCCGAACAAGGCTTTTATGATGATGCTACTGAATTTAAAAGAAACTGACAAAAACTCGTGTAAACTGAATTTAAGTTGAAATTTAAACGAAATAGAACACGTCACTGAATTTAAATAAAATTAGAGAGATTCTGCGGTCACCGGAAGGACGCCGAACAAGGCTTCTAAGATGATGCTACTGAATTTAAGAAAAAAAACTTAGACAAAAACTCGTAGAAAGTGAATTTAAGTTGAAATTTGAACGATTCTAAACCACGGTCGCCGTGGGGGCACCTAGATCAAAAAGGCGGTAAACACAAGCTCTCAAGCTAGAAAGCGTGCAAATAAGAGACACAAAAAAACACGAAACAAAGTAATGTGGTTAGTTAGACAGGAATTGGCTGTGTGAAATATTCTCACCGATAGCTGCACTCCCTTCGGAACTTCACTTGATACTGACGTGGCTATGATTTTACTGTTGAAGTGTTGCCATAGAGAATTGAACGTCAGAAAGAGAAAATGAATTTAATTTTTTTTTTTGAGTGGTGGCAACAAATCGTGACGGCTATGATGCTTTCCAAATAAATTTAAATTTTTAATCAAAAAGCGGCAGATTTTTATTTTGATAAACTTGAGCCTAGAATGGCGTGAAATATTCTGCGGTCGCCGGAAGGACGCCGAACAAGGCTTTTATGATGATGCTACTGAATTTAAAAGAAACTGACAAAAACTCGTGTAAACTGAATTTAAGTTGAAATTTAAACGAAACTAGAACACGTCACTGAATTTAAATAAAATTAGAGAGATTCTGCGGTCGCCGGAAGGACGCCGAACAAGGCTTCTAAGATGATGCTACTGAATTTAAGAAAAAAAACTAAGACAAAAACTCGTAGAAAGTGAATTTAAGTTGAAATTTGAACAATTCTAAACCACGGTCGCCGTGGGGGCACCTAGATCAAAAAGGCGGGAAACACAAGCTCTCAAGCTAGAAAGCGTTTAAATAAGAGACACAAAAAAACACGAAACAAAGTAATGTGGTTAGTTAGACAGGAATTGGCTGTGTGAAATATTCTCACCGATAGCTGCACTCCCTTCGGAACTTCACTTGATACTGACGTGGCTATGATTTTACTGTTGAAGTGTTGCCATAGAGAATTGAACGTCAGAAAGAGAAAATGAATTTTTTTTTTTTTTTTGAGTGGTGGCAACAAATCGTGACGGCTATGATGCTTTCCAAATTAATTTAAATTTTTAATCAAAAAGCGGCAGATTTTTATTTTGATAAACTTGAGCCTAGAATGGCGTGAAATATTCTGCGGTCGCCGGAAGGACGCCGAACAAGGCTTTTACGATGATGCTACTGAATTTAAAAGAAACTGACAAAAACTCGTGTAAACTGAATTTAAGTTGAAATTTAAACGAAATAGAACACGTCACTGAATTTAAATAAAATTAGAGAGATTCTGCGGTCACCGGAAGGACGCCGAACAAGGCTTCTAAGATGATGCTACTGAATTTAAGAAAAAAAACTGAGACAAAAACTCGTAGAAAGTGAATTTAAGTTGAAATTTGAACGATTCTAAACCACGGTCGCCGTGGGGGCACCTAGATCAAAAAGGCGGTAAACACAAGCTCTCAAGCTAGAAAGCGTGCAAATAAGAGACACAAAAAAACACGAAACAAAGTAATGTGGTTAGTTAGACAGGAATTGGCTGTGTGAAATATTCTCACCGATAGCTGCACTCCCTTCGGAACTTCACTTGATACTGACGTGGCTATGATTTTACTGTTGAAGTGTTGCCATAGAGAATTGAACGTCAGAAAGAGAAAATGAATTTAATTTTTTTTTTTTGAGTGGTGGCAACAAATCGTGACGGCTATGATGCTTTCCAAATAAATTTAAATTTTTAATCAAAAAGCGGCAGATTTTTATTTTGATAAACTTGAGCCTAGAATGGCGTGAAATATTCTGCGGTCGCCGGAAGGACGCCGAACAAGGCTTTTATGATGATGCTACTGAATTTAAAAGAAACTGACAAAAACTCGTGTAAACTGAATTTAAGTTGAAATTTAAACGAAACTAGAACACGTCACTGAATTTAAATAAAATTAGAGAGATTCTGCGGTCGCCGGAAGGACGCCGAACAAGGCTTCTAAGATGATGCTGAATTTAAGAAAAAAAACTGAGACAAAAACTCGTAGAAAGTGAATTTAAGTTGAAATTTGAACAATTCTAAACCACGGTCGCCGTGGGGGCACCTAGATCAAAAAGGCGGGAAACACAAGCTCTCAAGCTAGAAAGCGTTTAAATAAGAGACACAAAAAAACACGAAACAAAGTAATGTGGTTAGTTAGACAGGAATTGGCTGTGTGAAATATTCTCACCGATAGCTGCACTCCCTTCGGAACTTCACTTGATACTGACGTGGCTATGATTTTACTGCTGAAGTGTTGCCATAGAGAATTGAACGTCAGAAAGAGAAAATGAATTAAATTTTTTTTTTTGAGTGGTGGCAACAAATCTTGACGGCTATGATGCTTTCCAAATGAATTTAAATTTTTAATCAAAAAGCGGCAGATTTTTATTTTGATAAACTTGAGCCTAGAATGGCGTGAAATATTCTGCGGTCGCCGGAAGGACGCCGAACAAGGCTTTTATGATGATGCTACTGAATTTAAAAGAAACTGACAAAAACTCGTGTAAACTGAATTTAAGTTGAAATTTAAACGAAACTAGAACACGTCACTGAATTTAAATAAAATTAGAGAGATTCTGCGGTCACCGGAAGGACGCCGAACAAGGCTTCTAAGATGATGCTACTGAATTTAAGAAAAAAAACTGAGACAAAAACTCGTAGAAAGTGAATTTATGTTGAAATTTGAACAATTCTAAACCACGGTCGCCGTGGGGGCACCTAGATCAAAAAGGCGGGAAACACAAGCTCTCAAGCTAGAAAGCGTGCAAATAAGAGACACAAAAAAACACGAAACAAAGTAATGTGGTTAGTTAGACAGGAATTGGCTGTGTGAAATATTCTCACCGATAGCTGCACTCCCTTCGGAACTTCACTTGATACTGACGTGGCTATGATTTTACTGTTGAAGTGTTGCCATAGAGAATTGAACGTCAGAAAGAGAAAATGAATTAAATTTTTTTTTTTGAGTGGTGGCAACAAATCGTGACGGCTATGATGCTTTCCAAATGAATTTAAATTTTTAATCAAAAAGCGGCAGATTTTTATTTTGATAAACTTGAGCCTAGAATGGCGTGAAATATTCTGCGGTCGCCGGAAGGACGCCGAACAAGGCTTTTATGATGATGCTACTGAATTTAAAAGAAACTGACAAAAACTCGTGTAAACTGAATTTAAGTTGAAATTTAAACGAAACTAGAACACGTCACTGAATTTTAAAAAAATTAGAGAGATTCTGCGGTCGCCGGAAGGACGCCGAACAAGGCTTCTAAGATGATGCTATTGAATTTAAGAAAAAAAACTGAGACAAAAACTCGTAGAAAGTGAATTTAAGTTGAAATTTGAACAATTCTAAACCACGGTCGCCGTGGGGGCACCTAGATCAAAAAGGCGGGAAACACAAGCTCTCAAGCTAGAAAGCGTTTAAATAAGAGACACAAAAAAACACGAAACAAAGTAATGTGGTTAGTTAGACAGGAATTGGCTGTGTGAAATATTCACACCGATAGCAGCTGCACTCCCTTCGGAACTTCACTTGATACTGACGTGGCTATGATTTTACTGTTGAAGTGTTGCCATAGAGAATTGAACGTCAGAAAGAGAAAATGAATTTTTTTTTTTTTCGAGTGGTGGCAACAAATCGTGACGGCTATGATGCTTTCCAAATGAATTTAAATTTTTAATCAAAAAGCGGCAGATTTTTATTTTTATAAACTTGAGCCTAGAATGGCGTGAAATATTCTGCGGTCGCCGGAAGGACGCCGAACAAGGCTTTTATGATGATGCTACTGAATTTAAAAGAAACTGACAAAAACTCGTGTAAACTGAATTTAAGTTGAAATTTAAACGAAAGTAGAACACGTCACTGAATTTAAATAAAATTAGAGAGATTCTGCGGTCACCGGAACGACGCCGAACAAGGCTTCTAAGATGATGCTACTGAATTGAAGAAAAAAAACTGAGACAAAAACTCGTAGAAAGTGAATTTAAGTTGAAATTTGAACGATTCTAAACCACGGTCGCGGTGGGGGCACCTAGATCAAAAAGGCGGTAAGCACAAGCTCTCAAGCTAGAAAGCGTGCAAATAAGAGACACAAAAAAACACGAAACAAAGTAATGTGGTTAGTTAGACAGGAATTGGCTGTGTGAAATATTCTCACCGATAGCTGCACTCCCTTCGGAACTTCACTTGATACTGACGTGGCTATGATTTTACTGTTGAAGTGTTGCCATAGAGAATTGAACGTCAGAAAGAGAAAATGAATTAAATTTTTTTTTTTGAGTGGTGGCAACAAATCGTGACGGCTATGATGCTTTCCAAATGAATTTAAATTTATAATCAAAAAGCGGAAGATTTTTATTGTGATAAACTTGAGCCTAGAATGGCGTGAAATATTCTGCGGTCGCCGGAAGGACGCCGAACAAGGCTTTTATGATGATGCTACTGAATTTAAAAGAAACTGACAAAAACTCGTGTAAACTGAATTTAAGTTGAAATTTAAACGAAACTAGAACACGTCACTGAATTTAAATAAAATTAGAGAGATTCTGCGGTCACCGGAATGACGCCGAACAAGGCTTCTAAGATGATGCTACTGAATTTAAGAAAAAAAACTGAGACAAAAACTCGTAGAAAGTGAATTTAAGTTGAAATTTGAACGATTCTAAACCACGGTCGCGGTGGGGGCACCTAGATCAAAAAGGCGGTAAGCACAAGCTCTTCAGCTAGAAAGCGTGCAAATAAGAGACACAAAAAACACGAAACAAAGTAATGTGGTTAGTTAGACAGGAATTGGCTGTGTGAAATATTCTCACCGATAGGTGCACTCCCTTCGGAACTTCACTTGATACTGACGTGGCTATGATTTTACTGTTGAAGTGTTGCCATAGAGAATTGAACGTCAGAAAGAGAAAATGAATTTATTTTTTTTTTTTTTGAGTGGTGGCAACAAATCGTGACGGCTATGATGCTTTCCAAATTAATTTAAATTTTTAATCAAAAAGCGGCAGATTTTTATTTTGATAAACTTGAGCCTAGAATGGCGTGAAATATTCTGCGGTCGCCGGAAGGACGCCGAACAAGGCTTTTATGATGATGCTACTGAATTTAAAAGAAACTGACAAAAACTCGTGTAAACTGAATTTAAGTTGAAATTTAAACGAAACTAGAACACGTCACTGAATTTAAATAAAATTAGAGAGATTCTGCGGTCACCGGAAGGACGCCGAACAAGGCTTCTAAGATGATGCTACTGAATTTAAGAAAAAAAACTGAGACAAAAACTCGTAGAAAGTGAATTTAAGTTGAAATTTGAACAATTCTAAACCACGGTCGCCGTGGGGGCACCTAGATCAAAAAGGCGGGAAACTCAAGCTCTCAAGCTAGAAAGCGTGCAAATAAGAGACACAAAAAAACACGAAACAAAGTAATGTGGTTAGTTAGACAGGAATTGGCTGTGTGAAATATTCTCACCGATAGCTGCACTCCCTTCGGAACTTCACTTGATACTGACGTGGCTATGATTTTACTGTTGAAGTGTTGCCATAGAGAATTGAACGTCAGAAAGAGAAAATGAATTAAATTTTTTTTTTTGAGTGGTGGCAACAAATCGTGACGGCTATGATGCTTTCCAAATGAATTTAAATTTTTAATCAAAAAGCGGCAGATTTTTATTTTGATAAACTTGAGCCTAGAATGGCGTGAAATATTCTGCGGTCGCCGGAAGGACGCCGAACAAGGCTTTTATGATGATGCTACTGAATTTAAAAGAAACTGACAAAAACTCGTGTAAACTGAATTTAAGTTGAAATTTAAACGAAACTAGAACACGTCACTGAATTTAAATAAAATTAGAGAGATTCTGCGGTCGCCGGAAGGACGCCGAACAAGGCTTCTAAGATGATGCTACTGAATTTAAGAAAAAAAACTGAGACAAAAACTCGTAGAAAGTGAATTTAAGTTGAAATTTGAACAATTCTAAACCACGGTCGCCGTGGGGGCACCTAGATCAAAAAGGCGGGAAACACAAGCTCTCAAGCTAGAAAGCGTTTAAATAAGAGACACAAAAAACACGAAACAAAGTAATGTGGTTAGTTAGACAGGAATTGGCTGTATGAAATATTCTCACCGATAGCTGCACTCCCTTCGGAACTTCACTTGATACTGACGTGGCTATGATTTTACTGTTGAAGTGTTGCCATAGAGAATTGAACGTCAGAAAGAGAAAATGATTTTTTTTTATTTTTTTTGAGTGGTGGCAACAAATCGTGACGGCTATGATGCTTTCCAAATTAATTTAAATTTTTAATCAAAAAGCGGCAGATTTTTATTTTGATAAACTTGAGCCTAGAATGGCGTGAAATATTCTGCGGTCGCCGGAAGGACGCCGAACAAGGCTTTTATGATGATGCTACTGAATTTAAAAGAAACTGACAAAAACTCGTGTAAACTGAATTTAAGTTGAAATTTAAACGAAACTAGAACACGTCACTGAATTTAAATAAAATTAGAGAGATTCTGCGGTAACCGGAAGGACGCCGAACAAGGCTTCTAAGATGATGCTACTGAATTTAAGAAAAAAAAATGAGACAAAAACTCGTAGAAAGTGAATTTAAGTTGAAATTTGAACGATTCTAAACCACGGTCGCCGTGGGGGCACCTAGATCAAAAAGGCGGTAAACACAAGCTCTCAAGCTAGAAAGCGTGCAAATAAGAGACACAAAAAAACACGAAACAAAGTAATGTGGTTAGTTAGACAGGAATTGGCTGTGTGAAATATTCTCACCGATAGCTGCACTCCCTTTTGAACTTCACTTGATACTGACGTGGCTATGATTTTACTGTTGAAGTGTTGCCATAGAGAATTGAACGTCAGAAAGAGAAAATGAATTAAATTTTTTTTTTGAGTGGTGGCAACAAATCGTGACGGCTATGATGCTTTCCAAATGAATTTAAATTTTTAATCAAAAAGCGGCAAATTTTTATTTTGATAAACTTGAGCCTAGAATGGCGTGAAATATTCTGCGGTCGCCGGAAGGACGCCGAACAAGGCTTTTATGATGATGCTACTGAATTTAAAAGAAACTGACAAAAACTCGTGTAAACTGAATTTAAGTTGAAATTTAAACGAAACTAGAACACGTCACTGAATTTAAATAAAATTAGAGAGATTCTGCGGTCGCCGGAAGGACGCCGAACAAGGCTTCTAAGATGATGCTGAATTTAAGAAAAAAAACTGAGACAAAAACTCGT
The DNA here is from genome assembly GCA_917880885.1 of Limnephilus marmoratus. Classification (NCBI taxonomy): domain Eukaryota; kingdom Metazoa; phylum Arthropoda; class Insecta; order Trichoptera; family Limnephilidae; genus Limnephilus; species Limnephilus marmoratus. The sequence goes on along the minus strand of OU862910.1, from coordinate 102,018 downwards.
AGAAAGTGAATTTAAGTTGAAATTTGAACAATTCTAAACCACGGTCGCCGTGGGGGCACCTAGATCAAAAAGGCGGGAAACACAAGCTCTCAAGCTAGAAAGCGTTTAAATAAGAGACACAAAAAAACACGAAACAAAGTAATGTGGTTAGTTAGACAGGAATTGGCTGTGTGAAATATTCACACCGATAGCAGCTGCACTCCCTTCGGAACTTCACTTGATACTGACGTGGCTATGATTTTACTGTTGAAGTGTTGCCATAGAGAATTGAACGTCAGAAAGAGAAAATGAATTTTTTTTTTTTTTCGAGTGGTGGCAACAAATCGTGACGGCTATGATGCTTTCCAAATGAATTTAAATTTTTAATCAAAACGCGGCAGATTTTTATTTTTATAAACTTGAGCCTAGAATGGCGTGAAATATTCTGCGGTCGCCGGAAGGACGCCGAACAAGGCTTTTATGATGATGCTACTGAATTTAAAAGAAACTGACAAAAACTCGTGTAAACTGAATTTAAGTTGAAATTTAAACGAAAGTAGAACACGTCACTGAATTTAAATAAAATTAGAGAGATTCTGCGGTCACCGGAACGACGCCGAACAAGGCTTCTAAGATGATGCTACTGAATTGAAGAAAAAAAACTGAGACAAAAACTCGTAGAAAGTGAATTTAAGTTGAAATTTGAACGATTCTAAACCACGGTCGCGGTGGGGGCACCTAGATCAAAAAGGCGGTAAGCACAAGCTCTCAAGCTAGAAAGCGTGCAAATAAGAGACACAAAAAAACACGAAACAAAGTAATGTGGTTAGTTAGACAGGAATTGGCGGTGTGAAATATTCTCACCGATAGCTGCACTCCCTTCGGAACTTCACTTGATACTGACGTGGCTATGATTTTACTGTTGAAGTGTTGCCATAGAGAATTGAACGTCAGAAAGAGAAAATGAATTAAATTTTTTTTTTTGAGTGGTGGCAACAAATCGTGACGGCTATGATGCTTTCCAAATGAATTTAAATTTATAATCAAAAAGCGGCAGATTTTTATTTTGATAAACTTGAGCCTAGAATGGCGTGAAATATTCTGCGGTCGCCGGAAGGACGCCGAACAAGGCTTTTATGATGATGCTACTGAATTTAAAAGAAACTGACAAAAACTCGTGTAAACTGAATTTAAGTTGAAATTTAAACGAAACTAGAACACGTCACTGAATTTAAATAAAATTAGAGAGATTCTGCGGTCACCGGAATGACGCCGAACAAGGCTTCTAAGATGATGCTACTGAATTTAAGAAAAAAAACTGAGACAAAAACTCGTAGAAAGTGAATTTAAGTTGAAATTTGAACGATTCTAAACCACGGTCGCCGTGGGGGCACCTAGATCAAAAAGGCGGTAAACACAAGCTCTCAAGCTAGAAAGCGTGCAAATAAGAGACACAAAAAAAACACGAAACAAAGTAATGTGGTTAGTTAGACAGGAATTGGCTGTGTGAAATATTCTCACCGATAGCTGCACTCCCTTCGGAACTTCACTTGATACTGACGTGGCTATGATTTTACTGTTGAAGTGTTGCCATAGAGAATTGAACGTCAGAAAGAGAAAATGAATTTAATTTTTTTTTTTGAGTGGTGGCAACAAATCGTGACGGCTATGATGCTTTCCAAATTAATTTAAATTTTTAATCAAAAAGCGGCAGATTTTTATTTTGATAAACTTGAGCCTAGAATGGCGTGAAATATTCTGCGGTCGCCGGAAGGACGCCGAACAAGGCTTTTATGATGATGCTACTGAATTTAAAAGAAACTGACAAAAACTCGTGTAAACTGAATTTAAGTTGAAATTTAAACGAAACTAGAACACGTCACTGAATTTAAATAAAATTAGAGAGATTCTGCGGTCACCGGAAGGACGCCGAACAAGGCTTCTAAGATGATGCTACTGAATTTAAGAAAAAAAACTGAGACAAAAACTCGTAGAAAGTGAATTTAAGTTGAAATTTGAACAATTCTAAACCACGGTCGCCGTGGGGGCACCTAGATCAAAAAGGCGGGAAACACAAGCTCTCAAGCTAGAAAGCGTGCAAATAAGAGACACAAAAAAACACGAAACAAAGTAATGTGGTTAGTTAGACAGGAATTGGCTGTGTGAAATATTCTCACCGATAGCTGCACTCCCTTCGGAACTTCACTTGATACTGACGTGGCTATGATTTTACTGTTGAAGTGTTGCCATAGAGAATTGAACGTCAGAAAGAGAAAATGAATTAAATTTTTTTTTTTGAGTGGTGGCAACAAATCGTGACGGCTATGATGCTTTCCAAATGAATTTAAATTTTTAATCAAAAAGCGGCAGATTTTTATTTTGATAAACTTGAGCCTAGAATGGCGTGAAATATTCTGCGGTCGCCGGAAGGACGCCGAACAAGGCTTTTATGATGATGCTACTGAATTTAAAAGAAACTGACAAAAACTCGTGTAAACTGAATTTAAGTTGAAATTTAAACGAAACTAGAACACGTCACTGAATTTAAATAAAATTAGAGAGATTCTGCGGTCGCCGGAAGGACGCCGAACAAGGCTTCTAAGATGATGCTACTGAATTTAAGAAAAAAAACTGAGACAAAAACTCGTAGAAAGTGAATTTAAGTTGAAATTTGAACAATTCTAAACCACGGTCGCCGTGGGGGCACCTAGATCAAAAAGGCGGGAAACACAAGCTCTCAAGCTAGAAAGCGTTTAAATAAGAGACACAAAAAACACGAAACAAAGTAATGTGGTTAGTTAGACAGGAATTGGCTGTATGAAATATTCTCACCGATAGCTGCACTCCCTTCGGAACTTCACTTGATACTGACGTGGCTATGATTTTACTGTTGAAGTGTTGCCATAGAGAATTGAACGTCAGAAAGAGAAAATGATTTTTTTTTATTTTTTTTGAGTGGTGGCAACAAATCGTGACGGCTATGATGCTTTCCAAATTAATTTAAATTTTTAATCAAAAAGCGGCAGATTTTTATTTTGATAAACTTGAGCCTAGAATGGCGTGAAATATTCTGCGGTCGCCGGAAGGACGCCGAACAAGGCTTTTATGATGATGCTACTGAATTTAAAAGAAACTGACAAAAACTCGTGTAAACTGAATTTAAGTTGAAATTTAAACGAAACTAGAACACGTCACTGAATTTAAATAAAATTAGAGAGATTCTGCGGTAACCGGAAGGACGCCGAACAAGGCTTCTAAGATGATGCTACTGAATTTAAGAAAAAAAAATGAGACAAAAACTCGTAGAAAGTGAATTTAAGTTGAAATTTGAACGATTCTAAACCACGGTCGCCGTGGGGGCACCTAGATCAAAAAGGCGGTAAACACAAGCTCTCAAGCTAGAAAGCGTGCAAATAAGAGACACAAAAAAACACGAAACAAAGTAATGTGGTTAGTTAGACAGGAATTGGCTGTGTGAAATATTCTCACCGATAGCTGCACTCCCTTCGGAACTTCACTTGATACTGACGTGGCTATGATTTTACTGTTGAAGTGTTGCCATAGAGAATTGAACGTCAGAAAGAGAAAATGAATTAAATTTTTTTTTTGAGTGGTGGCAACAAATCGTGACGGCTATGATGCTTTCCAAATGAATTTAAATTTTTAATCAAAAAGCGGCAAATTTTTATTTTGATAAACTTGAGCCTAGAATGGCGTGAAATATTCTGCGGTCGCCGGAAGGACGCCGAACAAGGCTTTTATGATGATGCTACTGAATTTAAAAGAAACTGACAAAAACTAGTGTAAACTGAATTTAAGTTGAAATTTAAACGAAACTAGAACACGTCACTGAATTTAAATAAAATTAGAGAGATTCTGCGGTCGCCGGAAGGACGCCGAACAAGGCTTCTAAGATGATGCTGAATTTAAGAAAAAAAACTGAGACAAAAACTCGTAGAAAGTGAATTTAAGTTGAAATTTGAACAATTCTAAACCACGGTCGCCGTGGGGGCACCTAGATCAAAAAGGCGGGAAACACAAGCTCTCAAGCTAGAAAGCGTTTAAATAAGAGACACAAAAAAACACGAAACAAAGTAATGTGGTTAGTTAGACAGGAATTGGCTGTGTGAAATATTCACACCGATAGCAGCTGCACTCCCTTCGGAACTTCACTTGATACTGACGTGGCTATGATTTTACTGTTGAAGTGTTGCCATAGAGAATTGAACGTCAGAAAGAGAAAATGAATTTTTTTTTTTTTTCGAGTGGTGGCAACAAATCGTGACGGCTATGATGCTTTCCAAATGAATTTAAATTTTTAATCAAAAAGCGGCAGATTTTTATTTTTATAAACTTGAGCCTAGAATGGCGTGAAATATTCTGCGGTCGCCGGAAGGACGCCGAACAAGGCTTTTATGATGATGCTACTGAATTTAAAAGAAACTGACAAAAACTCGTGTAAACTGAATTTAAGTTGAAATTTAAACGAAAGTAGAACACGTCACTGAATTTAAATAAAATTAGAGAGATTCTGCGGTCACCGGAACGACGCCGAACAAGGCTTCTAAGATGATGCTACTGAATTGAAGAAAAAAAACTGAGACAAAAACTCGTAGAAAGTGAATTTAAGTTGAAATTTGAACGATTCTAAACCACGGTCGCGGTGGGGGCACCTAGATCAAAAAGGCGGTAAGCACAAGCTCTCAAGCTAGAAAGCGTGCAAATAAGAGACACAAAAAAACACGAAACAAAGTAATGTGGTTAGTTAGACAGGAATTGGCGGTGTGAAATATTCTCACCGATAGCTGCACTCCCTTCGGAACTTCACTTGATACTGACGTGGCTATGATTTTACTGTTGAAGTGTTGCCATAGAGAATTGAACGTCAGAAAGAGAAAATGAATTAAATTTTTTTTTTTGAGTGGTGGCAACAAATCGTGACGGCTATGATGCTTTCCAAATGAATTTAAATTTATAATCAAAAAGCGGCAGATTTTTATTTTGATAAACTTGAGCCTAGAATGGCGTGAAATATTCTGCGGTCGCCGGAAGGACGCCGAACAAGGCTTTTATGATGATGCTACTGAATTTAAAAGAAACTGACAAAAACTCGTGTAAACTGAATTTAAGTTGAAATTTAAACGAAACTAGAACACGTCACTGAATTTAAATAAAATTAGAGAGATTCTGCGGTCACCGGAATGACGCCGAACAAGGCTTCTAAGATGATGCTACTGAATTTAAGAAAAAAAACTGAGACAAAAACTCGTAGAAAGTGAATTTAAGTTGAAATTTGAACGATTCTAAACCACGGTCGCCGTGGGGGCACCTAGATCAAAAAGGCGGTAAACACAAGCTCTCAAGCTAGAAAGCGTGCAAATAAGAGACACAAAAAAAACACGAAACAAAGTAATGTGGTTAGTTAGACAGGAATTGGCTGTGTGAAATATTCTCACCGATAGCTGCACTCCCTTCGGAACTTCACTTGATACTGACGTGGCTATGATTTTACTGTTGAAGTGTTGCCATAGAGAATTGAACGTCAGAAAGAGAAAATGAATTAAATTTTTTTTTTTGAGTGGTGGCAACAAATCGTGACGGCTATGATGCTTTCCAAATGAATTTAAATTTTTAATCAAAAAGCGGCAAATTTTTATTTTGATAAACTTGAGCCTAGAATGGCGTGAAATATTCTGCGGTCGCCGGAAAGACGCCGAACAAGGCTTTTATGATGATGCTACTGAATTTAAAGGAAACTGACAAAAACTCGTGTAAACTGAATTTAAGATGAAATTTAAACGAAATAGAACACGTCACTGAATTTAAATAAAATTAGAGAGATTCTGCGGTCACCGGAAGGACGCCGAACAAGGCTTCTAAGATGATGCTACTGAATTTAAGAAAAAAAACTGAGACAAAAACTCGTAGAAAGTGAATTTAAGTTGAAATTTGAACGATTCTAAACGACGGTCGCCGTGGGGGCACCTAGATCAAAAAGGCGGTAAACACAAGCTCTCAAGCTAGAAAGCGTGCAAATAAGAGACACAAAAAAACACGAAACAAAGTAATGTGGTTAGTTAGACAGGAATTGGCTGTGTGAAATATTCTCACCGATAGCTGCACTCCCTTCGGAACTTCACTTGATACTGACGTGGCTATGATTTTACTGTTGAAGTGTTGCCATAGAGAATTGAAAGTCAGAAAGAGAAAATGAATTTAATTTTTTTTTTTGAGTGGTGGCAACAAATCGTGACGGCTATGATGCTTTCCAAATAAATTTAAATTTTTAATCAAAAAGCGGCAGATTTTTATTTTGATAAACTTGAGCCTAGAATGGCGTGAAATATTCTGCGGTCGCCGGAAGGACGCCGAACAAGGCTTTTATGATGATGCTACTGAATTTAAAAGAAACTGACAAAAACTCGTGTAAACTGAATTTAAGTTGAAATTTAAACGAAACTAGAACACGTCACTGAATTTAAATAAAATTAGAGAGATTCTGCGGTCGCCGGAAGGACGCCGAACAAGGCTTCTAAGATGATGCTACTGAATTTAAGAAAAAAAACTGAGACAAAAACTCGTAGAAAGTGAATTTAAGTTGAAATTTGAACAATTCTAAACCACGGTCGCCGTGGGGGCACCTAGATCAAAAAGGCGGGAAACACAAGCTCTCAAGCTAGAAAGCGTTTAAATAAGAGACACAAAAAACACGAAACAAAGTAATGTGGTTAGTTAGACAGGAATTGGCTGTGTGAAATATTCTCACCGATAGCTGCACTCCCTTCGGAACTTCACTTGATACTGACGTGGCTATGATTTTACTGTTGAAGTGTTGCCATAGAGAATTGAACGTCAGAAAGAGAAAATGAATTTAATTTTTTTTTTTTTGAGTGGTGGCAACAAATCGTGACGGCTATGATGCTTTCCAAATAAATTTAAATTTTTAATCAAAAAGCGGCAGATTTTTATTTTGATAAACTTGAGCCTAGAATGGCGTGAAATATTCTGCGGTCGCCGGAAGGACGCCGAACAAGGCTTTTATGATGATGCTACTGAATTTAAAAGAAACTGACAAAAACTCGTGTAAACTGAATTTAAGTTGAAATTTAAACGAAACTAGAACACGTCACTGAATTTAAATAAAATTAGAGAGATTCTGCGGTCGCCGGAAGGACGCCGAACAAGGCTTCTAAGATGATGCTGAATTTAAGAAAAAAAACTGAGACAAAAACTCGTAGAAAGTGAATTTAAGTTGAAATTTGAACAATTCTAAACCACGGTCGCCGTGGGGGCACCTAGATCAAAAAGGCGGGAAACACAAGCTCTCAAGCTAGAAAGCGTTTAAATAAGAGACACAAAAAACACGAAACAAAGTAATGTGGTTAGTTAGACAGGAATTGGCTGTGTGAAATATTCTCACCGATAGCTGCACTCCCTTCGGAACTTCACTTGATACTGACGTGGCTATGATTTTACTGCTGAAGTGTTGCCATAGAGAATTGAACGTCAGAAAGAGAAAATGAATTAATTTTTTTTTTTGAGTGGTGGCAACAAATCGTGACGGCTATGATGCTTTCCAAATGAATTTAAATTTTTAATCAAAAAGCGGCAGATTTTTATTTTGATAAACTTGAGCCTAGAATGGCGTGAAATATTCTGCGGTCGCCGGAAGGACGCCGAACAAGGCTTTTATGATGATGCTACTGAATTTAAAAGAAACTGACAAAAACTCGTGTAAACTGAATTTAAGTTGAAATTTAAACGAAACTAGAACACGTCACTGAATTTAAATAAAATTAGAGAGATTCTGCGGTCACCGGAAGGACGCCGAACAAGGCTTCTAAGATGATGCTACTGAATTTAAGAAAAAAAACTGAGACAAAAACTCGTAGAAAGTGAATTTATGTTGAAATTTGAACAATTCTAAACCACGGTCGCCGTGGGGGCACCTAGATCAAAAAGGCGGGAAACACAAGCTCTCAAGCTAGAAAGCGTGCAAATAAGAGACACAAAAAAACACGAAACAAAGTAATGTGGTTAGTTAGACAGGAATTGGCTGTGTGAAATATTCTCACCGATAGCTGCACTCCCTTCGGAACTTCACTTGATACTGACGTGGCTATGATTTTACTGTTGAAGTGTTGCCATAGAGAATTGAACGTCAGAAAGAGAAAATGAATTAAATTTTTTTTTTTGAGTGGTGGCAACAAATCGTGACGGCTATGATGCTTTCCAAATGAATTTAAATTTTTAATCAAAAAGCGGCAGATTTTTATTTTGATAAACTTGAGCCTAGAATGGCGTGAAATATTCTGCGGTCGCCGGAAGGACGCCGAACAAGGCTTTTATGATGATGCTACTGAATTTAAAAGAAACTGACAAAAACTCGTGTAAACTGAATTTAAGTTGAAATTTAAACGAAACTAGAACACGTCACTGAATTTAAAAAAAATTAGAGAGATTCTGCGGTCGCCGGAAGGACGCCGAACAAGGCTTCTAAGATGATGCTACTGAATTTAAGAAAAAAAACTGAGACAAAAACTCGTAGAAAGTGAATTTAAGTTGAAATTTGAACAATTCTAAACCACGGTCGCCGTGGGGGCACCTAGATCAAAAAGGCGGGAAACACAAGCTCTCAAGCTAGAAAGCGTTTAAATAAGAGACACAAAAAAACACGAAACAAAGTAATGTGGTTAGTTAGACAGGAATTGGCTGTGTGAAATATTCACACCGATAGCAGCTGCACTCCCTTCGGAACTTCACTTGATACTGACGTGGCTATGATTTTACTGTTGAAGTGTTGCCATAGAGAATTGAACGTCAGAAAGAGAAAATGAATTTAATTTTTTTTTTTTGAGTGGTGGCAACAAATCGTGACGGCTATGATGCTTTCCAAATAAATTTAAATTTTTAATCAAAAAGCGGCAGATTTTTATTTTGATAAACTTGAGCCTAGAATGGCGTGAAATATTCTGCGGTCGCCGGAAGGACGCCGAACAAGGCTTTTATGATGATGCTACTGAATTTAAAAGAAACTGACAAAAACTCGTGTAAACTGAATTTAAGTTGAAATTTAAACGAAACTAGAACACGTCACTGAATTTAAATAAAATTAGAGAGATTCTGCGGTCGCCGGAAGGACGCCGAACAAGGCTTCTAAGATGATGCTGAATTTAAGAAAAAAAACTGAGACAAAAACTCGTAGAAAGTGAATTTAAGTTGAAATTTGAACAATTCTAAACCACGGTCGCCGTGGGGGCACCTAGATCAAAAAGGCGGGAAACACAAGCTCTCAAGCTAGAAAGCGTTTAAATAAGAGACACAAAAAAACACGAAACAAAGTAATGTGGTTAGTTAGACAGGAATTGGCTGTGTGAAATATTCTCACCGATAGCTGCACTCCCTTCGGAACTTCACTTGATACTGACGTGGCTATGATTTTACTGCTGAAGTGTTGCCATAGAGAATTGAACGTCAGAAAGAGAAAATGAATTAAATTTTTTTTTTTGAGTGGTGGCAACAAATCGTGACGGCTATGATGCTTTCCAAATGAATTTAAATTTTTAATCAAAAAGCGGCAGATTTTTATTTTGATAAACTTGAGCCTAGAATGGCGTGAAATATTCTGCGGTCGCCGGAAGGACGCCGAACAAGGCTTTTATGATGATGCTACTGAATTTAAAAGAAACTGACAAAAACTCGTGTAAACTGAATTTAAGTTGAAATTTAAACGAAACTAGAACACGTCACTGAATTTAAATAAAATTAGAGAGATTCTGCGGTCACCGGAAGGACGCCGAACAAGGCTTCTAAGATGATGCTACTGAATTTAAGAAAAAAAACTGAGACAAAAACTCGTAGAAAGTGAATTTATGTTGAAATTTGAACAATTCTAAACCACGGTCGCCGTGGGGGCACCTAGATCAAAAAGGCGGGAAACACAAGCTCTCAAGCTAGAAAGCGTGCAAATAAGAGACACAAAAAAACACGAAACAAAGTAATGTGGTTAGTTAGACAGGAATTGGCTGTGTGAAATATTCTCACCGATAGCTGCACTCCCTTCGGAACTTCACTTGATACTGACGTGGCTATGATTTTACTGTTGAAGTGTTGCCATAGAGAATTGAACGTCAGAAAGAGAAAATGAATTAAATTTTTTTTTTTGAGTGGTGGCAACAAATCGTGACGGCTATGATGCTTTCCAAATGAATTTAAATTTTTAATCAAAAAGCGGCAGATTTTTATTTTGATAAACTTGAGCCTAGAATGGCGTGAAATATTCTGCGGTCGCCGGAAGGACGCCGAACAAGGCTTTTATGATGATGCTACTGAATTTAAAAGAAACTGACAAAAACTCGTGTAAACTGAATTTAAGTTGAAATTTAAACGAAACTAGAACACGTCACTGAATTTAAAAAAAATTAGAGAGATTCTGCGGTCGCCGGAAGGACGCCGAACAAGGCTTCTAAGATGATGCTACTGAATTTAAGAAAAAAAACTGAGACAAAAACTCGTAGAAAGTGAATTTAAGTTGAAATTTGAACAATTCTAAACCACGGTCGCCGTGGGGGCACCTAGATCAAAAAGGCGGGAAACACAAGCTCTCAAGCTAGAAAGCGTTTAAATAAGAGACACAAAAAAACACGAAACAAAGTAATGTGGTTAGTTAGACAGGAATTGGCTGTGTGAAATATTCACACCGATAGCAGCTGCACTCCCTTCGGAACTTCACTTGATACTGACGTGGCTATGATTTTACTGTTGAAGTGTTGCCATAGAGAATTGAACGTCAGAAAGAGAAAATGATTTTTTTTTTTTTTTCGAGTGGTGGCAACAAATCGTGACGGCTATGATGCTTTCCAAATGAATTTAAATTTTTAATCAAAAAGCGGCAGATTTTTATTTTGATAAACTTGAGCCTAGAATGGCGTGAAATATTCTGCGGTCGCCGGAAGGACGCCGAACAAGGCTTTTATGATGATGCTACTGAATTTAAAAGAAACTGACAAAAACTCGTGTAAACTGAATTTAAGTTGAAATTTAAACGAAAGTAGAACACGTCACTGAATTTAAATAAAATTAGAGAGATTCTGCGGTCACCGGAACGACGCCGAACAAGGCTTCTAAGATGATGCTACTGAATTGAAGAAAAAAAACTGAGACAAAAACTCGTAGAAAGTGAATTTAAGTTGAAATTTGAACGATTCTAAACCACGGTCGCGGTGGGGGCACCTAGATCAAAAAGGCGGTAAGCACAAGCTCTCAAGCTAGAAAGCGTGCAAATAAGAGACACAAAAAAACACGAAACAAAGTAATGTGGTTAGTTAGACAGGAATTGGCTGTGTGAAATATTCTCACCGATAGCTGCACTCCCTTCGGAACTTCACTTGATACTGACGTGGCTATGATTTTACTGTTGAAGTGTTGCCATAGAGAATTGAACGTCAGAAAGAGAAAATGAATTTAATTTTTTTTTTTGAGTGGTGGCAACAAATCGTGACGGCTATGATGCTTTCCAAATGAATTTAAATTTTTAATCAAAAAGCGGCAAATTTTTATTTTGATAAACTTGAGCCTAGAATGGCGTGAAATATTCTGCGGTCGCCGGAAAGACGCCGAACAAGGCTTTTATGATGATGCTACTGAATTTAAAAGAAACTGACAAAAACTCGTGTAAACTGAATTTAAGTTGAAATTTAAACGAAATAGAACACATCACTGAATTTAAATAAAATTAGAGAGATTCTGCGGTCACCGGAAGGACGCCGAACAAGGCTTCTAAGATGATGCTACTGAATTTAAGAAAAAAAACTGAGACGAAAACTCGTAGAAAGTGAATTTAAGTTGAAATTTGAACGATTCTAAACCACGGTCGCGGTGGGGGCACCTAGATCAAAAAGGCGGTAAGCACAAGCTCTTCAGCTAGAAAGCGTGCAAATAAGAGACACAAAAAACACGAAACAAAGTAATGTGGTTAGTTAGACAGGAATTGGCTGTGTGAAATATTCTCACCGATAGGTGCACTCCCTTCGGAACTTCACTTGATACTGACGTGGCTATGATTTTACTGTTGAAGTGTTGCCATAGAGAATTGAACGTCAGAAAGAGAAAATGAATTTATTTTTTTTTTTTTTGAGTGGTGGCAACAAATCGTGACGGCTATGATGCTTTCCAAATTAATTTAAATTTTTAATCAAAAAGCGGCAGATTTTTATTTTGATAAACTTGAGCCTAGAATGGCGTGAAATATTCTGCGGTCGCCGGAAGGACGCCGAACAAGGCTTTTATGATGATGCTACTGAATTTAAAAGAAACTGACAAAAACTCGTGTAAACTGAATTTAAGTTGAAATTTAAACGAAACTAGAACACGTCACTGAATTTAAATAAAATTAGAGAGATTCTGCGGTCACCGGAAGGACGCCGAACAAGGCTTCTAAGATGATGCTACTGAATTTAAGAAAAAAAACTGAGACAAAAACTCGTAGAAAGTGAATTTAAGTTGAAATTTGAACAATTCTAAACCACGGTCGCCGTGGGGGCACCTAGATCAAAAAGGCGGGAAACACAAGCTCTCAAGCTAGAAAGCGTGCAAATAAGAGACACAAAAAAACACGAAACAAAGTAATGTGGTTAGTTAGACAGGAATTGGCTGTGTGAAATATTCTCACCGATAGCTGCACTCCCTTCGGAACTTCACTTGATACTGACGTGGCTATGATTTTACTGTTGAAGTGTTGCCATAGAGAATTGAACGTCAGAAAGAGAAAATGAATTAAATTTTTTTTTTTGAGTGGTGGCAACAAATCGTGACGGCTATGATGCTTTCCAAATGAATTTAAATTTTTAATCAAAAAGCGGCAGATTTTTATTTTGATAAACTTGAGCCTAGAATGGCGTGAAATATTCTGCGGTCGCCGGAAGGACGCCGAACAAGGCTTTTATGATGATGCTACTGAATTTAAAAGAAACTGACAAAAACTCGTGTAAACTGAATTTAAGTTGAAATTTAAACGAAACTAGAACACGTCACTGAATTTAAATAAAATTAGAGAGATTCTGCGGTCGCCGGAAGGACGCCGAACAAGGCTTCTAAGATGATGCTACTGAATTTAAGAAAAAAAACTGAGACAAAAACTCGTAGAAAGTGAATTTAAGTTGAAATTTGAACAATTCTAAACCACGGTCGCCGTGGGGGCACCTAGATCAAAAAGGCGGGAAACACAAGCTCTCAAGCTAGAAAGCGTTTAAATAAGAGACACAAAAAACACGAAACAAAGTAATGTGGTTAGTTAGACAGGAATTGGCTGTATGAAATATTCTCACCGATAGCTGCACTCCCTTCGGAACTTCACTTGATACTGACGTGGCTATGATTTTACTGTTGAAGTGTTGCCATAGAGAATTGAACGTCAGAAAGAAAAAATGATTTTTTTTTATTTTTTTTGAGTGGTGGCAACAAATCGTGACGGCTATGATGCTTTCCAAATTAATTTAAATTTTTAATCAAAAAGCGGCAGATTTTTATTTTGATAAACTTGAGCCTAGAATGGCGTGAAATATTCTGCGGTCGCCGGAAGGACGCCGAACAAGGCTTTTATGATGATGCTACTGAATTTAAAAGAAACTGACAAAAACTCGTGTAAACTGAATTTAAGTTGAAATTTAAACGAAACTAGAACACGTCACTGAATTTAAATAAAATTAGAGAGATTCTGCGGTAACCGGAAGGACGCCGAACAAGGCTTCTAAGATGATGCTACTGAATTTAAGAAAAAAAACTGAGACAAAAACTCGTAGAAAGTGAATTTAAGTTGAAATTTGAACGATTCTAAACCACGGTCGCCGTGGGGGCACCTAGATCAAAAAGGCGGTAAACACAAGCTCTCAAGCTAGAAAGCGTGCAAATAAGAGACACAAAAAAACACGAAACAAAGTAATGTGGTTAGTTAGACAGGAATTGGCTGTGTGAAATATTCTCACCGATAGCTGCACTCCCTTCGGAACTTCACTTGATACTGACGTGGCTATGATTTTACTGTTGAAGTGTTGCCATAGAGAATTGAACGTCAGAAAGAGAAAATGAATTAAATTTTTTTTTTGAGTGGTGGCAACAAATCGTGACGGCTATGATGCTTTCCAAATGAATTTAAATTTTTAATCAAAAAGCGGCAAATTTTTATTTTGATAAACTTGAGCCTAGAATGGCGTGAAATATTCTGCGGTCGCCGGAAGGACGCCGAACAAGGCTTTTATGATGATGCTACTGAATTTAAAAGAAACTGACAAAAACTCGTGTAAACTGAATTTTAGTTGAAATTTAAACGAAACTAGAACACGTCACTGAATTTAAATAAAATTAGAGAGATTCTGCGGTCGCCGGAAGGACGCCGAACAAGGCTTCTAAGATGATGCTGAATTTAAGAAAAAAAACTGAGACAAAAACTCGTAGAAAGTGAATTTAAGTTGAAATTTGAACAATTCTAAACCACGGTCGCCGTGGGGGCACCTAGATCAAAAAGGCGGGAAACACAAGCTCTCAAGCTAGAAAGCGTTTAAATAAGAGACACAAAAAAACACGAAACAAAGTAATGTGGTTAGTTAGACAGGAATTGGCTGTGTGAAATATTCACACCGATAGCAGCTGCACTCCCTTCGGAACTTCACTTGATACTGACGTGGCTATGATTTTACTGTTGAAGTGTTGCCATAGAGAATTGAACGTCAGAAAGAGAAAATGAATTTTTTTTTTTTTTTCGAGTGGTGGCAACAAATCGTGACGGCTATGATGCTTTCCAAATGAATTTAAATTTTTAATCAAAAAGCGGCAGATTTTTATTTTGATAAACTTGAGCCTAGAATGGCGTGAAATATTCTGCGGTCGCCGGAAGGACGCCGAACAAGGCTTTTATGATGATGCTACTGAATTTAAAAGAAACTGACAAAAACTCGTGTAAACTGAATTTAAGTTGAAATTTAAACGAAAGTAGAACACGTCACTGAATTTAAATAAAATTAGAGAGATTCTGCGGTCACCGGAACGACGCCGAACAAGGCTTCTCAGATGATGCTACTGAATTGAAAAAAAAAAACTGAGACAAAAACTCGTAGAAAGTGAATTTAAGTTGAAATTTGAACGATTCTAAACCACGGTCGCGGTGGGGGCACCTAGATCAAAAAGGCGGTAAGCACAAGCTCTCAAGCTAGAAAGCGTGCAAATAAGAGACACAAAAAAACACGAAACAAAGTAATGTGGTTAGTTAGACAGGAATTGGCTGTGTGAAATATTCTCACCGATAGCTGCACTCCCTTCGGAACTTCACTTGATACTGACGTGGCTATGATTTTACTGTTGAAGTGTTGCCATAGAGAATTGAACGTCAGAAAGAGAAAATGAATTAAATTTTTTTTTTTGAGTGGTGGCAACAAATCGTGACGGCTATGATGCTTTCCAAATGAATTTAAATTTATAATCAAAAAGCGGCAGATTTTTATTTTGATAAACTTGAGCCTAGAATGGCGTGAAATATTCTGCGGTCGCCGGAAGGACGCCGAACAAGGCTTTTATGATGATGCTACTGAATTTAAAAGAAACTGACAAAAACTCGTGTAAACTGAATTTAAGTTGAAATTTAAACGAAACTAGAACACGTCACTGAATTTAAATAAAATTAGAGAGATTCTGCGGTAACCGGAAGGACGCCGAACAAGGCTTCTAAGATGATGCTACTGAATTTAAGAAAAAAAACTGAGACAAAAACTCGTAGAAAGTGAATTTAAGTTGAAATTTGAACGATTCTAAACCACGGTCGCCGTGGGGGCACCTAGATCAAAAAGGCGGTAAACACAAGCTCTCAAGCTAGAAAGCGTGCAAATAAGAGACACAAAAAAACACGAAACAAAGTAATGTGGTTAGTTAGACAGGAATTGGCTGTGTGAAATATTCTCACCGATAGCTGCACTCCCTTCGGAACTTCACTTGATACTGACGTGGCTATGATTTTACTGTTGAAGTGTTGCCATAGAGAATTGAACGTCAGAAAGAGAAAATGAATTAAATTTTTTTTTTTGAGTGGTGGCAACAAATCGTGACGGCTATGATGCTTTCCAAATGAATTTAAATTTATAATCAAAAAGCGGCAGATTTTTATTTTGATAAACTTGAGCCTAGAATGGCGTGAAATATTCTGCGGTCGCCGGAAGGACGCCGAACAAGGCTTCTAAGATGATGCTACTGAATTTAAGAAAAAAAACTGAGACAAAAACTCGTAGAAAGTGAATTTAAGTTGAAATTTGAACGATTCTAAACCACGGTCGCGGTGGGGGCACCTAGATCAAAAAGGCGGTAAGCACAAGCTCTTCAACTAGAAAGCGTGCAAATAAGAGACACAAAAAACACGAAACAAAGTAATGTGGTTAGTTAGACAGGAATTGGCTGTGTGAAATATTCTCACCGATAGGTGCACTCCCTTCGGAACTTCACTTGATACTGACGTGGCTATGATTTTACTGTTGAAGTGTTGCCATAGAGAATTGAACGTCAGAAAGAGAAAATGAATTTATTTTTTTTTTTTTTGAGTGGTGGCAACAAATCGTGACGGCTATGATGCTTTCCAAATTAATTTAAATTTTTAATCAAAAAGCGGCAGATTTTTATTTTGATAAACTTGAGCCTAGAATGGCGTGAAATATTCTGCGGTCGCCGGAAGGACGCCGAACAAGGCTTTTATGATGATGCTACTGAATTTAAAAGAAACTGACAAAAACTCGTGTAAACTGAATTTAAGTTGAAATTTAAACGAAACTAGAACACGTCACTGAATTTAAATAAAATTAGAGAGATTCTGCGGTCACCGGAAGGACGCCGAACAAGGCTTCTAAGATGATGCTACTGAATTTAAGAAAAAAAACTGAGACAAAAACTCGTAGAAAGTGAATTTAAGTTGAAATTTGAACAATTCTAAACCACGGTCGCCGTGGGGGCACCTAGATCAAAAAGGCGGGAAACACAAGCTCTCAAGCTAGAAAGCGTGCAAATAAGAGACACAAAAAAACACGAAACAAAGTAATGTGGTTAGTTAGACAGGAATTGGCTGTGTGAAATATTCTCACCGATAGCTGCACTCCCTTCGGAACTTCACTTGATACTGACGTGGCTATGATTTTACTGTTGAAGTGTTGCCATAGAGAATTGAACGTCAGAAAGAGAAAATGAATTAAATTTTTTTTTTTGAGTGGTGGCAACAAATCGTGACGGCTATGATGCTTTCCAAATGAATTTAAATTTTTAATCAAAAAGCGGCAGATTTTTATTTTGATAAACTTGAGCCTAGAATGGCGTGAAATATTCTGCGGTCGCCGGAAGGACGCCGAACAAGGCTTTTATGATGATGCTACTGAATTTAAAAGAAACTGACAAAAACTCGTGTAAACTGAATTTAAGTTGAAATTTAAACGAAACTAGAACACGTCACTGAATTTAAATAAAATTAGAGAGATTCTGCGGTAACCGGAAGGACGCCGAACAAGGCTTCTAAGATGATGCTACTGAATTTAAGAAAAAAAACTGAGACAAAAACTCGTAGAAAGTGAATTTAAGTTGAAATTTGAACGATTCTAAACCACGGTCGCCGTGGGGGCACCTAGATCAAAAAGGCGGTAAACACAAGCTCTCAAGCTAGAAAGCGTGCAAATAAGAGACACAAAAAAACACGAAACAAAGTAATGTGGTTAGTTAGACAGGAATTGGCTGTGTGAAATATTCTCACCGATAGCTGCACTCCCTTCGGAACTTCACTTGATACTGACGTGGCTATGATTTTACTGTTGAAGTGTTGCCATAGAGAATTGAACGTCAGAAAGAGAAAATGAATTAAATTTTTTTTTTGAGTGGTGGCAACAAATCGTGACGGCTATGATGCTTTCCAAATGAATTTAAATTTATAATCAAAAAGCGGCAGATTTTTATTTTGATAAACTTGAGCCTAGAATGGCGTGAAATATTCTGCGGTCGCCGGAAGGACGCCGAACAAGGCTTCTAAGATGATGCTACTGAATTTAAGAAAAAAAACTGAGACAAAAACTCGTAGAAAGTGAATTTAAGTTGAAATTTGAACGATTCTAAACCACGGTCGCGGTGGGGGCACCTAGATCAAAAAGGCGGTAAGCACAAGCTCTTCAGCTAGAAAGCGTGCAAATAAGAGACACAAAAAACACGAAACAAAGTAATGTGGTTAGTTAGACAGGAATTGGCTGTGTGAAATATTCTCACCGATAGGTGCACTCCCTTCGGAACTTCACTTGATACTGACGTGGCTATGATTTTACTGTTGAAGTGTTGCCATAGAGAATTGAACGTCAGAAAGAGAAAATGAATTTATTTTTTTTTTTTTGAGTGGTGGCAACAAATCGTGACGGCTATGATGCTTTCCAAATTAATTTAAATTTTTAATCAAAAAGCGGCAGATTTTTATTTTGATAAACTTGAGCCTAGAATGGCGTGAAATATTCTGCGGTCGCCGGAAGGACGCCGAACAAGGCTTTTATGATGATGCTACTGAATTTAAAAGAAACTGACAAAAACTCGTGTAAACTGAATTTAAGTTGAAATTTAAACGAAACTAGAACACGTCACTGAATTTAAATAAAATTAGAGAGATTCTGCGGTCACCGGAAGGACGCCGAACAAGGCTTCTAAGATGATGCTACTGAATTTAAGAAAAAAAACTGAGACAAAAACTCGTAGAAAGTGAATTTAAGTTGAAATTTGAACAATTCTAAACCACGGTCGCCGTGGGGGCACCTAGATCAAAAAGGCGGGAAACACAAGCTCTCAAGCTAGAAAGCGTGCAAATAAGAGACACAAAAAAACACGAAACAAAGTAATGTGGTTAGTTAGACAGGAATTGGCTGTGTGAAATATTCTCACCGATAGCTGCACTCCCTTCGGAACTTCACTTGATACTGACGTGGCTATGATTTTACTGTTGAAGTGTTGCCATAGAGAATTGAACGTCAGAAAGAGAAAATGAATTAAATTTTTTTTTTTGAGTGGTGGCAACAAATCGTGACGGCTATGATGCTTTCCAAATGAATTTAAATTTTTAATCAAAAAGCGGCAGATTTTTATTTTGATAAACTTGAGCCTAGAATGGCGTGAAATATTCTGCGGTCGCCGGAAGGACGCCGAACAAGGCTTTTATGATGATGCTACTGAATTTAAAAGAAACTGACAAAAACTCGTGTAAACTGAATTTAAGTTGAAATTTAAACGAAACTAGAACACGTCACTGAATTTAAATTAAATTAGAGAGATTCTGCGGTCGCCGGAAGGACGCCGAACAAGGCTTCTAAGATGATGCTACTGAATTTAAGAAAAAAAACTGAGACAAAAACTCGTAGAAAGTGAATTTAAGTTGAAATTTGAACAATTCTAAACCACGGTCGCCGTGGGGGCACCTAGATCAAAAAGGCGGGAAACACAAGCTCTCAAGCTAGAAAGCGTTTAAATAAGAGACACAAAAAACACGAAACAAAGTAATGTGGTTAGTTAGACAGGAATTGGCTGTATGAAATATTCTCACCGATAGCTGCACTCCCTTCGGAACTTCACTTGATACTGACGTGGCTATGATTTTACTGTTGAAGTGTTGCCATAGAGAATTGAACGTCAGAAAGAGAAAATGATTTTTTTTTATTTTTTTTGAGTGGTGGCAACAAATCGTGACGGCTATGATGCTTTCCAAATTAATTTAAATTTTTAATCAAAAAGCGGCAGATTTTTATTTTGATAAACTTGAGCCTAGAATGGCGTGAAATATTCTGCGGTCGCCGGAAGGACGCCGAACAAGGCTTTTATGATGATGCTACTGAATTTAAAAGAAACTGACAAAAACTCGTGTAAACTGAATTTAAGTTGAAATTTAAACGAAACTAGAACACGTCACTGAATTTAAATAAAATTAGAGAGATTCTGCGGTAACCGGAAGGACGCCGAACAAGGCTTCTAAGATGATGCTACTGAATTTAAGAAAAAAAACTGAGACAAAAACTCGTAGAAAGTGAATTTAAGTTGAAATTTGAACGATTCTAAACCACGGTCGCCGTGGGGGCACCTAGATCAAAAAGGCGGTAAACACAAGCTCTCAAGCTAGAAAGCGTGCAAATAAGAGACACAAAAAAACACGAAACAAAGTAATGTGGTTAGTTAGACAGGAATTGGCTGTGTGAAATATTCTCACCGATAGCTGCACTCCCTTCGGAACTTCACTTGATACTGACGTGGCTATGATTTTACTGTTGAAGTGTTGCCATAGAGAATTGAACGTCAGAAAGAGAAAATGAATTAAATTTTTTTTTTGAGTGGTGGCAACAAATCGTGACGGCTATGATGCTTTCCAAATGAATTTAAATTTTTAATCAAAAAGCGGCAAATTTTTATTTTGATAAACTTGAGCCTAGAATGGCGTGAAATATTCTGCGGTCGCCGGAAGGACGCCGAACAAGGCTTTTATGATGATGCTACTGAATTTAAAAGAAACTGACAAAAACTCGTGTAAACTGAATTTTAGTTGAAATTTAAACGAAACTAGAACACGTCACTGAATTTAAATAAAATTAGAGAGATTCTGCGGTCGCCGGAAGGACGCCGAACAAGGCTTCTAAGATGATGCTGAATTTAAGAAAAAAAACTGAGACAAAAACTCGTAGAAAGTGAATTTAAGTTGAAATTTGAACAATTCTAAACCACGGTCGCCGTGGGGGCACCTAGATCAAAAAGGCGGGAAACACAAGCTCTCAAGCTAGAAAGCGTTTAAATAAGAGACACAAAAAAACACGAAACAAAGTAATGTGGTTAGTTAGACAGGAATTGGCTGTGTGAAATATTCACACCGATAGCAGCTGCACTCCCTTCGGAACTTCACTTGATACTGACGTGGCTATGATTTTACTGTTGAAGTGTTGCCATAGAGAATTGAACGTCAGAAAGAGAAAATGAATTTTTTTTTTTTTTCGAGTGGTGGCAACAAATCGTGACGGCTATGATGCTTTCCAAATGAATTTAAATTTTTAATCAAAAAGCGGCAGATTTTTATTTTGATAAACTTGAGCCTAGAATGGCGTGAAATATTCTGCGGTCGCCGGAAGGACGCCGAACAAGGCTTTTATGATGATGCTACTGAATTTAAAAGAAACTGACAAAAACTCGTGTAAACTGAATTTAAGTTGAAATTTAAACGAAAGTAGAACACGTCACTGAATTTAAATAAAATTAGAGAGATTCTGCGGTCACCGGAACGACGCCGAACAAGGCTTCTAAGATGATGCTACTGAATTGAAAAAAAAAAACTGAGACAAAAACTCGTAGAAAGTGAATTTAAGTTGAAATTTGAACGATTCTAAACCACGGTCGCGGTGGGGGCACCTAGATCAAAAAGGCGGTAAGCACAAGCTCTCAAGCTAGAAAGCGTGCAAATAAGAGACACAAAAAAACACGAAACAAAGTAATGTGGTTAGTTAGACAGGAATTGGCTGTGTGAAATATTCTCACCGATAGCTGCACTCCCTTCGGAACTTCACTTGATACTGACGTGGCTATGATTTTACTGTTGAAGTGTTGCCATAGAGAATTGAACGTCAGAAAGAGAAAATGAATTAAATTTTTTTTTTTGAGTGGTGGCAACAAATCGTGACGGCTATGATGCTTTCCAAATGAATTTAAATTTATAATCAAAAAGCGGCAGATTTTTATTTTGATAAACTTGAGCCTAGAATGGCGTGAAATATTCTGCGGTCGCCGGAAGGACGCCGAACAAGGCTTTTATGATGATGCTACTGAATTTAAAAGAAACTGACAAAAACTCGTGTAAACTGAATTTAAGTTGAAATTTAAACGAAACTAGAACACGTCACTGAATTTAAATAAAATTAGAGAGATTCTGCGGTCACCGGAATGACGCCGAACAAGGCTTCTAAGATGATGCTACTGAATTTAAGAAAAAAAACTGAGACAAAAACTCGTAGAAAGTGAATTTAAGTTGAAATTTGAACGATTCTAAACCACGGTCGCGGTGGGGGCACCTAGATCAAAAAGGCGGTAAGCACAAGCTCTTCAGCTAGAAAGCGTGCAAATAAGAGACACAAAAAACACGAAACAAAGTAATGTGGTTAGTTAGACAGGAATTGGCTGTGTGAAATATTCTCACCGATAGGTGCACTCCCTTCGGAACTTCACTTGATACTGACGTGGCTATGATTTTACTGTTGAAGTGTTGCCATAGAGAATTGAACGTCAGAAAGAGAAAATGAATTTTTTTTTTTTTTTTTTGAGTGGTGGCAACAAATCGTGACGGCTATGATGCTTTCCAAATTAATTTAAATTTTTAATCAAAAAGCGGCAGATTTTTATTTTGATAAACTTGAGCCTAGAATGGCGTGAAATATTCTGCGGTCGCCGGAAGGACGCCGAACAAGGCTTTTATGATGATGCTACTGAATTTAAAAGAAACTGACAAAAACTCGTGTAAACTGAATTTAAGTTGAAATTTAAACGAAACTAGAACACGTCACTGAATTTAAATAAAATTAGAGAGATTCTGCGGTCACCGGAAGGACGCCGAACAAGGCTTCTAAGATGATGCTACTGAATTTAAGAAAAAAAAACTGAGACAAAAACTCGTAGAAAGTGAATTTAAGTTGAAATTTGAACAATTCTAAACCACGGTCGCCGTGGGGGCACCTAGATCAAAAAGGCGGGAAACACAAGCTCTCAAGCTAGAAAGCGTGCAAATAAGAGACACAAAAAAACACGAAACAAAGTAATGTGGTTAGTTAGACAGGAATTGGCTGTGTGAAATATTCTCACCGATAGCTGCACTCCCTTCGGAACTTCACTTGATACTGACGTGGCTATGATTTTACTGTTGAAGTGTTGCCATAGAGAATTGAACGTCAGAAAGAGAAAATGAATTAAATTTTTTTTTTTGAGTGGTGGCAACAAATCGTGACGGCTATGATGCTTTCCAAATGAATTTAAATTTTTAATCAAAAAGCGGCAGATTTTTATTTTGATAAACTTGAGCCTAGAATGGCGTGAAATATTCTGCGGTCGCCGGAAGGACGCCGAACAAGGCTTTTATGATGATGCTACTGAATTTAAAAGAAACTGACAAAAACTCGTGTAAACTGAATTTAAGTTGAAATTTAAACGAAACTAGAACACGTCACTGAATTTAAATAAAATTAGAGAGATTCTGCGGTCGCCGGAAGGACGCCGAACAAGGCTTCTAAGATGATGCTACTGAATTTAAGAAAAAAAACTGAGACAAAAACTCGTAGAAAGTGAATTTAAGTTGAAATTTGAACAATTCTAAACCACGGTCGCCGTGGGGGCACCTAGATCAAAAAGGCGGGAAACACAAGCTCTCAAGCTAGAAAGCGTTTAAATAAGAGACACAAAAAACACGAAACAAAGTAATGTGGTTAGTTAGACAGGAATTGGCTGTATGAAATATTCTCACCGATAGCTGCACTCCCTTCGGAACTTCACTTGATACTGACGTGGCTATGATTTTACTGTTGAAGTGTTGCCATAGAGAATTGAACGTCAGAAAGAGAAAATGATTTTTTTTTATTTTTTTTGAGTGGTGGCAACAAATCGTGACGGCTATGATGCTTTCCAAATTAATTTAAATTTTTAATCAAAAAGCGGCAGATTTTTATTTTGATAAACTTGAGCCTAGAATGGCGTGAAATATTCTGCGGTCGCCGGAAGGACGCCGAACAAGGCTTTTATGATGATGCTACTGAATTTAAAAGAAACTGACAAAAACTCGTGTAAACTGAATTTAAGTTGAAATTTAAACGAAACTAGAACACGTCACTGAATTTAAATAAAATTAGAGAGATTCTGCGGTAACCGGAAGGACGCCGAACAAGGCTTCTAAGATGATGCTACTGAATTTAAGAAAAAAAACTGAGACAAAAACTCGTAGAAAGTGAATTTAAGTTGAAATTTGAACGATTCTAAACCACGGTCGCCGTGGGGGCACCTAGATCAAAAAGGCGGTAAACACAAGCTCTCAAGCTAGAAAGCGTGCAAATAAGAGACACAAAAAAACACGAAACAAAGTAATGTGGTTAGTTAGACAGGAATTGGCTGTGTGAAATATTCTCACCGATAGCTGCACTCCCTTCGGAACTTCACTTGATACTGACGTGGCTATGATTTTACTGTTGAAGTGTTGCCATAGAGAATTGAACGTCAGAAAGAGAAAATGAATTTTTTTTTTTTTTCGAGTGGTGGCAACAAATCGTGACGGCTATGATGCTTTCCAAATGAATTTAAATTTTTAATCAAAAAGCGGCAGATTTTTATTTTGATAAACTTGAGCCTAGAATGGCGTGAAATATTCTGCGGTCGCCGGAAGGACGCCGAACAAGGCTTTTATGATGATGCTACTGAATTTAAAAGAAACTGACAAAAACTCGTGTAAACTGAATTTAAGTTGAAATTTAAACGAAACTAGAACACGTCACTGAATTTAAATAAAATTAGAGAGATTCTGCGGTCGCCGGAAGGACGCCGAACAAGGCTTCTAAGATGATGCTGAATTTAAGAAAAAAAACTGAGACAAAAACTCGTAGAAAGTGAATTTAAGTTGAAATTTGAACAATTCTAAACCACGGTCGCCGTGGGGGCACCTAGATCAAAAAGGCGGGAAACACAAGCTCTCAAGCTAGAAAGCGTTTAAATAAGAGACACAAAAAAACACGAAACAAAGTAATGTGGTTAGTTAGACAGGAATTGGCTGTGTGAAATATTCTCACCGATAGCTGCACTCCCTTCGGAACTTCACTTGATACTGACGTGGCTATGATTTTACTGTTGAAGTGTTGCCATAGAGAATTGAACGTCAGAAAGAGAAAATGAATTAAATTTTTTTTTTTGAGTGGTGGCAACAAATCGTGACGGCTATGATGCTTTCCAAATGAATTTAAATTTTTAATCAAAAAGCGGCAGATTTTTATTTTGATAAACTTGAGCCTAGAATGGCGTGAAATATTCTGCGGTCGCCGGAAGGACGCCGAACAAGGCTTTTATGATGATGCTACTGAATTTAAAAGAAACTGACAAAAACTCGTGTAAACTGAATTTAAGTTGAAATTTAAACGAAACTAGAACACGTCACTGAATTTAAATAAAATTAGAGAGATTCTGCGGTCGCCGGAAGGACGCCGAACAAGGCTTCTAAGATGATGCTACTGAATTTAAGAAAAAAAACTGAGACAAAAACTCGTAGAAAGTGAATTTAAGTTGAAATTTGAACAATTCTAAACCACGGTCGCCGTGGGGGCACCTAGATCAAAAAGGCGGGAAACACAAGCTCTCAAGCTAGAAAGCGTTTAAATTAGAGACACAAAAAACACGAAACAAAGTAATGTGGTTAGTTAGACAGGAATTGGCTGTATGAAATATTCTCACCGATAGCTGCACTCCCTTCGGAACTTCACTTGATACTGACGTGGCTATGATTTTACTGTTGAAGTGTTGCCATAGAGAATTGAACGTCAGAAAGAGAAAATGAATTTTTTTTATTTTTTTTGAGTGGTGGCAACAAATCGTGACGGCTATGATGCTTTCCAAATTAATTTAAATTTTTAATCAAAAAGCGGCAGATTTTTATTTTGATAAACTTGAGCCTAGAATGGCGTGAAATATTCTGCGGTCGCCGGAAGGACGCCGAACAAGGCTTTTATGATGATGCTACTGAATTTAAAAGAAACTGACAAAAACTCGTGTAAACTGAATTTAAGTTGAAATTTAAACGAAACTAGAACACGTCACTGAATTTAAATAAAATTAGAGAGATTCTGCGGTAACCGGAAGGACGCCGAACAAGGCTTCTAAGATGATGCTACTGAATTTAAGAAAAAAAACTGAGACAAAAACTCGTAGAAAGTGAATTTAAGTTGAAATTTGAACGATTCTAAACCACGGTCGCCGTGGGGGCACCTAGATCAAAAAGGCGGGAAACACAAGCTCTCAAGCTAGAAAGCGTTTAAATTAGAGACACAAAAAACACGAAACAAAGTAATGTGGTTAGTTAGACAGGAATTGGCTGTATGAAATATTCTCACCGATAGCTGCACTCCCTTCGGAACTTCACTTGATACTGACGTGGCTATGATTTTACTGTTGAAGTGTTGCCATAGAGAATTGAACGTCAGAAAGAGAAAATGAATTTTTTTTTTTTTTTTTGAGTGGTGGCAACAAATCGTGACGGCTATGATGCTTTCCAAATTAATTTAAATTTTTAATCAAAAAGCGGCAGATTTTTATTTTGATAAACTTGAGCCTAGAATGGCGTGAAATATTCTGCGGTCGCCGGAAGGACGCCGAACAAGGCTTTTATGATGATGCTACTGAATTTAAAAGAAACTGACAAAAACTCGTGTAAACTGAATTTAAGTTGAAATTTAAACGAAACTAGAACACGTCACTGAATTTAAATAAAATTAGAGAGATTCTGCGGTCGCCGGAAGGACGCCGAACAAGGCTTCTAAGATGATGCTGAATTTAAGAAAAAAAACTGAGACAAAAACTCGTAGAAAGTGAATTTAAGTTGAAATTTGAACAATTCTAAACCACGGTCGCCGTGGGGGCACCTAGATCAAAAAGGCGGGAAACACAAGCTCTCAAGCTAGAAAGCGTTTAAATAAGAGACACAAAAAAACACGAAACAAAGTAATGTGGTTAGTTAGACAGGAATTGGCTGTGTGAAATATTCTCACCGATAGCTGCACTCCCTTCGGAACTTCACTTGATACTGACGTGGCTATGATTTTACTGTTGAAGTGTTGCCATAGAGAATTGAACGTCAGAAAGAGAAAATGAATTAAATTTTTTTTTTTGAGTGGTGGCAACAAATCGTGACGGCTATGATGCTTTCCAAATGAATTTAAATTTTTAATCAAAAAGCGGCAGATTTTTATTTTGATAAACTTGAGCCTAGAATGGCGTGAAATATTCTGCGGTCGCCGGAAGGACGCCGAACAAGGCTTTTATGATGATGCTACTGAATTTAAAAGAAACTGACAAAAACTCGTGTAAACTGAATTTAAGTTGAAATTTAAACGAAACTAGAACACGTCACTGAATTTAAATAAAATTAGAGAGATTCTGCGGTCGCCGGAAGGACGCCGAACAAGGCTTCTAAGATGATGCTACTGAATTTAAGAAAAAAAACTGAGACAAAAACTCGTAGAAAGTGAATTTAAGTTGAAATTTGAACAATTCTAAACCACGGTCGCCGTGGGGGCACCTAGATCAAAAAGGCGGGAAACACAAGCTCTCAAGCTAGAAAGCGTTTAAATTAGAGACACAAAAAACACGAAACAAAGTAATGTGGTTAGTTAGACAGGAATTGGCTGTATGAAATATTCTCACCGATAGCTGCACTCCCTTCGGAACTTCACTTGATACTGACGTGGCTATGATTTTACTGTTGAAGTGTTGCCATAGAGAATTGAACGTCAGAAAGAGAAAATGAATTTTTTTTATTTTTTTTGAGTGGTGGCAACAAATCGTGACGGCTATGATGCTTTCCAAATTAATTTAAATTTTTAATCAAAAAGCGGCAGATTTTTATTTTGATAAACTTGAGCCTAGAATGGCGTGAAATATTCTGCGGTCGCCGGAAGGACGCCGAACAAGGCTTTTATGATGATGCTACTGAATTTAAAAGAAACTGACAAAAACTCGTGTAAACTGAATTTAAGTTGAAATTTAAACGAAACTAGAACACGTCACTGAATTTAAATAAAATTAGAGAGATTCTGCGGTAACCGGAAGGACGCCGAACAAGGCTTCTAAGATGATGCTACTGAATTTAAGAAAAAAAACTGAGACAAAAACTCGTAGAAAGTGAATTTAAGTTGAAATTTGAACGATTCTAAACCACGGTCGCCGTGGGGGCACCTAGATCAAAAAGGCGGTAAACACAAGCTCTCAAGCTAGAAAGCGTTTAAATAAGAGACACAAAAAACACGAAACAAAGTAATGTGGTTAGTTAGACAGGAATTGGCTGTGTGAAATATTCTCACCGATAGCTGCACTCCCTTCGGAACTTCACTTGATACTGACGTGGCTATGATTTTACTGTTGAAGTGTTGCCATAGAGAATTGAACGTCAGAAAGAGAAAATGAATTTTTTTTTTTTTTCGAGTGGTGGCAACAAATCGTGACGGCTATGATGCTTTCCAAATTAATTTAAATTTTTAATCAAAAAGCGGCAGATTTTTATTTTGATAAACTTGAGCCTAGAATGGCGTGAAATATTCTGCGGTCGCCGGAAGGACGCCGAACAAGGCTTTTATGATGATGCTACTGAATTTAAAAGAAACTGACAAAAACTCGTGTAAACTGAATTTAAGTTGAAATTTAAACGAAACTAGAACACGTCACTGAATTTAAATAAAATTAGAGAGATTCTGCGGTCGCCGGAAGGACGCCGAACAAGGCTTCTAAGATGATGCTGAATTTAAGAAAAAAAACTGAGACAAAAACTCGTAGAAAGTGAATTTAAGTTGAAATTTGAACAATTCTAAACCACGGTCGCCGTGGGGGCACCTAGATCAAAAAGGCGGGAAACACAAGCTCTCAAGCTAGAAAGCGTTTAAATAAGAGACACAAAAAAACACGAAACAAAGTAATGTGGTTAGTTAGACAGGAATTGGCTGTGTGAAATATTCTCACCGATAGCTGCACTCCCTTCGGAACTTCACTTGATACTGACGTGGCTATGATTTTACTGTTGAAGTGTTGCCATAGAGAATTGAACGTCAGAAAGAGAAAATGAATTAAATTTTTTTTTTTGAGTGGTGGCAACAAATCGTGACGGCTATGATGCTTTCCAAATGAATTTAAATTTTTAATCAAAAAGCGGCAGATTTTTATTTTGATAAACTTGAGCCTAGAATGGCGTGAAATATTCTGCGGTCGCCGGAAGGACGCCGAACAAGGCTTTTATGATGATGCTACTGAATTTAAAAGAAACTGACAAAAACTCGTGTAAACTGAATTTAAGTTGAAATTTAAACGAAACTAGAACACGTCACTGAATTTAAATAAAATTAGAGAGATTCTGCGGTCGCCGGAAGGACGCCGAACAAGGCTTCTAAGATGATGCTACTGAATTTAAGAAAAAAAACTGAGACAAAAACTCGTAGAAAGTGAATTTAAGTTGAAATTTGAACAATTCTAAACCACGGTCGCCGTGGGGGCACCTAGATCAAAAAGGCGGGAAACACAAGCTCTCAAGCTAGAAAGCGTTTAAATAAGAGACACAAAAAACACGAAACAAAGTAATGTGGTTAGTTAGACAGGAATTGGCTGTATGAAATATTCTCACCGATAGCTGCACTCCCTTCGGAACTTCACTTGATACTGACGTGGCTATGATTTTACTGTTGAAGTGTTGCCATAGAGAATTGAACGTCAGAAAGAGAAAATGAATTTTTTTTATTTTTTTTGAGTGGTGGCAACAAATCGTGACGGCTATGACGCTTTCCAAATTAATTTAAATTTTTAATCAAAAAGCGGCAGATTTTTATTTTGATAAACTTGAGCCTAGAATGGCGTGAAATATTCTGCGGTCGCCAGAAGGACGCCGAACAAGGCTTTTATGATGATGCTACTGAATTTAAAAGAAACTGACAAAAACTCGTGTAAACTGAATTTAAGTTGAAATTTAAACGAAACTAGAACACGTCACTGAATTTAAATAAAATTAGAGAGATTCTGCGGTAACCGGAAGGACGCCGAACAAGGCTTCTAAGATGATGCTACTGAATTTAAGAAAAAAAACTGAGACAAAAACTCGTAGAAAGTGAATTTAAGTTGAAATTTGAACGATTCTAAACCACGGTCGCCGTGGGGGCACCTAGATCAAAAAGGCGGTAAACACAAGCTCTCAAGCTAGAAAGCGTTTAAATAAGAGACACAAAAAACACGAAACAAAGTAATGTGGTTAGTTAGACAGGAATTGGCTGTGTGAAATATTCTCACCGATAGCTGCACTCCCTTCGGAACTTCACTTGATACTGACGTGGCTATGATTTTACTGTTGAAGTGTTGCCATAGAGAATTGAACGTCAGAAAGAGAAAATGAATTTTTTTTTTTTTTCGAGTGGTGGCAACAAATCGTGACGGCTATGATGCTTTCCAAATTAATTTAAATTTTTAATCAAAAAGCGGCAGATTTTTATTTTGATAAACTTGAGCCTAGAATGGCGTGAAATATTCTGCGGTCGCCGGAAGGACGCCGAACAAGGCTTTTATGATGATGCTACTGAATTTAAAAGAAACTGACAAAAACTCGTGTAAACTGAATTTAAGTTGAAATTTAAACGAAACTAGAACACGTCACTGAATTTAAATAAAATTAGAGAGATTCTGCGGTCACCGGAACGACGCCGAACAAGGCTTCTAAGATGATGCTACTGAATTTAAGAAAAAAAACTGAGACAAAAACTCGTAGAAAGTGAATTTAAGTTGAAATTTGAACGATTCTAAACCACGGTCGCGGTGGGGGCACCTAGATCAAAAAGGCGGTAAGCACAAGCTCTCAAGCTAGAAAGCGTGCAAATAAGAGACACAAAAAAACACGAAACAAAGTAATGTGGTTAGTTAGACAGGAATTGGCTGTGTGAAATATTCTCACCGATAGCTGCACTCCCTTCGGAACTTCACTTGATACTGACGTGGCTATGATTTTACTGTTGAAGTGTTGCCATAGAGAATTGAACGTCAGAAAGAGAAAATGAATTAAATTTTTTTTTTTGATTGGTGGCAACAAATCGTGACGGCTATGATGCTTTCCAAATGAATTTAAATTTTTAATCAAAAAGCGGCAAATTTTTATTTTGATAAACTTGAGCCTAGAATGGCGTGAAATATTCTGCGGTCGCCGGAAGGACGCCGAACAAGGCTTTTATGATGATGCTACTGAATTTAAAAGAAACTGACAAAAACTCGTGTAAACTGAATTTAAGTTGAAATTTAAACGAAACTAGAACACGTCACTGAATTTAAATAAAATTAGAGAGATTCTGCGGTCACCGGAAGGACGCCGAACAAGGCTTCTAAGATGATGCTACTGAATTTAAGAAAAAAAACTGAGACAAAAACTCGTAGAAAGTGAATTTAAGTTGAAAGTTGAACGATTCTAAACCACGGTCGCCGTGGGGGCACCTAGATCAAAAAGGCGGTAAACACAAGCTCTCAAGCTAGAAAGCGTGCAAATAAGAGACACAAAAAAACACGAAACAAAGTAATGTGGTTAGTTTAGACAGGAATTGGCTGTGTGAAATATTCTCACCGATAGCTGCACTCCCTTCGGAACTTCACTTGATACTGACGTGGCTATGATTTTACTGTTGAAGTGTTGCCATAGAGAATTGAACGTCAGAAAGAGAAAATGAATTTAATTTTTTTTTTTTGAGTGGTGGCAACAAATCGTGACGGCTATGATGCTTTCCAAATAAATTTAAATTTTTAATCAAAAAGCGGCAGATTTTTATTTTGATAAACTTGAGCCTAGAATGGCGTGAAATATTCTGCGGTCGCCGGAAGGACGCCGAACAAGGCTTTTATGATGATGCTACTGAATTTAAAAGAAACTGACAAAAACTCGTGTAAACTGAATTTAAGTTGAAATTTAAACGAAACTAGAACACGTCACTGAATTTAAATAAAATTAGAGAGATTCTGCGGTCACCGGAAGGACGCCGAACAAGGCTTCTAAGATGATGCTACTGAATTTAAGAAAAAAAACTGAGACAAAAACTCGTAGAAAGTGAATTTAAGTTGAAATTTGAACAATTCTAAACCACGGTCGCCGTGGGGGCACCTAGATCAAAAAGGCGGGAAACACAAGCTCTCAAGCTAGAAAGCGTGCAAATAAGAGACACAAAAAAACACGAAACAAAGTAATGTGGTTAGTTAGACAGGAATTGGCTGTGTGAAATATTCTCACCGATAGCTGCACTCCCTTCGGAACTTCACTTGATACTGACGTGGCTATGATTTTACTGTTGAAGTGTTGCCATAGAGAATTGAACGTCAGAAAGAGAAAATGAATTTAATTTTTTTTTTTTGAGTGGTGGCAACAAATCGTGACGGCTATGATGCTTTCCAAATAAATTTAAATTTTTAATCAAAAAGCGGCAGATTTTTATTTTGATAAACTTGAGCCTAGAATGGCGTGAAATATTCTGCGGTCGCCGGAAAGACGCCGAACAAGGCTTTTACGATGATGCTACTGAATTTAAAAGAAACTGACAAAAACTCGTGTAAACTGAATTTAAGTTGAAATTTAAACGAAATAGAACACGTCACTGAATTTAAATAAAATTAGAGAGATTCTGCGGTCACCGGAAGGACGCCGAACAAGGCTTCTAAGATGATGCTACTGAATTTAAGAAAAAAAACTGAGACAAAAACTCGTAGAAAGTGAATTTAAGTTGAAATTTGAACGATTCTAAACCACGGTCGCCGTGGGGGCACCTAGATCAAAAAGGCGGTAAACACAAGCTCTCAAGCTAGAAAGCGTGCAAATAAGAGACACAAAAAAACACGAAACAAAGTAATGTGGTTAGTTAGACAGGAATTGGCTGTGTGAAATATTCTCACCGATAGCTGCACTCCCTTCGGAACTTCACTTGATACTGACGTGGCTATGATTTTACTGTTGAAGTGTTGCCATAGAGAATTGAACGTCAGAAAGAGAAAATGAATTTAATTTTTTTTTTTGAGTGGTGGCAACAAATCGTGACGGCTATGATGCTTTCCAAATAAATTTAAATTTTTAATCAAAAAGCGGCAGATTTTTATTTTGATAAACTTGAGCCTAGAATGGCGTGAAATATTCTGCGGTCGCCGGAAGGACGCCGAACAAGGCTTTTATGATGATGCTACTGAATTTAAAAGAAACTGACAAAAACTCGTGTAAACTGAATTTAAGTTGAAATTTAAACGAAACTAGAACACGTCACTGAATTTAAATAAAATTAGAGAGATTCTGCGGTCGCCGGAAGGACGCCGAACAAGGCTTCTAAGATGATGCTGAATTTAAGAAAAAAAACTGAGACAAAAACTCGTAGAAAGTGAATTTAAGTTGAAATTTGAACAATTCTAAACCACGGTCGCCGTGGGGGCACCTAGATCAAAAAGGCGGGAAACACAAGCTCTCAAGCTAGAAAGCGTTTAAATAAGAGACACAAAAAAACACGAAACAAAGTAATGTGGTTAGTTAGACAGGAATTGGCTGTGTGAAATATTCTCACCGATAGCTGCACTCCCTTCGGAACTTCACTTGATACTGACGTGGCTATGATTTTACTGCTGAAGTGTTGCCATAGAGAATTGAACGTCAGAAAGAGAAAATGAATTAAATTTTTTTTTTTGAGTGGTGGCAACAAATCGTGACGGCTATGATGCTTTCCAAATGAATTTAAATTTTTAATCAAAAAGCGGCAGATTTTTATTTTGATAAACTTGAGCCTAGAATGGCGTGAAATATTCTGCGGTCGCCGGAAGGACGCCGAACAAGGCTTTTATGATGATGCTACTGAATTTAAAAGAAACTGACAAAAACTCGTGTAAACTGAATTTAAGTTGAAATTTAAACGAAATAGAACACGTCACTGAATTTAAATAAAATTAGAGAGATTCTGCGGTCACCGGAAGGACGCCGAACAAGGCTTCTAAGATGATGCTACTGAATTTAAGAAAAAAAACTGAGACAAAAACTCGTAGAAAGTGAATTTAAGTTGAAATTTGAACGATTCTAAACCACGGTCGCCGTGGGGGCACCTAGATCAAAAAGGCGGTAAACACAAGCTCTCAAGCTAGAAAGCGTGCAAATAAGAGACACAAAAAAACACGAAACAAAGTAATGTGGTTAGTTAGACAGGAATTGGCTGTGTGAAATATTCTCACCGATAGCTGCACTCCCTTCGGAACTTCACTTGATACTGACGTGGCTATGATTTTACTGTTGAAGTGTTGCCATAGAGAATTGAACGTCAGAAAGAGAAAATGAATTTAATTTTTTTTTTTTGAGTGGTGGCAACAAATCGTGACGGCTATGATGCTTTCCAAATAAATTTAAATTTTTAATCAAAAAGCGGCAGATTTTTATTTTGATAAACTTGAGCCTAGAATGGCGTGAAATATTCTGCGGTCGCCGGAAGGACGCCGAACAAGGCTTTTATGATGATGCTACTGAATTTAAAAGAAACTGACAAAAACTCGTGTAAACTGAATTTAAGTTGAAATTTAAACGAAACTAGAACACGTCACTGAATTTAAATAAAATTAGAGAGATTCTGCGGTCGCCGGAAGGACGCCGAACAAGGCTTCTAAGATGATGCTGAATTTAAGAAAAAAAACTGAGACAAAAACTCGTAGAAAGTGAATTTAAGTTGAAATTTGAACAATTCTAAACCACGGTCGCCGTGGGGGCACCTAGATCAAAAAGGCGGGAAACACAAGCTCTCAAGCTAGAAAGCGTTTAAATAAGGGACACAAAAAAACACGAAACAAAGTAATGTGGTTAGTTAGACAGGAATTGGCTGTGTGAAATATTCTCACCGATAGCTGCACTCCCTTCGGAACTTCACTTGATACTGACGTGGCTATGATTTTACTGCTGAAGTGTTGCCATAGAGAATTGAACGTCAGAAAGAGAAAATGAATTAAATTTTTTTTTTTGAGTGGTGGCAACAAATCGTGACGGCTATGATGCTTTCCAAATGAATTTAAATTTTTAATCAAAAAGCGGCAGATTTTTATTTTGATAAACTTGAGCCTAGAATGGCGTGAAATATTCTGCGGTCGCCGGAAGGACGCCGAACAAGGCTTTTATGATGATGCTACTGAATTTAAAAGAAACTGACAAAAACTGGTGTAAACTGAATTTAAGTTGAAATTTAAACGAAACTAGAACACGTCACTGAATTTAAATAAAATTAGAGAGATTCTGCGGTCACCGGAAGGACGCCGAACAAGGCTTCTAAGATGATGCTACTGAATTTAAGAAAAAAAACTGAGACAAAAACTCGTAGAAAGTGAATTTATGTTGAAATTTGAACAATTCTAAACCACGGTCGCCGTGGGGGCACCTAGATCAAAAAGGCGGGAAACACAAGCTCTCAAGCTAGAAAGCGTGCAAATAAGAGACACAAAAAAACACGAAACAAAGTAATGTGGTTAGTTAGACAGGAATTGGCTGTGTGAAATATTCTCACCGATAGCTGCACTCCCTTCGGAACTTCACTTGATACTGACGTGGCTATGATTTTACTGTTGAAGTGTTGCCATAGAGAATTGAACGTCAGAAAGAGAAAATGAATTAAATTTTTTTTTTTGAGTGGTGGCAACAAATCGTGACGGCTATGATGCTTTCCAAATGAATTTAAATTTTTAATCAAAAAGCGTCAGATTTTTATTTTGATAAACTTGAGCCTAGAATGGCGTGAAATATTCTGCGGTCGCCGGAAGGACGCCGAACAAGGCTTTTATGATGATGCTACTGAATTTAAAAGAAACTGACAAAAACTCGTGTAAACTGAATTTAAGTTGAAATTTAAACGAAACTAGAACACGTCACTGAATTTAAAAAAAATTAGAGAGATTCTGCGGTCACCGGAAGGACGCCGAACAAGGCTTCTAAGATGATGCTTCTGAATTTAAGAAAAAAAACTGAGACAAAAACTCGTAGAAAGTGAATTTAAGTTGAAATTTGAACGATTCTAAACCACGGTCGCCGTGGGGGCACCTAGATCAAAAAGGCGGTAAACACAAGCTCTCAAGCTAGAAAGCGTGCAAATAAGAGACACAAAAAAACACGAAACAAAGTAATGTGGTTAGTTAGACAGGAATTGGCTGTGTGAAATATTCTCACCGATAGCTGCACTCCCTTCGGAACTTCACTTGATACTGACGTGGCTATGATTTTACTGTTGAAGTGTTGCCATAGAGAATTGAACGTCAGAAAGAGAAAATGAATTTAATTTTTTTTTTTGAGTGGTGGCAACAAATCGTGACGGCTATGATGCTTTCCAAATAAATTTAAATTTTTAATCAAAAAGCGGCAGATTTTTATTTTGATAAACTTGAGCCTAGAATGGCGTGAAATATTCTGCGGTCGCCGGAAGGACGCCGAACAAGGCTTTTATGATGATGCTACTGAATTTAAAAGAAACTGACAAAAACTCGTGTAAACTGAATTTAAGTTGAAATTTAAACGAAACTAGAACACGTCACTGAATTTAAATAAAATTAGAGAGATTCTGCGGTCGCCGGAAGGACGCCGAACAAGGCTTCTAAGATGATGCTGAATTTAAGAAAAAAAACTGAGACAAAAACTCGTAGAAAGTGAATTTAAGTTGAAATTTGAACAATTCTAAACCACGGTCGCCGTGGGGGCACCTAGATCAAAAAGGCGGGAAACACAAGCTCTCAAGCTAGAAAGCGTTTAAATAAGAGACACAAAAAAACACGAAACAAAGTAATGTGGTTAGTTAGACAGGAATTGGCTGTGTGAAATATTCTCACCGATAGCTGCACTCCCTTCGGAACTTCACTTGATACTGACGTGGCTATGATTTTACTGCTGAAGTGTTGCCATAGAGAATTGAACGTCAGAAAGAGAAAATGAATTAAATTTTTTTTTTTTGAGTGGTGGCAACAAATCGTGACGGCTATGATGCTTTCCAAATGAATTTAAATTTTTAATCAAAAAGCGGCAGATTTTTATTTTGATAAACTTGAGCCTAGAATGGCGTGAAATATTCTGCGGTCGCCGGAAGGACGCCGAACAAGGCTTTTATGATGATGCTACTGAATTTAAAAGAAACTGACAAAAACTCGTGTAAACTGAATTTAAGTTGAAATTTAAACGAAATAGAACACGTCACTGAATTTAAATAAAATTAGAGAGATTCTGCGGTCACCGGAAGGACGCCGAACAAGGCTTCTAAGACGATGCTACTGAATTTAAGAAAAAAAACTGAGACAAAAACTCGTAGAAAGTGAATTTAAGTTGAAATTTGAACGATTCTAAACCACGGTCGCCGTGGGGGCACCTAGATCAAAAAGGCGGTAAACACAAGCTCTCAAGCTAGAAAGCGTGCAAATAAGAGACACAAAAAAACACGAAACAAAGTAATGTGGTTAGTTAGACAGGAATTGGCTGTGTGAAATATTCTCACCGATAGCTGCACTCCCTTCGGAACTTCACTTGATACTGACGTGGCTATGATTTTACTGTTGAAGTGTTGCCATAGAGAATTGAACGTCAGAAAGAGAAAATGAATTTAATTTTTTTTTTTTGAGTGGTGGCAACAAATCGTGACGGCTATGATGCTTTCCAAATAAATTTAAATTTTTAATCAAAAAGCGGCAGATTTTTATTTTGATAAACTTGAGCCTAGAATGGCGTGAAATATTCTGCGGTCGCCGGAAGGACGCCGAACAAGGCTTTTATGATGATGCTACTGAATTTAAAAGAAACTGACAAAAACTCGTGTAAACTGAATTTAAGTTGAAATTTAAACGAAACTAGAACACGTCACTGAATTTAAATAAAATTAGAGAGATTCTGCGGTCGCCGGAAGGACGCCGAACAAGGCTTCTAAGATGATGCTGAATTTAAGAAAAAAAACTGAGACAAAAACTCGTAGAAAGTGAATTTAAGTTGAAATTTGAACAATTCTAAACCACGGTCGCCGTGGGGGCACCTAGATCAAAAAGGCGGGAAACACAAGCTCTCAAGCTAGAAAGCGTTTAAATAAGGGACACAAAAAAACACGAAACAAAGTAATGTGGTTAGTTAGACAGGAATTGGCTGTGTGAAATATTCTCACCGATAGCTGCACTCCCTTCGGAACTTCACTTGATACTGACGTGGCTATGATTTTACTGCTGAAGTGTTGCCATAGAGAATTGAACGTCAGAAAGAGAAAATGAATTAAATTTTTTTTTTTGAGTGGTGGCAACAAATCGTGACGGCTATGATGCTTTCCAAATGAATTTAAATTTTTAATCAAAAAGCGGCAGATTTTTATTTTGATAAACTTGAGCCTAGAATGGCGTGAAATATTCTGCGGTCGCCGGAAGGACGCCGAACAAGGCTTTTATGATGATGCTACTGAATTTAAAAGAAACTGACAAAAACTGGTGTAAACTGAATTTAAGTTGAAATTTAAACGAAACTAGAACACGTCACTGAATTTAAATAAAATTAGAGAGATTCTGCGGTCACCGGAAGGACGCCGAACAAGGCTTCTAAGATGATGCTACTGAATTTAAGAAAAAAAACTGAGACAAAAACTCGTAGAAAGTGAATTTATGTTGAAATTTGAACAATTCTAAACCACGGTCGCCGTGGGGGCACCTAGATCAAAAAGGCGGGAAACACAAGCTCTCAAGCTAGAAAGCGTGCAAATAAGAGACACAAAAAAACACGAAACAAAGTAATGTGGTTAGTTAGACAGGAATTGGCTGTGTGAAATATTCTCACCGATAGCTGCACTCCCTTCGGAACTTCACTTGATACTGACGTGGCTATGATTTTACTGTTGAAGTGTTGCCATAGAGAATTGAACGTCAGAAAGAGAAAATGAATTAAATTTTTTTTTTTGAGTGGTGGCAACAAATCGTGACGGCTATGATGCTTTCCAAATGAATTTAAATTTTTAATCAAAAAGCGTCAGATTTTTATTTTGATAAACTTGAGCCTAGAATGGCGTGAAATATTCTGCGGTCGCCGGAAGGACGCCGAACAAGGCTTTTATGATGATGCTACTGAATTTAAAAGAAACTGACAAAAACTCGTGTAAACTGAATTTAAGTTGAAATTTAAACGAAACTAGAACACGTCACTGAATTTAAATAAAATTAGAGAGATTCTGCGGTCACCGGAAGGACGCCGAACAAGGCTTCTAAGATGATGCTACTGAATTTAAGAAAAAAAACTGAGACAAAAACTCGTAGAAAGTGAATTTAAGTTGAAATTTGAACGATTCTAAACCACGGTCGCCGTGGGGGCACCTAGATCAAAAAGGCGGTAAACACAAGCTCTCAAGCTAGAAAGCGTTTAAATAAGAGACACAAAAAAACACGAATCAAAGTAATGTGGTTAGTTAGACAGGAATTGGCTGTGTGAAATATTCTCACCGATAGCTGCACTCCCTTCGGAACTTCACTTGATACTGACGTGGCTATGATTTTACTGTTGAAGTGTTGCCATAGAGAATTGAACGTCAGAAAGAGAAAATGAATTAAATTTTTTTTTTTGAGTGGTGGCAACAAATCGTGACGGCTATGATGCTTTCCAAATGAATTTAAATTTTTAATCAAAAAGCGGCAGATTTTTATTTTGATAAACTTGAGCCTAGAATGGCGTGAAATATTCTGCGGTCGCCGGAAGGACGCCGAACAAGGCTTTTATGATGATGCTACTGAATTTAAAAGAAACTGACAAAAACTCGTGTAAACTGAATTTAAGTTGAAATTTAAACGAAAGTAGAACACGTCACTGAATTTAAATAAAATTAGAGAGATTCTGCGGTCACCGGAACGACGCCGAACAAGGCTTCTAAGATGATGCTACTGAATTGAAGAAAAAAAACTGAGACAAAAACTCGTAGAAAGTGAATTTAAGTTGAAATTTGAACGATTCTAAACCACGGTCGCGGTGGGGGCACCTAGATCAAAAAGGCGGTAAGCACAAGCTCTCAAGCTAGAAAGCGTGCAAATAAGAGACACAAAAAAACACGAAACAAAGTAATGTGGTTAGTTAGACAGGAATTGGCTGTGTGAAATATTCTCACCGATAGCTGCACTCCCTTCGGAACTTCACTTGATACTGACGTGGCTATGATTTTACTGTTGAAGTGTTGCCATAGAGAATTGAACGTCAGAAAGAGAAAATGAATTAAATTTTTTTTTTTGAGTGGTGGCAACAAATCGTGACGGCTATGATGCTTTCCAAATGAATTTAAATTTATAATCAAAAAGCGGCAGATTTTTATTTTGATAAACTTGAGCCTAGAATGGCGTGAAATATTCTGCGGTCGCCGGAAGGACGCCGAACAAGGCTTTTATGATGATGCTACTGAATTTAAAAGAAACTGACAAAAACTCGTGTAAACTGAATTTAAGTTGAAATTTAAACGAAACTAGAACACGTCACTGAATTTAAATAAAATTAGAGAGATTCTGCGGTCACCGGAACGACGCCGAACAAGGCTTCTAAGATGATGCTACTGAATTTAAGAAAAAAAACTGAGACAAAAACTCGTAGAAAGTGAATTTAAGTTGAAATTTGAACGATTCTAAACCACGGTCGCGGTGGGGGCACCTAGATCAAAAAGGCGGTAAGCACAAGCTCTTCAGCTAGAAAGCGTGCAAATAAGAGACACAAAAAACACGAAACAAAGTAATGTGGTTAGTTAGACAGGAATTGGCTGTGTGAAATATTCTCACCGATAGCTGCACTCCCTTCGGAACTTCACTTGATACTGACGTGGCTATGATTTTACTGTTGAAGTGTTGCCATAGAGAATTGAACGTCAGAAAGAGAAAATGAATTTTTTTTTTTTTTTTTGAGTGGTGGCAACAAATCGTGACGGCTATGATGCTTTCCAAATTAATTTAAATTTTTAATCAAAAAGCGGCAGATTTTTATTTTGATAAACTTGAGCCTAGAATGGCGTGAAATATTCTGCGGTCGCCGGAAGGACGCCGAACAAGGCTTTTATGATGATGCTACTGAATTTAAAAGAAACTGACAAAAACTCGTGTAAACTGAATTTAAGTTGAAATTTAAACGAAACTAGAACACGTCACTGAATTTAAATAAAATTAGAGAGATTCTGCGGTCACCGGAAGGACGCCGAACAAGGCTTCTAAGATGATGCTACTGAATTTAAGAAAAAAAAACTGAGACAAAAACTCGTAGAAAGTGAATTTAAGTTGAAATTTGAACAATTCTAAACCACGGTCGCCGTGGGGGCACCTAGATCAAAAAGGCGGGAAACACAAGCTCTCAAGCTAGAAAGCGTGCAAATAAGAGACACAAAAAAACACGAAACAAAGTAATGTGGTTAGTTAGACAGGAATTGGCTGTGTGAAATATTCTCACCGATAGCTGCACTCCCTTCGGAACTTCACTTGATACTGACGTGGCTATGATTTTACTGTTGAAGTGTTGCCATAGAGAATTGAACGTCAGAAAGAGAAAATGAATTAAATTTTTTTTTTGAGTGGTGGCAACAAATCGTGACGGCTATGATGCTTTCCAAATGAATTTAAATTTTTAATCAAAAAGCGGCAGATTTTTATTTTGATAAACTTGAGCCTAGAATGGCGTGAAATATTCTGCGGTCGCCGGAAGGACGCCGAACAAGGCTTTTATGATGATGCTACTGAATTTAAAAGAAACTGACAAAAACTCGTGTAAACTGAATTTAAGTTGAAATTTAAACGAAACTAGAACACGTCACTGAATTTAAATAAAATTAGAGAGATTCTGCGGTCGCCGGAAGGACGCCGAACAAGGCTTCTAAGATGATGCTACTGAATTTAAGAAAAAAAACTGAGACAAAAACTCGTAGAAAGTGAATTTAAGTTGAAATTTGAACAATTCTAAACCACGGTCGCCGTGGGGGCACCTAGATCAAAAAGGCGGGAAACACAAGCTCTCAAGCTAGAAAGCGTTTAAATAAGAGACACAAAAAACACGAAACAAAGTAATGTGGTTAGTTAGACAGGAATTGGCTGTATGAAATATTCTCACCGATAGCTGCACTCCCTTCGGAACTTCACTTGATACTGACGTGGCTATGATTTTACTGTTGAAGTGTTGCCATAGAGAATTGAACGTCAGAAAGAGAAAATGAATTTTTTTTATTTTTTTTGAGTGGTGGCAACAAATCGTGACGGCTATGATGCTTTCCAAATTAATTTAAATTTTTAATCAAAAAGCGGCAGATTTTTATTTTGATAAACTTGAGCCTAGAATGGCGTGAAATATTCTGCGGTCGCCGGAAGGACGCCGAACAAGGCTTTTATGATGATGCTACTGAATTTAAAAGAAACTGACAAAAACTCGTGTAAACTGAATTTAAGTTGAAATTTAAACGAAACTAGAACACGTCACTGAATTTAAATAAAATTAGAGAGATTCTGCGGTAACCGGAAGGACGCCGAACAAGGCTTCTAAGATGATGCTACTGAATTTAAGAAAAAAAACTGAGACAAAAACTCGTAGAAAGTGAATTTAAGTTGAAATTTGAACGATTCTAAACCACGGTCGCCGTGGGGGCACCTAGATCAAAAAGGCGGTAAACACAAGCTCTCAAGCTAGAAAACGTTTAAATAAGAGACACAAAAAAACACGAAACAAAGTAATGTGGTTAGTTAGACAGGAATTGGCTGTGTGAAATATTCTCACCGATAGCTGCACTCCCTTCGGAACTTCACTTGATACTGACGTGGCTATGATTTTACTGTTGAAGTGTTGCCATAGAGAATTGAACGTCAGAAAGAGAAAATGAATTTTTTTTTTTTTCGAGTGGTGGCAACAAATCGTGACGGCTATGATGCTTTCCAAATTAATTTAAATTTTTAATCAAAAAGCGGCAGATTTTTATTTTGATAAACTTGAGCCTAGAATGGCGTGAAATATTCTGCGGTCGCCGGAAGGACGCCGAACAAGGCTTTTATGATGATGCTACTGAATTTAAAAGAAACTGACAAATACTCGTGTAAACTGAATTTAAGTTGAAATTTAAACGAAACTAGAACACGTCACTGAATTTAAATAAAATTAGAGAGATTCTGCGGTCACCGGAACGACGCCGAACAAGGCTTCTAAGATGATGCTACTGAATTTAAGAAAAAAAACTGAGACAAAAACTCGTAGAAAGTGAATTTAAGTTGAAATTTGAACGATTCTAAACCACGGTCGCGGTGGGGGCACCTAGATCAAAAAGGCGGTAAGCACAAGCTCTCAAGCTAGAAAGCGTGCATATAAGAGACACAAAAAAACACGAAACAAAGTAATGTGGTTAGTTAGACAGGAATTGGCTGTGTGAAATATTCTCACCGATAGCTGCACTCCCTTCGGAACTTCACTTGATACTGACGTGGCTATGATTTTACTGTTGAAGTGTTGCCATAGAGAATTGAACGTCAGAAAGAGAAAATGAATTAAATTTTTTTTTTTGAGTGGTGGCAACAAATCGTGACGGCTATGATGCTTTCCAAATGAATTTAAATTTTTAATCAAAAAGCGGCAGATTTTTATTTTGATAAACTTGAGCCTAGAATGGCGTGAAATATTCTGCAGTCACCGGAAGGACGCCGAACAAGGCTTTTATGATGATGCTACTGAATTTAAAAGAAACTGACAAAAACTCGTGTAAACTGAATTTAAGTTGAAATTTAAACGAAACTAGAACACGTCACTGAATTTAAATAAAATTAGAGAGATTCTGCGGTCGCCGGAAGGACGCCGAACAAGGCTTCTAAGATGATGCTACTGAATTTAAGAAAAAAAACTGAGACAAAAACTCGTAGAAAGTGAATTTAAGTTGAAATTTGAACAATTCTAAACCACGGTCGCCGTAGGGGCACCTAGATCAAAAAGGCGGGAAACACAAGCTCTCAAGCTAGAAAGCGTTTAAATAAGAGACACAAAAAACACGAAACAAAGTAATGTGGTTAGTTAGACAGGAATTGGCTGTATGAAATATTCTCACCGATAGCTGCACTCCCTTCGGAACTTCACTTGATACTGACGTGGCTATGATTTTACTGTTGAAGTGTTGCC
This sequence comes from Limnephilus marmoratus, assembly GCA_917880885.1. NCBI lineage: Eukaryota > Metazoa > Arthropoda > Insecta > Trichoptera > Limnephilidae > Limnephilus > Limnephilus marmoratus. The sequence goes on along the minus strand of OU862910.1, from coordinate 58,139 downwards.
ATAGAGAATTGAACGTCAGAAAGAGAAAATGAATTTTTTTTATTTTTTTTGAGTGGTGGCAACAAATCGTGACGGCTATGATGCTTTCCAAATTAATTTAAATTTTTAATCAAAAAGCGGCAGATTTTTATTTTGATAAACTTGAGCCTAGAATGGCGTGAAATATTCTGCGGTCGCCGGAAGGACGCCGAACAAGGCTTTTATGATGATGCTACTGAATTTAAAAGAAACTGACAAAAACTCGTGTAAACTGAATTTAAGTTGAAATTTAAACGAAACTAGAACACGTCACTGAATTTAAATAAAATTAGAGAGATTCTGCGGTCGCCGGAAGGACGCCGAACAAGGCTTCTAAGATGATGCTGAATTTAAGAAAAAAAACTGAGACAAAAACTCGTAGAAAGTGAATTTAAGTTGAAATTTGAACAATTCTAAACCACGGACGCCGTGGGGGCACCTAGATCAAAAAGGCGGGAAACACAAGCTCTCAAGCTAGAAAGCGTTTAAATAAGGGACACAAAAAAACACGAAACAAAGTAATGTGGTTAGTTAGACAGGAATTGGCTGTGTGAAATATTCTCACCGATAGCTGCACTCCCTTCGGAACTTCACTTGATACTGACGTGGCTATGATTTTACTGCTGAAGTGTTGCCATAGAGAATTGAACGTCAGAAAGAGAAAATGAATTAAATTTTTTTTTTTGAGTGGTGGCAACAAATCGTGACGGCTATGATGCTTTCCAAATGAATTTAAATTTTTAATCAAAAAGCGGCAGATTTTTATTTTGATAAACTTGAGCCTAGAATGGCGTGAAATATTCTGCGGTCGCCGGAAGGACGCCGAACAAGGCTTTTATGATGATGCTACTGAATTTAAAAGAAACTGACAAAAACTGGTGTAAACTGAATTTAAGTTGAAATTTAAACGAAACTAGAACACGTCACTGAATTTAAATAAAATTAGAGAGATTCTGCGGTCACCGGAAGGACGCCGAACAAGGCTTCTAAGATGATGCTACTGAATTTAAGAAAAAAAACTGAGACAAAAACTCGTAGAAAGTGAATTTATGTTGAAATTTGAACAATTCTAAACCACGGTCGCCGTGGGGGCACCTAGATCAAAAAGGCGGGAAACACAAGCTCTCAAGCTAGAAAGCGTGCAAATAAGAGACACAAAAAAACACGAAACAAAGTAATGTGGTTAGTTAGACAGGAATTGGCTGTGTGAAATATTCTCACCGATAGCTGCACTCCCTTCGGAACTTCACTTGATACTGACGTGGCTATGATTTTACTGTTGAAGTGTTGCCATAGAGAATTGAACGTCAGAAAGAGAAAATGAATTAAATTTTTTTTTTGAGTGGTGGCAACAAATCGTGACGGCTATGATGCTTTCCAAATGAATTTAAATTTTTAATCAAAAAGCGGCAGATTTTTATTTTGATAAACTTGAGCCTAGAATGGCGTGAAATATTCTGCGGTCGCCGGAAGGACGCCGAACAAGGCTTTTATGATGATGCTACTGAATTTAAAAGAAACTGACAAAAACTCGTGTAAACTGAATTTAAGTTGAAATTTAAACGAAACTAGAACACGTCACTGAATTTAAAAAAAATTAGAGAGATTCTGCGGTCGCCGGAAGGACGCCGAACAAGGCTTCTAAGATGATGCTACTGATTTTAAGAAAAAAAAACTGAGACAAAAACTCGTAGAAAGTGAATTTAAGTTGAAATTTGAACAATTCTAAACCACGGTCGCCGTGGGGGCACCTAGATCAAAAAGGCGGGAAACACAAGCTCTCAAGCTAGAAAGCGTTTAAATAAGAGACACAAAAAACACGAAACAAAGTAATGTGGTTAGTTAGACAGGAATTGGCTGTGTGAAATATTCTCACCGATAGCTGCACTCCCTTCGGAACTTCACTTGATACTGACGTGGCTATGATTTTACTGTTGAAGTGTTGCCATAGAGAATTGAACGTCAGAAAGAAAAAATGATTTTTTTTTTTTTTTTGAGTGGTGGCAACAAATCGTGACGGCTATGATGCTTTCCAAATTAATTTAAATTTTTAATCAAAAAGCGGCAGATTTTTATTTTGATAAACTTGAGCCTAGAATGGCGTGAAATATTCTGCGGTCGCCGGAAGGACGCCGAACAAGGCTTTTATGATGATGCTACTGAATTTAAAAGAAACTGACAAAAACTCGTGTAAACTGAATTTAAGTTGAAATTTAAACGAAACTAGAACACGTCACTGAATTTAAATAAAATTAGAGAGATTCTGCGGTCACCGGAAGGACGCCGAACAAGGCTTCTAAGATGATGCTACTGAATTTAAGAAAAAAAAACTGAGACAAAAACTCGTAGAAAGTGAATTTAAGTTGAAATTTGAACGATTCTAAACCACGGTCGCCGTGGGGGCACCTAGATCAAAAAGGCGGTAAACACAAGCTCTCAAGCTAGAAAGCGTTTAAATAAGAGACACAAAAAAACACGAAACAAAGTAATGTGGTTAGTTAGACAGGAATTGGCTGTGTGAAATATTCTCACCGATAGCTGCACTCCCTTCGGAACTTCACTTGATACTGACGTGGCTATGATTTTACTGTTGAAGTGTTGCCATAGAGAATTGAACGTCAGAAAGAGAAAATGAATTAAATTTTTTTTTTTGAGTGGTGGCAACAAATCGTGACGGCTATGATGCTTTCCAAATGAATTTAAATTTTTAATCAAAAAGCGGCAGATTTTTATTTTGATAAACTTGAGCCTAGAATGGCGTGAAATATTCTGCGGTCGCCGGAAGGACGCCGAACAAGGCTTTTATGATGATGCTACTGAATTTAAAAGAAACTGACAAAAACTCGTGTAAACTGAATTTAAGTTGAAATTTAAACGAAAGTAGAACACGTCACTGAATTTAAATAAAATTAGAGAGATTCTGCGGTCACCGGAACGACGCCGAACAAGGCTTCTAAGATGATGCTACTGAATTGAAGAAAAAAAACTGAGACAAAAACTCGTAGAAAGTGAATTTAAGTTGAAATTTGAACGATTCTAAACCACGGTCGCGGTGGGGGCACCTAGATCAAAAAGGCGGTAAGCACAAGCTCTCAAGCTAGAAAGCGTGCAAATAAGAGACACAAAAAAACACGAAACAAAGTAATGTGGTTAGTTAGACAGGAATTGGCTGTGTGAAATATTCTCACCGATAGCTGCACTCCCTTCGGAACTTCACTTGATACTGACGTGGCTATGATTTTACTGTTGAAGTGTTGCCATAGAGAATTGAACGTCAGAAAGAGAAAATGAATTAAATTTTTTTTTTTGAGTGGTGGCAACAAATCGTGACGGCTATGATGCTTTCCAAATGAATTTAAATTTATAATCAAAAAGCGGCAGATTTTTATTTTGATAAACTTGAGCCTAGAATGGCGTGAAATATTCTGCGGTCGCCGGAAGGACGCCGAACAAGGCTTTTATGATGATGCTACTGAATTTAAAAGAAACTGACAAAAACTCGTGTAAACTGAATTTAAGTTGAAATTTAAACGAAACTAGAACACGTCACTGAATTTAAATAAAATTAGAGAGATTCTGCGGTCACCGGAACGACGCCGAACAAGGCTTCTAAGATGATGCTACTGAATTTAAGAAAAAAAACTGAGACAAAAACTCGTAGAAAGTGAATTTAAGTTGAAATTTGAACGATTCTAAACCACGGTCGCGGTGGGGGCACCTAGATCAAAAAGGCGGTAAGCACAAGCTCTTCAGCTAGAAAGCGTGCAAATAAGAGACACAAAAAACACGAAACAACGTAATGTGGTTAGTTAGACAGGAATTGGCTGTGTGAAATATTCTCACCGATAGCTGCACTCCCTTCGGAACTTCACTTGATACTGACGTGGCTATGATTTTACTGTTGAAGTGTTGCCATAGAGAATTGAACGTCAGAAAGAGAAAATGAATTTATTTTTTTTTTTTTGAGTGGTGGCAACAAATCGTGACGGCTATGATGCTTTCCAAATTAATTTAAATTTTTAATCAAAAAGCGGCAGATTTTTATTTTGATAAACTTGAGCCTAGAATGGCGTGAAATATTCTGCGGTCGCCGGAAGGACGCCGAACAAGGCTTTTATGATGATGCTACTGAATTTAAAAGAAACTGACAAAAACTCGTGTAAACTGAATTTAAGTTGAAATTTAAACGAAACTAGAACACGTCACTGAATTTAAATAAAATTAGAGAGATTCTGCGGTCACCGGAAGGACGCCGAACAAGGCTTCTAAGATGATGCTACTGAATTTAAGAAAAAAAAACTGAGACAAAAACTCGTAGAAAGTGAATTTAAGTTGAAATTTGAACAATTCTAAACCACGGTCGCCGTGGGGGCACCTAGATCAAAAAGGCGGGAAACACAAGCTCTCAAGCTAGAAAGCGTGCAAATAAGAGACACAAAAAAACACGAAACAAAGTAATGTGGTTAGTTAGACAGGAATTGGCTGTGTGAAATATTCTCACCGATAGCTGCACTCCCTTCGGAACTTCACTTGATACTGACGTGGCTATGATTTTACTGTTGAAGTGTTGCCATAGAGAATTGAACGTCAGAAAGAGAAAATGAATTAAATTTTTTTTTTTGAGTGGTGGCAACAAATCGTGACGGCTATGATGCTTTCCAAATGAATTTAAATTTTTAATCAAAAAGCGGCAGATTTTTATTTTGATAAACTTGAGCCTAGAATGGCGTGAAATATTCTGCGGTCGCCGGAAGGACGCCGAACAAGGCTTTTATGATGATGCTACTGAATTTAAAAGAAACTGACAAAAACTCGTGTAAACTGAATTTAAGTTGAAATTTAAACGAAACTAGAACACGTCACTGAATTTAAATAAAATTAGAGAGATTCTGCGGTCGCCGGAAGGACGCCGAACAAGGCTTCTAAGATGATGCTACTGAATTTAAGAAAAAAAACTGAGACAAAAACTCGTAGAAAGTGAATTTAAGTTGAAATTTGAACAATTCTAAACCACGGTCGCCGTTGGGGCAAGTAGATCAAAAAGGCGGGAAACACAAGCTCTCAAGCTAGAAAGCGTTTAAATAAGAGACACAAAAAACACGAAACAAAGTAATGTGGTTAGTTAGACAGGAATTGGCTGTATGAAATATTCTCACCGATAGCTGCACTCCCTTCGGAACTTCACTTGATACTGACGTGGCTATGATTTTACTGTTGAAGTGTTGCCATAGAGAATTGAACGTCAGAAAGAGAAAATGAATTTTTTTTATTTTTTTTGAGTGGTGGCAACAAATCGTGACGGCTATGATGCTTTCCAAATTAATTTAAATTTTTAATCAAAAAGCGGCAGATTTTTATTTTGATAAACTTGAGCCTAGAATGGCGTGAAATATTCTGCGGTCGCCGGAAGGACGCCGAACAAGGCTTTTATGATGATGCTACTGAATTTAAAAGAAACTGACAAAAACTCGTGTAAACTGAATTTAAGTTGAAATTTAAACGAAACTAGAACACGTCACTGAATTTAAATAAAATTAGAGAGATTCTGCGGTCGCCGGAAGGACGCCGAACAAGGCTTCTAAGATGATGCTGAATTTAAGAAAAAAAACTGAGACAAAAACTCGTAGAAAGTGAATTTAAGTTGAAATTTGAACAATTCTAAACCACGGACGCCGTGGGGGCACCTAGATCAAAAAGGCGGGAAACACAAGCTCTCAAGCTAGAAAGCGTTTAAATAAGGGACACAAAAAAACACGAAACAAAGTAATGTGGTTAGTTAGACAGGAATTGGCTGTGTGAAATATTCTCACCGATAGCTGCACTCCCTTCGGAACTTCACTTGATACTGACGTGGCTATGATTTTACTGCTGAAGTGTTGCCATAGAGAATTGAACGTCAGAAAGAGAAAATGAATTAAATTTTTTTTTTTGAGTGGTGGCAACAAATCGTGACGGCTATGATGCTTTCCAAATGAATTTAAATTTTTAATCAAAAAGCGGCAGATTTTTATTTTGATAAACTTGAGCCTAGAATGGCGTGAAATATTCTGCGGTCGCCGGAAGGACGCCGAACAAGGCTTTTATGATGATGCTACTGAATTTAAAAGAAACTGACAAAAACTGGTGTAAACTGAATTTAAGTTGAAATTTAAACGAAACTAGAACACGTCACTGAATTTAAATAAAATTAGAGAGATTCTGCGGTCACCGGAAGGACGCCGAACAAGGCTTCTAAGATGATGCTACTGAATTTAAGAAAAAAAACTGAGACAAAAACTCGTAGAAAGTGAATTTATGTTGAAATTTGAACAATTCTAAACCACGGTCGCCGTGGGGGCACCTAGATCAAAAAGGCGGGAAACACAAGCTCTCAAGCTAGAAAGCGTGCAAATAAGAGACACAAAAAAACACGAAACAAAGTAATGTGGTTAGTTAGACAGGAATTGGCTGTGTGAAATATTCTCACCGATAGCTGCACTCCCTTCGGAACTTCACTTGATACTGACGTGGCTATGATTTTACTGTTGAAGTGTTGCCATAGAGAATTGAACGTCAGAAAGAGAAAATGAATTAAATTTTTTTTTTGAGTGGTGGCAACAAATCGTGACGGCTATGATGCTTTCCAAATGAATTTAAATTTTTAATCAAAAAGCGGCAGATTTTTATTTTGATAAACTTGAGCCTAGAATGGCGTGAAATATTCTGCGGTCGCCGGAAGGACGCCGAACAAGGCTTTTATGATGATGCTACTGAATTTAAAAGAAACTGACAAAAACTCGTGTAAACTGAATTTAAGTTGAAATTTAAACGAAACTAGAACACGTCACTGAATTTAAATAAAATTAGAGAGATTCTGCGGTCACCGGAAGGACGCCGAACAAGGCTTCTAAGATGATGCTACTGAATTTAAGAAAAAAAACTGAGACAAAAACTCGTAGAAAGTGAATTTAAGTTGAAATTTGAACAATTCTAAACCACGGTCGCCATGGGGGCACCTAGATCAAAAAGGCGGGAAACACAAGCTCTCAAGCTAGAAAGCGTGCAAATAAGAGACACAAAAAAACACGAAACAAAGTAATGTGGTTAGTTAGACAGGAATTGGCTGTGTGAAATATTCTCACCGATAGCTGCACTCCCTTCGGAACTTCACTTGATACTGACATGGCTATGATTTTACTGTTGAAGTGTTGCCATAGAGAATTGAACGTCAGAAAGAGAAAATGAATTTTTTTTATTTTTTTTGAGTGGTGGCAACAAATCGTGACGGCTATGATGCTTTCCAAATGAATTTAAATTTTTAATCAAAAAGCGGCAGATTTTTATTTTGATAAACTTGAGCCTAGAATGGCGTGAAATATTCTGCGGTCGCCGGAAGGACGCCGAACAAGGCATTTATGATGATGCTACTGAATTTAAAAGAAACTGACAAAAACTCGTGTAAACTGAATTTAAGTTGAAATTTAAACGAAACTAGAACACGTCACTGAATTTAAATAAAATAAGAGAGATTCTGCGGTAACCGGAAGGACGCCGAACAAGGCTTCTAAGATGATGCTACTGAATTTAAGAAAAAAAACTGAGACAAAAACTCGTAGAAAGTGAATTTAAGTTGAAATTTGAACGATTCTAAACCACGGTCGCCGTGGGGGCACCTAGATCAAAAAGGCGGTAAACACAAGCTCTCAAGCTAGAAAGCGTTTAAATAAGAGACACAAAAAAACACGAAACAAAGTAATGTGGTTAGTTAGACAGGAATTGGCTGTGTGAAATATTCTCACCGATAGCTGCACTCCCTTCGGAACTTCACTTGATACTGACGTGGCTATGATTTTACTGTTGAAGTGTTGCCATAGAGAATTGAACGTCAGAAAGAGAAAATGAATTTTTTTTTTTTCGAGTGGTGGCAACAAATCGTGACGGCTATGATGCTTTCCAAATTAATTTAAATTTTTAATCAAAAAGCGGCAGATTTTTATTTTGATAAACTTGAGCCTAGAATGGCGTGAAATATTCTGCGGTCGCCGGAAGGACGCCGAACAAGGCTTTTATGATGATGCTACTGAATTTAAAAGAAACTGACAAAAACTCGTGTAAACTGAATTTAAGTTGAAATTTAAACGAAACTAGAACACGTCACTGAATTTAAATAAAATTAGAGAGATTCTGCGGTCACCGGAACGACGCCGAACAAGGCTTCTAAGATGATGCTACTGAATTTAAGAAGAAAAACTGAGACAAAAACTCGTAGAAAGTGAATTTAAGTTGAAATTTGAACGATTCTAAACCACGGTCGCGGTGGGGGCACCTAGATCAAAAAGGCGGTAAGCACAAGCTCTCAAGCTAGAAAGCGTGCAAATAAGAGACACAAAAAAACACGAAACAAAGTAATGTGGTTAGTTAGACAGGAATTGGCTGTGTGAAATATTCTCACCGATAGCTGCACTCCCTTCGGAACTTCACTTGATACTGACGTGGCTATGATTTTACTGTTGAAGTGTTGCCATAGAGAATTGAACGTCAGAAAGAGAAAATGAATTAAATTTTTTTTTTTGAGTGGTGGCAACAAATCGTGACGGCTATGATGCTTTCCAAATGAATTTAAATTTTTAATCAAAAAGCGGCAGATTTTTATTTTGATAAACTTGAGCCTAGAATGGCGTGAAATATTCTGCGGTCGCCGGAAGGACGCCGAACATGGCTTTTATGATGATGCTACTGAATTTAAAAGAAACTGACAAAAACTCGTGTAAACTGAATTTAAGTTGAAATTTAAACGAAACTAGAACACGTCACTGAATTTAAATAAAATTAGAGAGATTCTGCGGTCACCGGAAGGACGCCGAACAAGGCTTCTAAGATGATGCTACTGAATTTAAGAAAAAAAACTGAGACAAAAACTCGTAGAAAGTGAATTTAAGTTGAAATTTGAACGATTCTAAACCACGGTCGCCGTGGGGGCACCTAGATCAAAAAGGCGGTAAACACAAGCTCTCAAGCTAGAAAGCGTTTAAATAAGAGACACAAAAAAACACGAAACAAAGTAATGTGGTTAGTTAGACAGGAATTGGCTGTGTGAAATATTCTCACCGATAGCAGCTGCACTCCCTTCGGAACTTCACTTGATACTGACGTGGCTATGATTTTACTGTTGAAGTGTTGCCATAGAGAATTGAACGTCAGAAAGAGAAAATGAATTAAATTTTTTTTTTTGAGTGGTGGCAACAAATCGTGACGGCTATGATGCTTTCCAAATGAATTTAAATTTTTAATCAAAAAGCGGCAGATTTTTATTTTGATAAACTTGAGCCTAGAATGGCGTGAAATATTCTGCGGTCGCCGGAAGGACGCCGAACAAGGCTTTTATGATGATGCTACTGAATTTAAAAGAAACTGACAAAAACTCGTGTAAACTGAATTTAAGTTGAAATTTAAACGAAACTAGAACACGTCACTGAATTTAAATAAAATTATAGAGATTCTGCGGTCACCGGAAGGACGCCGAACAAGGCTTCTAAGATGATGCTACTGAATTTAAGAAAAAAAACTGAGACAAAAACTCGTAGAAAGTGAATTTAAGTTGAAATTTGAACAATTCTAAACCACGGTCGCCGTGGGGGCACCTAGATCAAAAAGGCGGGAAACACAAGCTCTCAAGCTAGAAAGCGTTTAAATAAGAGACAAAAAAACACGAAACAAAGTAATGTGGTTAGTTAGACAGGAATTGGCTGTGTGAAATATTCTCACCGATAGCAGCTGCACTCCCTTCGGAACTTCACTTGATACTGACGTGGCTATGATTTTACTGTTGAAGTGTTGCCATAGAGAATTGAACGTCAGAAAGAGAAAATGAATTTTTTTTTTTTTTTCAAGTGGTGGCAACAAATTGTGACGGCTATGATGCTTTCCAAATTAATTTAAATTTTTAATCAAAAAGCGGCAGATTTTTATTTTGATAAACTTGAGCCTAGAATGGCGTGAAATATTCTGCGGTCGCCGGAAGGACGCCGAACAAGGCTTTTATGATGATGCTACTGAATTTAAAAGAAACTGACAAAAACTCGTGTAAACTGAATTTAAGTTGAAATTTAAACGAAACTAGAACACGTCACTGAATTTAAATAAAACTAGAGAGATTCTGCGGTCACCGGAACGACGCCGAACAAGGCTTCTAAGATGATGCTACTGAATTTAAGAAAAAAAAACTGAGACAAAAACTCGTAGAAAGTGAATTTAAGTTGAAATTTGAACGATTCTAAACCACGGTCGCGGTGGGGGCACCTAGATAAAAAGGCGGGAAGCACAAGCTCTCAAGCTAGAAAGCGTGCAAACAAGAGACACAAAAAAACACGAAACAAAGTAATGTGGTTAGTTAGACAGGAATTGGCTGTGTGAAATATTCTCACCGATAGCTGCACTCCCTTCGGAACTTCACTTGATACTGACGTGGCTATGATTTTACTGTTGAAGTGTTGCCATAGAGAATTGAACGTCAGAAAGAGAAAATGAATTAAATTTTTTTTTTTGAGTGGTGGCAACAAATTGTGACGGCTATGATGCTTTCCAAATGAATTGAAATTTTTAATCAAAAAGCGGCAGATTTTTATTTTGATAAACTTAAGCCTAGAATGGCGTGAAATATTCTGCGGTCGCCGGAAGGACGCCGAACAAGGCTTTTATGATGATGCTACTGAATTTAAAAGAAACTGACAAAAACTCGTGTAAACTGAATTTAAGTTGAAATTTAAACGAAACTAGAACACGTCACTGAATTTAAATAAAATTAGAGAGATTCTGCGGTCACCGGAAGGACGCCGAACAAGGCTTCTAAGATGATGCTACTGAATTTAAGAAAAAAAACTGAGACAAAAACTCGTAGAAAGTGAATTTAAGTTGAAATTTGAACAATTCTAAACCACGGTCGCCGTGGGGGCACCTAGATCAAAAAGGCGGGAAACACAAGCTCTCAAGCTAGAAAGCGTTTAAATAAGAGACACAAAAAAACACGAAACAAAGTAATGTGGTTAGTTAGACAGGAATTGGCTGTGTGAAATATTCTCACCGATAGCAGCTGCACTCCCTTCGGAACTTCACTTGATACTGACGTGGCTATGATTTTACTGTTGAAGTGTTGCCATAGAGAATTGAACGTCAGAAAGAGAAAATGAATTTTTTTTTTTTTTTCGAGTGGTGGCAACAAATTGTGACGGCTATGATGCTTTCCAAATTAATTTAAATTTTTAATCAAAAAGCGGCAGATTTTTATTTTGATAAACTTGAGCCTAGAATGGCGTGAAATATTCTGCGGTCGCCGGAAGGACGCCGAACAAGGCTTTTATGATGATGCTACTGAATTTAAAAGAAACTGACAAAAACTCGTGTAAGCTGAATTTAAGTTGAAATTAAAACGAAACTAGAACACGTCACTGAATTTAAATAAAATTAGAGAGATTCTGCGGTCGCCGGAAGGACGCCGAACAAGGCTTCTAAGATGATGCTACTGAATTTAAGAAAAAAAACTGAGACAAAAACTCGTAGAAAGTGAATTTAAGTTGAAATTTGAACAATTCTAAACCACGGTCGCCGTGGGGGCACCTAGATCAAAATGGCGGGAAACACAAGCTCTCAAGCTAGAAAGCGTTTAAATAAGAGACACAAAAAAACACGAAACAAAGTAATGTGGTTAGTTAGACAGGAATTGGCTGTGTGAAATATTCTCACCGATAGCTGCACTCCCTTCGGAACTTCACTTGATACTGACGTGGCTATGATTTTACTGTTGAAGTGTTGCCATAGAGAATTGAACGTCAGAAAGAGAAAATGAATTAATTTTTTTTTTTTGAGTGGTGGCAACAAATCGTGGCGGCTATGATGCTTTCCAAATGAATTTAAATTTTTAATCAAAAAGCGGCAGATTTTTATTTTGATAAACTTGAGCCTAGAATGGCGTGAAATATTCTGCGGTCGCCGGAAGGACGCCGAACAAGGCTTTTATGATGATGCTACTGAATTTAAAAGAAACTGACAAAAACTCGTGTAAACTGAATTTAAGTTGAAATTTAAACGAAACTAGAACACGTCACTGAATTTAAATTAAATTAGAGAGATTCTGCGGTCACCGGAAGGACGCCGAACAAGGCTTCTAAGATGATGCTACTGAATTTAAGAAAAAAAACTGAGACAAAAACTCGTAGAAAGTGAATTTAAGTTGAAATTTGAACAATTCTAAACTACGGTCGCCGTGGGGGCACCTAGATCAAAAAGGCGGTAAGCACAAGCTCTCAAGCTAGAAAGCGTGCAAATAAGAGACACAAAAAAACACGAAACAAAGTAATGTGGTTAGTTAGACAGGAATTGGCTGTGTGAAATATTCTCACCGATAGCTGCACTCCCTTCGGAACTTCACTTGATACTGACGTGGCTATGATTTTACTGTTGAAGTGTTGCCATAGAGAATTGAACGTCAGAAAGAGAAAATGAATTAAATTTTTTTTTTTGAGTGGTGGCAACAAATCGTGACGGCTATGATGCTTTCCAAATGAATTTAAATTTTTAATCAAAAAGCGGCAGATTTTTATTTTGATAAACTTGAGCCTAGAATGGCGTGAAATATTCTGCGGTCGCCGGAAGGACGCCGAACATGGCTTTTATGATGATGCTACTGAATTTAAAAGAAACTGACAAAAACTCGTGTAAACTGAATTTAAGTTGAAATTTAAACGAAACTAGAACACGTCACTGAATTTAAATAAAATTAGAGAGATTCTGCGGTCACCGGAAGGACGCCGAACAAGGCTTCTAAGATGATGCTACTGAATTTAAGAAAAAAAACTGAGACAAAAACTCATAGAAAGTGAATTTAAGTTGAAATTTGAACGATTCTAAACCACGGTCGCCGTGGGGGCACCTAGATCAAAAAGGCGGTAAACACAAGCTCTCAAGCTAGAAAGCGTTTAAATAAGAGACACAAAAAAACACGAAACAAAGTAATGTGGTTAGTTAGACAGGAATTGGCTGTGTGAAATATTCTCACCGATAGCAGCTGCACTCCCTTCGGAACTTCACTTGATACTGACGTGGCTATGATTTTACTGTTGAAGTGTTGCCATAGAGAATTGAACGTCAGAAAGAGAAAATGAATTAAATTTTTTTTTTTGAGTGGTGGCAACAAATCGTGACGGCTATGATGCTTTCCAAATGAATTTAAATTTTTAATCAAAAAGCGGCAGATTTTTATTTTGATAAACTTGAGCCTAGAATGGCGTGAAATATTCTGCGGTCGCCGGAAGGACGCCGAACAAGGCTTTTATGATGATGCTACTGAATTTAAAAGAAACTGACAAAAACTCGTGTAAACTGAATTTAAGTTGAAATTTAAACGAAACTAGAACACGTCACTGAATTTAAATAAAATTATAGAGATTCTGCGGTCACCGGAAGGACGCCGAACAAGGCTTCTAAGATGATGCTACTGAATTTAAGAAAAAAAACTGAGACAAAAACTCGTAGAAAGTGAATTTAAGTTGAAATTTGAACAATTCTAAACCACGGTCGCCGTGGGGGCACCTAGATCAAAAAGGCGGGAAACACAAGCTCTCAAGCTAGAAAGCGTTTAAATAAGAGACACAAAAAAACACGAAACAAAGTAATGTGGTTAGTTAGACAGGAATTGGCTGTGTGAAATATTCTCACCGATAGCAGCTGCACTCCCTTCGGAACTTCACTTGATACTGACGTGGCTATGATTTTACTGTTGAAGTGTTGCCATAGAGAATTGAACGTCAGAAAGAGAAAATGAATTTTTTTTTTTTTTTCAAGTGGTGGCAACAAATTGTGACGGCTATGATGCTTTCCAAATTAATTTAAATTTTTAATCAAAAAGCGGCAGATTTTTATTTTGATAAACTTGAGCCTAGAATGGCGTGAAATATTCTGCGGTCGCCGGAAGGACGCCGAACAAGGCTTTTATGATGATGCTACTGAATTTAAAAGAAACTGACAAAAACTCGTGTAAACTGAATTTAAGTTGAAATTTAAACGAAACTAGAACACGTCACTGAATTTAAATAAAACTAGAGAGATTCTGCGGTCACCGGAACGACGCAGAACAAGGCTTCTAAGATGATGCTACTGAATTTAAGAAAAAAAAACTGAGACAAAAACTCGTAGAAAGTGAATTTAAGTTGAAATTTGAACGATTCTAAACCACGGTCGCGGTGGGGGCACCTAGATAAAAAGGCGGGAAGCACAAGCTCTCAAGCTAGAAAGCGTGCAAACAAGAGACACAAAAAAACACGAAACAAAGTAATGTGGTTAGTTAGACAGGAATTGGCTGTGTGAAATATTCTCACCGATAGCTGCACTCCCTTCGGAACTTCACTTGATACTGACGTGGCTATGATTTTACTGTTGAAGTGTTGCCATAGAGAATTGAACGTCAGAAAGAGAAAATGAATTAAATTTTTTTTTTTGAGTGGTGGCAACAAATTGTGACGGCTATGATGCTTTCCAAATGAATTGAAATTTTTAATCAAAAAGCGGCAGATTTTTATTTTGATAAACTTAAGCCTAGAATGGCGTGAAATATTCTGCGGTCGCCGGAAGGACGCCGAACAAGGCTTTTATGATGATGCTACTGAATTTAAAAGAAACTGACAAAAACTCGTGTAAACTGAATTTAAGTTGAAATTTAAACGAAACTAGAACACGTCACTGAATTTAAATAAAATTAGAGAGATTCTGCGGTCACCGGAAGGACGCCGAACAAGGCTTCTAAGATGATGCTACTGAATTTAAGAAAAAAAACTGAGACAAAAACTCGTAGAAAGTGAATTTAAGTTGAAATTTGAACAATTCTAAACCACGGTCGCCGTGGGGGCACCTAGATCAAAAAGGCGGGAAACACAAGCTCTCAAGCTAGAAAGCGTTTAAATAAGAGACACAAAAAAACACGAAACAAAGTAATGTGGTTAGTTAGACAGGAATTGGCTGTGTGAAATATTCTCACCGATAGCAGCTGCACTCCCTTCGGAACTTCACTTGATACTGACGTGGCTATGATTTTACTGTTGAAGTGTTGCCATAGAGAATTGAACGTCAGAAAGAGAAAATGAATTTTTTTTTTTTTTTCGAGTGGTGGCAACAAATTGTGACGGCTATGATGCTTTCCAAATTAATTTAAATTTTTAATCAAAAAGCGGCAGATTTTTATTTTGATAAACTTGAGCCTAGAATGGCGTGAAATATTCTGCGGTCGCCGGAAGGACGCCGAACAAGGCTTTTATGATGATGCTACTGAATTTAAAAGAAACTGACAAAAACTCGTGTAAGCTGAATTTAAGTTGAAATTAAAACGAAACTAGAACACGTCACTGAATTTAAATAAAATTAGAGAGATTCTGCGGTCGCCGGAAGGACGCCGAACAAGGCTTCTAAGATGATGCTACTGAATTTAAGAAAAAAAACTGAGACAAAAACTCGTAGAAAGTGAATTTAAGTTGAAATTTGAACAATTCTAAACCACGGTCGCCGTGGGGGCACCTAGATCAAAATGGCGGGAAACACAAGCTCTCAAGCTAGAAAGCGTTTAAATAAGAGACACAAAAAAACACGAAACAAAGTAATGTGGTTAGTTAGACAGGAATTGGCTGTGTGAAATATTCTCACCGATAGCTGCACTCCCTTCGGAACTTCACTTGATACTGACGTGGCTATGATTTTACTGTTGAAGTGTTGCCATAGAGAATTGAACGTCAGAAAGAGAAAATGAATTAATTTTTTTTTTTTGAGTGGTGGCAACAAATCGTGACGGCTATGATGCTTTCCAAATGAATTTAAATTTTTAATCAAAAAGCGGCAGATTTTTATTTTGATAAACTTGAGCCTAGAATGGCGTGAAATATTCTGCGGTCGCCGGAAGGACGCCGAACAAGGCTTTTATGATGATGCTACTGAATTTAAAAGAAACTGACAAAAACTCGTGTAAACTGAATTTAAGTTGAAATTTAAACGAAACTAGAACACGTCACTGAATTTAAATTAAATTAGAGAGATTCTGCGGTCACCGGAAGGACGCCGAACAAGGCTTCTAAGATGATGCTACTGAATTTAAGAAAAAAAACTGAGACAAAAACTCGTAGAAAGTGAATTTAAGTTGAAATTTGAACAATTCTAAACTACGGTCGCCGTGGGGGCACCTAGATCAAAAAGGCGGTAAGCACAAGCTCTCAAGCTAGAAAGCGTGCAAATAAGAGACACAAAAAAACACGAAACAAAGTAATGTGGTTAGTTAGACAGGAATTGGCTGTGTGAAATATTCTCACCGATAGCTGCACTCCCTTCGGAACTTCACTTGATACTGACGTGGCTATGATTTTACTGTTGAAGTGTTGCCATAGAGAATTGAACGTCAGAAAGAGAAAATGAATTAAATTTTTTTTTTTGAGTGGTGGCAACAAATCGTGACGGCTATGATGCTTTCCAAATGAATTTAAATTTTTAATCAAAAAGCGGCAGATTTTTATTTTGATAAACTTGAGCCTAGAATGGCGTGAAATATTCTGCGGTCGCCGGAAGGACGCCGAACAAGGCTTTTATGATGATGCTACTGAATTTAAAAGAAACTGACAAAAACTCGTGTAAACTGAATATAAGTTGAAATTTAAACGAAACTAGAACACGTCACTGAATTTAAATAAAATTAGAGAGATTCTGCGGTCACCGGAAGGACGCCGAACAAGGCTTCTAAGATGATGCTACTGAATTTAAGAAAAAAAACTGAGACAAAAACTCGTAGAAAGTGAATTTAAGTTGAAATTTGAACGATTCTAAACCACGGTCGCCGTGGGGGCACCTAGATCAAAAAGGCGGTAAACACAAGCTCTCAAGCTAGAAAGCGTTTAAATAAGAGACACAAAAAAACACGAAACAAAGTAATGTGGTTAGTTAGACAGGAATTGGCTGTGTGAAATATTCTCACCGATAGCAGCTGCACTCCCTTCGGAACTTCACTTGATACTGACGTGGCTATGATTTTACTGTTGAAGTGTTGCCATAGAGAATTGAACGTCAGAAAGAGAAAATGAATTAAATTTTTTTTTTGAGTGGTGGCAACAAATCGTGACGGCTATGATGCTTTCCAAATGAATTTAAATTTTTAATCAAAAAGCGGCAGATTTTTATTTTGATAAACTTGAGCCTAGAATGGCGTGAAATATTCTGCGGTCGCCGGAAGGACGCCGAACAAGGCTTTTATGATGATGCTACTGAATTTAAAAGAAACTGACAAAAACTCGTGTAAGCTGAATTTAAGTTGAAATTTAAACGAAACTAGAACACGTCACTGAATTTAAATAAAATTAGAGAGATTCTGCGGTCGCCGGAAGGACGCCGAACAAGGCTTCTAAGATGATGCTACTGAATTTAAGAAAAAAAACTGAGACAAAAACTCGTAGAAAGTGAATTTAAGTTGAAATTTGAACAATTCTAAACCACGGTCGCCGTGGGGGCACCTAGATCAAAAAGGCGGGAAACACAAGCTCTCAAGCTAGAACACGTTTAAATAAGAGACACAAAAAACACGAAACAAAGTAATGTGGTTAGTTAGACAGGAATTGGCTGTGTGAAATATTCTCACCGATAGCTGCACTCCCTTCGGAACTTCACTTGATACTGACGTGGCTATGATTTTACTGTTGAAGTGTTGCCATAGAGAATTGAACGTCAGAAAGAGAAAATGAATTAAATTTTTTTTTTTGAGTGGTGGCAACAAATCGTGACGGCTATGATGCTTTCCAAATGAATTTAAATTTTTAATCAAAAAGCGGCAGATTTTTATTTTGATAAACTTGAGCCTAGAATGGCGTGAAATATTCTGCGGTCGCCGGAAGGACGCCGAACAAGGCTTTTATGATGATGCTACTGAATTTAAAAGAAACTGACAAAAACTCGTGTAAACTGAATATAAGTTGAAATTTAAACGAAACTAGAACACGTCACTGAATTTAAATAAAATTAGAGAGATTCTGCGGTCACCGGAAGGACGCCGAACAAGGCTTCTAAGATGATGCTACTGAATTTAAGAAAAAAAACTGAGACAAAAACTCGTAGAAAGTGAATTTAAGTTGAAATTTGAACGATTCTAAACCACGGTCGCCGTGGGGGCACCTAGATCAAAAAGGCGGTAAACACAAGCTCTCAAGCTAGAAAGCGTTTAAATAAGAGACACAAAAAAACACGAAACAAAGTAATGTGGTTAGTTAGACAGGAATTGGCTGTGTGAAATATTCTCACCGATAGCAGCTGCACTCCCTTCGGAACTTCACTTGATACTGACGTGGCTATGATTTTACTGTTGAAGTGTTGCCATAGAGAATTGAACGTCAGAAAGAGAAAATGAATTAAATTTTTTTTTTGAGTGGTGGCAACAAATCGTGACGGCTATGATGCTTTCCAAATGAATTTAAATTTTTAATCAAAAAGCGGCAGATTTTTATTTTGATAAACTTGAGCCTAGAATGGCGTGAAATATTCTGCGGTCGCCGGAAGGACGCCGAACAAGGCTTTTATGATGATGCTACTGAATTTAAAAGAAACTGACAAAAACTCGTGTAAGCTGAATTTAAGTTGAAATTTAAACGAAACTAGAACACGTCACTGAATTTAAATAAAATTAGAGAGATTCTGCGGTCGCCGGAAGGACGCCGAACAAGGCTTCTAAGATGATGCTACTGAATTTAAGAAAAAAAACTGAGACAAAAACTCGTAGAAAGTGAATTTAAGTTGAAATTTGAACAATTCTAAACCACGGTCGCCGTGGGGGCACCTAGATCAAAAAGGCGGGAAACACAAGCTCTCAAGCTAGAAAACGTTTAAATAAGAGACACAAAAAACACGAAACAAAGTAATGTGGTTAGTTAGACAGGAATTGGCTGTGTGAAATATTCTCACCGATAGCTGCACTCCCTTCGGAACTTCACTTGATACTGACGTGGCTATGATTTTACTGTTGAAGTGTTGCCATAGAGAATTGAACGTCAGAAAGAGAAAATGAATTTTTTTTTTTTTGAGTGGTGGCAACAAATCGTGACGGCTATGATGCTTTCCAAATTAATTTAAATTTTTAATCAAAAAGCGGCAGATTTTTATTTTGATAAACTTGAGCCTAGAATGGCGTGAAATATTCTGCGGTCGCCGGAAGGACGCCGAACAAGGCTTTTATGATGATGCTACTGAATTTAAATGAAACTGACAAAAACTCGTGTAAACTGAATTTAAGTTGAAATTTAAACGAAACTAGAACACGTCACTGAATTTAAATAAAATTAGAGAGATTCTGCGGTCACCGGAACGACGCCGAACAAGGCTTCTAAGATGATGCTACTGAATTTAAGAAAAAAAACTGAGACAAAAACTCGTAGAAAGTGAATTTAAGTTGAAATTTGAACGATTCTAAACCACGGTCGCCGTGGGGGCACCTAGATCAAAAAGGCGGTAAACACAAGCTCTCAAGCTAGAAAGCGTTTAAATAAGAGACACAAAAAAACACGAAACAAAGTAATGTGGTTAGTTAGACAGGAATTGGCTGTGTGAAATATTCTCACCGATAGCAGCTGCACTCCCTTCGGAACTTCACTTGATACTGACGTGGCTATGATTTTACTGTTGAAGTGTTGCCATAGAGAATTGAACGTCAGAAAGAGAAAATGAATTAAATTTTTTTTTTTGAGTGGTGGCAACAAATCGTGACGGCTATGATGCTTTCCAAATGAATTTAAATTTTTAATCAAAAAGCGGCAGATTTTTATTTTGATAAACTTGAGCCTAGAATGGCGTGAAATATTCTGCGGTCGCCGGAAGGACGCCGAACAAGGCTTTTATGATGATGCTACTGAATTTAAAAGAAACTGACAAAAACTCGTGTAAACTGAATTTAAGTTGAAATTTAAACGAAACTAGAACACGTCACTGAATTTAAATAAAATTAGAGAGATTCTGCGGTCACCGGAAGGACGCCGAACAAGGCTTCTAAGATGATGCTACTGAATTTAAGAAAAAAAACTGAGACAAAAACTCGTAGAAAGTGAATTTAAGTTGAAATTTGAACAATTCTAAACCACGGTCGCCGTGGGGGTACCTAGATCAAAAAGGCGGGAAACACAAGCTCTCAAGCTAGAAAGCGTTTAAATAAGAGACACAAAAAAACACGAAACAAAGTAATGTGGTTAGTTAGACAGGAATTGGCTGTGTGAAATATTCTCACCGATAGCAGCTGCACTCCCTTCGGAACTTCACTTGATACTGACGTGGCTATGATTTTACTGTTGAAGTGTTGCCATAGAGAATTGAACGTCAGAAAGAGAAAATGAATTTTTTTTTTTTTCGAGTGGTGGCAACAAATCGTGACGGCTATGATGCTTTCCAAATGAATTTAAATTTTTAATCAAAAAGCGGAAGATTTTTATTTTGATAAACTTGAGCCTAGAATGGCGTGAAATATTCTGCGGTCGCCGGAAGGACGCCGAACAAGGCTTTTATGATGATGCTACTGAATTTAAAAGAAACTGACAAAAACTCGTGTAAACTGAATTTAAGTTGAAATTTAAACGAAACTAGAACACGTCACTGAATTTAAATAAAATTAGAGAGATTCTGCGGTCACCGGAACGACGCCGAACAAGGCTTCTAAGATGATGCTACTGAATTTAAGAAAAAAAACTGAGACAAAAACTCGTAGAAAGTGAATTTAAGTTGAAATTTGAACGATTCTAAACCACGGTCGCGGTGGGGGCACCTAGATCAAAAAGGCGGTAAGTACAAGCTCTCAAGCTAGAAAGCGTGCAAATAAGAGACACAAAAAAACACGAAACAAAGTAATGTGGTTAGTTAGACAGGAATTGGCTGTGTGAAATATTCTCACCGATAGCTGCACTCCCTTCGGAACTTCACTTGATACTGACGTGGCTATGATTTTACTGTTGAAGTGTTGCCATAGAGAATTGAACGTCAGAAAGAGAAAATGAATTTTTTTTTTTTTTTTTGAGTGGTGGCAACAAATCGTGACGGCTATGATGCTTTCCAAATGAATTTAAATTTTTAATCAAAAAGCGGCAAATTTTTATTTTGATAAACTTGAGCCTAGAATGGCGTGAAATATTCTGCGGTCGCCGGAAAGACGCCGAACAAGGCTTTTATGATGATGCTACTGAATTTAAAAGAAACTGACAAAAACTCGTGTAAACTGATTTTAAGTTGAAATTTAAACGAAATAGAACACGTCACTGAATTTAAATAAAATTAGAGAGATTCTGCGGTCACCGGAAGGACGCCGAACAAGGCTTCTAAGATGATGCTACTGAATTTAAGAAAAAAAACTGAGACAAAAACTCGTAGAAAGTGAATTTAAGTTGAAATTTGAACGATTCTAAACCACGGTCGCGGTGGGGGCACCTAGATCAAAAAGGCGGTAAGCACAAGCTCTCAAGCTAGAAAGCGTGCAAATAAGAGACACAAAAAAACACGAAACAAAGTAATGTGGTTAGTTAGACAGGAATTGGCTGTGTGAAATATTCTCACCGATAGCTGCACTCCCTTCGGAACTTCACTTGATACTGACGTGGCTATGATTTTACTGCTGAAGTGTTGCCATAGAGAATTGAACGTCAGAAAGAGAAAATGAATTAAATTTTTTTTTTTGAGTGGTGGCAACAAATCGTGACGGCTATGATGCTTTCCAAATGAATTTAAATTTTTAATCAAAAAGCGGCAGATTTTTATTTTGATAAACTTGAGCCTAGAATGGCGTGAAATATTCTGCGGTCGCCGGAAGGACGCCGAACAAGGCTTTTATGATGATGCTACTGAATTTAAAAGAAACTGACAAAAACTCGTGTAAACTGAATTTAAGTTGAAATTTAAACGAAACTAGAACACGTCACTGAATTTAAATAAAATTATAGAGATTCTGCGGTCACCGGAAGGACGCCGAACAAGGCTTCTAAGATGATGCTACTGAATTTAAGAAAAAAAACTGAGACAAAAACTCGTAGAAAGTGAATTTAAGTTGAAATTTGAACAATTCTAAACCACGGTCGCCGTGGGGGCACCTAGATCAAAAAGGCGGGAAACACAAGCTCTCAAGCTAGAAAGCGTTTAAATAAGAGACACAAAAAAACACGAAACAAAGTAATGTGGTTAGTTAGACAGGAATTGGCTGTGTGAAATATTCTCACCGATAGCAGCTGCACTCCCTTCGGAACTTCACTTGATACTGACGTGGCTATGATTTTACTGTTGAAGTGTTGCCATAGAGAATTGAACGTCAGAAAGAGAAAATGAATTTTTTTTTTTTTTCGAGTGGTGGCAACAAATCGTGACGGCTATGATGCTTTCCAAATTAATTTAAATTTTTAATCAAAAAGCGGCAGATTTTTATTTTGATAAACTTGAGCCTAGAATGGCGTGAAATATTCTGCGGTCGCCGGAAGGACGCCGAACAAGGCTTTTATGATGATGCTACTGAATTTAAAAGAAACTGACAAAAACTCGTGTAAACTGAATTTAAGTTGAAATTTAAACGAAACTAGAACACGTCACTGAATTTAAATAAAACTAGAGAGATTCTGCGGTCACCGGAACGACGCCGAACAAGGCTTCTAAGATGATGCTACTGAATTTAAGAAAAAAAAACTGAGACAAAAACTCGTAGAAAGTGAATTTAAGTTGAAATTTGAACGATTCTAAACCACGGTCGCGGTGGGGGCACCTAGATAAAAAGGCGGGAAGCACAAGCTCTCAAGCTAGAAAGCGTGCAAACAAGAGACACAAAAAAACACGAAACAAAGTAATGTGGTTAGTTAGACAGGAATTGGCTGTGTGAAATATTCTCACCGATAGCTGCACTCCCTTCGGAACTTCACTTGATACTGACGTGGCTATGATTTTACTGTTGAAGTGTTGCCATAGAGAATTGAACGTCAGAAAGAGAAAATGAATTAAATTTTTTTTTTTGAGTGGTGGCAACAAATTGTGACGGCTATGATGCTTTCCAAATGAATTGAAATTTTTAATCAAAAAGCGGCAGATTTTTATTTTGATAAACTTAAGCCTAGAATGGCGTGAAATATTCTGCGGTCGCCGGAAGGACGCCGAACAAGGCTTTTATGATGATGCTACTGAATTTAAAAGAAACTGACAAAAACTCGTGTAAACTGAATTTAAGTTGAAATTTAAACGAAACTAGAACACGTCACTGAATTTAAATAAAATTAGAGAGATTCTGCGGTCACCGGAAGGACGCCGAACAAGGCTTCTAAGATGATGCTACTGAATTTAAGAAAAAAAACTGAGACAAAAACTCGTAGAAAGTGAATTTAAGTTGAAATTTGAACAATTCTAAACCACGGTCGCCGTGGGGGCACCTAGATCAAAAAGGCGGGAAACACAAGCTCTCAAGCTAGAAAGCGTTTAAATAAGAGACACAAAAAAACACGAAACAAAGTAATGTGGTTAGTTAGACAGGAATTGGCTGTGTGAAATATTCTCACCGATAGCAGCTGCACTCCCTTCGGAACTTCACTTGATACTGACGTGGCTATGATTTTACTGTTGAAGTGTTGCCATAGAGAATTGAACGTCAGAAAGAGAAAATGAATTTTTTTTTTTTTTTCGAGTGGTGGCAACAAATTGTGACGGCTATGATGCTTTCCAAATTAATTTAAATTTTTAATCAAAAAGCGGCAGATTTTTATTTTGATAAACTTGAGCCTAGAATGGCGTGAAATATTCTGCGGTCGCCGGAAGGACGCCGAACAAGGCTTTTATGATGATGCTACTGAATTTAAAAGAAACTGACAAAAACTCGTGTAAGCTGAATTTAAGTTGAAATTAAAACGAAACTAGAACACGTCACTGAATTTAAATAAAATTAGAGAGATTCTGCGGTCGCCGGAAGGACGCCGAACAAGGCTTCTAAGATGATGCTACTGAATTTAAGAAAAAAAACTGAGACAAAAACTCGTAGAAAGTGAATTTAAGTTGAAATTTGAACAATTCTAAACCACGGTCGCCGTGGGGGCACCTAGATCAAAATGGCGGGAAACACAAGCTCTCAAGCTAGAAAGCGTTTAAATAAGAGACACAAAAAAACACGAAACAAAGTAATGTGGTTAGTTAGACAGGAATTGGCTGTGTGAAATATTCTCACCGATAGCTGCACTCCCTTCGGAACTTCACTTGATACTGACGTGGCTATGATTTTACTGTTGAAGTGTTGCCATAGAGAATTGAACGTCAGAAAGAGAAAATGAATTAATTTTTTTTTTTGAGTGGTGGCAACAAATCGTGACGGCTATGATGCTTTCCAAATGAATTTAAATTTTTATTCAAAAAGCGGCAGATTTTTATTTTGATAAACTTGAGCCTAGAATGGCGTGAAATATTCTGCGGTCGCCGGAAGGACGCCGAACAAGGCTTTTATGATGATGCTACTGAATTTAAAAGAAACTGACAAAAACTCGTGTAAACTGAATTTAAGTTGAAATTTAAACGAAACTAGAACACGTCACTGAATTTAAATTAAATTAGAGAGATTCTGCGGTCACCGGAAGGACGCCGAACAAGGCTTCTAAGATGATGCTACTGAATTTAAGAAAAAAAACTGAGACAAAAACTCGTAGAAAGTGAATTTAAGTTGAAATTTGAACAATTCTAAACTACGGTCGCCGTGGGGGCACCTAGATCAAAAAGGCGGTAAGCACAAGCTCTCAAGCTAGAAAGCGTGCAAATAAGAGACACAAAAAAACACGAAACAAAGTAATGTTGTTAGTTAGACAGGAATTGGCTGTGTGAAATATTCTCACCGATAGCTGCACTCCCTTCGGAACTTCACTTGATACTGACGTGGCTATGATTTTACTGTTGAAGTGTTGCCATAGAGAATTGAACGTCAGAAAGAGAAAATGAATTAAATTTTTTTTTTTGAGTGGTGGCAACAAATCGTGACGGCTATGATGCTTTCCAAATGAATTTAAATTTTTAATCAAAAAGCGGCAGATTTTTATTTTGATAAACTTGAGCCTAGAATGGCGTGAAATATTCTGCGGTCGCCGGAAGGACGCCGAACAAGGCTTTTATGATGATGCTACTGAATTTAAAAGAAACTGACAAAAACTCGTGTAAACTGAATTTAAGTTGAAATTTAAACGAAACTAGAACACGTCACTGAATTTAAATAAAATTAGAGAGATTCTGCGGTCACCGGAAGGACGCCGAACAAGGCTTCTAAGATGATGCTACTGAATTTAAGAAAAAAAACTGAGACAAAAACTCGTAGAAAGTGAATTTAAGTTGAAATTTGAACAATTCTAAACCACGGTCGCCGTGGGGGTACCTAGATCAAAAAGGCGGGAAACACAAGCTCTCAAGCTAGAAAGCGTTTAAATAAGAGACACAAAAAAACACGAAACAAAGTAATGTGGTTAGTTAGACAGGAATTGGCTGTGTGAAATATTCTCACCGATAGCAGCTGCACTCCCTTCGGAACTTCACTTGATACTGACGTGGCTATGATTTTACTGTTGAAGTGTTGCCATAGAGAATTGAACGTCAGAAAGAGAAAATGAATTTTTTTTTTTTTCGAGTGGTGGCAACAAATCGTGACGGCTATGATGCTTTCCAAATGAATTTAAATTTTTAATCAAAAAGCGGAAGATTTTTATTTTGATAAACTTGAGCCTAGAATGGCGTGAAATATTCTGCGGTCGCCGGAAGGACGCCGAACAAGGCTTTTATGATGATGCTACTGAATTTAAAAGAAACTGACAAAAACTCGTGTAAACTGAATT
Source organism: Limnephilus marmoratus (assembly GCA_917880885.1). Taxonomy (NCBI): domain Eukaryota; kingdom Metazoa; phylum Arthropoda; class Insecta; order Trichoptera; family Limnephilidae; genus Limnephilus; species Limnephilus marmoratus. The sequence continues at coordinate 32,283 of OU862910.1, read as the reverse complement.
TAAGTTGAAATTTAAACGAAACTAGAACACGTCACTGAATTTAAATAAAATTAGAGAGATTCTGCGGTCACCGGAACGACGCCGAACAAGGCTTCTAAGATGATGCTACTGAATTTAAGAAAAAAAACTGAGACAAAAACTCGTAGAAAGTGAATTTAAGTTGAAATTTGAACGATTCTAAACCACGGTCGCGGTGGGGGCACCTAGATCAAAAAGGCGGTAAGTACAAGCTCTCAAGCTAGAAAGCGTGCAAATAAGAGACACAAAAAAACACGAAACAAAGTAATGTGGTTAGTTAGACAGGAATTGGCTGTGTGAAATATTCTCACCGATAGCTGCACTCCCTTCGGAACTTCACTTGATACTGACGTGGCTATGATTTTACTGTTGAAGTGTTGCCATAGAGAATTGAACGTCAGAAAGAGAAAATGAATTTTTTTTTTTTTTTTTGAGTGGTGGCAACAAATCGTGACGGCTATGATGCTTTCCAAATGAATTTAAATTTTTAATCAAAAAGCGGCAAATTTTTATTTTGATAAACTTGAGCCTAGAATGGCGTGAAATATTCTGCGGTCGCCGGAAAGACGCCGAACAAGGCTTTTATGATGATGCTACTGAATTTAAAAGAAACTGACAAAAACTCGTGTAAACTGATTTTAAGTTGAAATTTAAACGAAATAGAACACGTCACTGAATTTAAATAAAATTAGAGAGATTCTGCGGTCACCGGAAGGACGCCGAACAAGGCTTCTAAGATGATGCTACTGAATTTAAGAAAAAAAACTGAGACAAAAACTCGTAGAAAGTGAATTTAAGTTGAAATTTGAACGATTCTAAACCACGGTCGCGGTGGGGGCACCTAGATCAAAAAGGCGGTAAGCACAAGCTCTCAAGCTAGAAAGCGTGCAAATAAGAGACACAAAAAAACACGAAACAAAGTAATGTGGTTAGTTAGACAGGAATTGGCTGTGTGAAATATTCTCACCGATAGCTGCACTCCCTTCGGAACTTCACTTGATACTGACGTGGCTATGATTTTACTGCTGAAGTGTTGCCATAGAGAATTGAACGTCAGAAAGAGAAAATGAATTAAATTTTTTTTTTTGAGTGGTGGCAACAAATCGTGACGGCTATGATGCTTTCCAAATGAATTTAAATTTTTAATCAAAAAGCGGCAGATTTTTATTTTGATAAACTTGAGCCTAGAATGGCGTGAAATATTCTGCGGTCGCCGGAAGGACGCCGAACAAGGCTTTTATGATGATGCTACTGAATTTAAAAGAAACTGACAAAAACTCGTGTAAACTGAATTTAAGTTGAAATTTAAACGAAACTAGAACACGTCACTGAATTTAAATAAAATTATAGAGATTCTGCGGTCACCGGAAGGACGCCGAACAAGGCTTCTAAGATGATGCTACTGAATTTAAGAAAAAAAACTGAGACAAAAACTCGTAGAAAGTGAATTTAAGTTGAAATTTGAACAATTCTAAACCACGGTCGCCGTGGGGGCACCTAGATCAAAAAGGCGGGAAACACAAGCTCTCAAGCTAGAAAGCGTTTAAATAAGAGACACAAAAAAACACGAAACAAAGTAATGTGGTTAGTTAGACAGGAATTGGCTGTGTGAAATATTCTCACCGATAGCAGCTGCACTCCCTTCGGAACTTCACTTGATACTGACGTGGCTATGATTTTACTGTTGAAGTGTTGCCATAGAGAATTGAACGTCAGAAAGAGAAAATGAATTTTTTTTTTTTTTCGAGTGGTGGCAACAAATCGTGACGGCTATGATGCTTTCCAAATTAATTTAAATTTTTAATCAAAAAGCGGCAGATTTTTATTTTGATAAACTTGAGCCTAGAATGGCGTGAAATATTCTGCGGTCGCCGGAAGGACGCCGAACAAGGCTTTTATGATGATGCTACTGAATTTAAAAGAAACTGACAAAAACTCGTGTAAACTGAATTTAAGTTGAAATTTAAACGAAACTAGAACACGTCACTGAATTTAAATAAAACTAGAGAGATTCTGCGGTCACCGGAACGACGCCGAACAAGGCTTCTAAGATGATGCTACTGAATTTAAGAAAAAAAAACTGAGACAAAAACTCGTAGAAAGTGAATTTAAGTTGAAATTTGAACGATTCTAAACCACGGTCGCGGTGGGGGCACCTAGATAAAAAGGCGGGAAGCACAAGCTCTCAAGCTAGAAAGCGTGCAAACAAGAGACACAAAAAAACACGAAACAAAGTAATGTGGTTAGTTAGACAGGAATTGGCTGTGTGAAATATTCTCACCGATAGCTGCACTCCCTTCGGAACTTCACTTGATACTGACGTGGCTATGATTTTACTGTTGAAGTGTTGCCATAGAGAATTGAACGTCAGAAAGAGAAAATGAATTAAATTTTTTTTTTTGAGTGGTGGCAACAAATTGTGACGGCTATGATGCTTTCCAAATGAATTGAAATTTTTAATCAAAAAGCGGCAGATTTTTATTTTGATAAACTTAAGCCTAGAATGGCGTGAAATATTCTGCGGTCGCCGGAAGGACGCCGAACAAGGCTTTTATGATGATGCTACTGAATTTAAAAGAAACTGACAAAAACTCGTGTAAACTGAATTTAAGTTGAAATTTAAACGAAACTAGAACACGTCACTGAATTTAAATAAAATTAGAGAGATTCTGCGGTCACCGGAAGGACGCCGAACAAGGCTTCTAAGATGATGCTACTGAATTTAAGAAAAAAAACTGAGACAAAAACTCGTAGAAAGTGAATTTAAGTTGAAATTTGAACAATTCTAAACCACGGTCGCCGTGGGGGCACCTAGATCAAAAAGGCGGGAAACACAAGCTCTCAAGCTAGAAAGCGTTTAAATAAGAGACACAAAAAAACACGAAACAAAGTAATGTGGTTAGTTAGACAGGAATTGGCTGTGTGAAATATTCTCACCGATAGCAGCTGCACTCCCTTCGGAACTTCACTTGATACTGACGTGGCTATGATTTTACTGTTGAAGTGTTGCCATAGAGAATTGAACGTCAGAAAGAGAAAATGAATTTTTTTTTTTTTTTCGAGTGGTGGCAACAAATTGTGACGGCTATGATGCTTTCCAAATTAATTTAAATTTTTAATCAAAAAGCGGCAGATTTTTATTTTGATAAACTTGAGCCTAGAATGGCGTGAAATATTCTGCGGTCGCCGGAAGGACGCCGAACAAGGCTTTTATGATGATGCTACTGAATTTAAAAGAAACTGACAAAAACTCGTGTAAGCTGAATTTAAGTTGAAATTAAAACGAAACTAGAACACGTCACTGAATTTAAATAAAATTAGAGAGATTCTGCGGTCGCCGGAAGGACGCCGAACAAGGCTTCTAAGATGATGCTACTGAATTTAAGAAAAAAAACTGAGACAAAAACTCGTAGAAAGTGAATTTAAGTTGAAATTTGAACAATTCTAAACCACGGTCGCCGTGGGGGCACCTAGATCAAAATGGCGGGAAACACAAGCTCTCAAGCTAGAAAGCGTTTAAATAAGAGACACAAAAAAACACGAAACAAAGTAATGTGGTTAGTTAGACAGGAATTGGCTGTGTGAAATATTCTCACCGATAGCTGCACTCCCTTCGGAACTTCACTTGATACTGACGTGGCTATGATTTTACTGTTGAAGTGTTGCCATAGAGAATTGAACGTCAGAAAGAGAAAATGAATTAATTTTTTTTTTTGAGTGGTGGCAACAAATCGTGACGGCTATGATGCTTTCCAAATGAATTTAAATTTTTATTCAAAAAGCGGCAGATTTTTATTTTGATAAACTTGAGCCTAGAATGGCGTGAAATATTCTGCGGTCGCCGGAAGGACGCCGAACAAGGCTTTTATGATGATGCTACTGAATTTAAAAGAAACTGACAAAAACTCGTGTAAACTGAATTTAAGTTGAAATTTAAACGAAACTAGAACACGTCACTGAATTTAAATTAAATTAGAGAGATTCTGCGGTCACCGGAAGGACGCCGAACAAGGCTTCTAAGATGATGCTACTGAATTTAAGAAAAAAAACTGAGACAAAAACTCGTAGAAAGTGAATTTAAGTTGAAATTTGAACAATTCTAAACTACGGTCGCCGTGGGGGCACCTAGATCAAAAAGGCGGTAAGCACAAGCTCTCAAGCTAGAAAGCGTGCAAATAAGAGACACAAAAAAACACGAAACAAAGTAATGTTGTTAGTTAGACAGGAATTGGCTGTGTGAAATATTCTCACCGATAGCTGCACTCCCTTCGGAACTTCACTTGATACTGACGTGGCTATGATTTTACTGTTGAAGTGTTGCCATAGAGAATTGAACGTCAGAAAGAGAAAATGAATTAAATTTTTTTTTTTGAGTGGTGGCAACAAATCGTGACGGCTATGATGCTTTCCAAATGAATTTAAATTTTTAATCAAAAAGCGGCAGATTTTTATTTTGATAAACTTGAGCCTAGAATGGCGTGAAATATTCTGCGGTCGCCGGAAGGACGCCGAACAAGGCTTTTATGATGATGCTACTGAATTTAAAAGAAACTGACAAAAACTCGTGTAAACTGAATATAAGTTGAAATTTAAACGAAACTAGAACACGTCACTGAATTTAAATAAAATTAGAGAGATTCTGCGGTCACCGGAAGGACGCCGAACAAGGCTTCTAAGATGATGCTACTGAATTTAAGAAAAAAAACTGAGACAAAAACTCGTAGAAAGTGAATTTAAGTTGAAATTTGAACGATTCTAAACCACGGTCGCCGTGGGGGCACCTAGATCAAAAAGGCGGTAAACACAAGCTCTCAAGCTAGAAAGCGTTTAAATAAGAGACACAAAAAAACACGAAACAAAGTAATGTGGTTAGTTAGACAGGAATTGGCTGTGTGAAATATTCTCACCGATAGCAGCTGCACTCCCTTCGGAACTTCACTTGATACTGACGTGGCTATGATTTTACTGTTGAAGTGTTGCCATAGAGAATTGAACGTCAGAAAGAGAAAATGAATTAAATTTTTTTTTTTGAGTGGTGGCAACAAATCGTGACGGCTATGATGCTTTCCAAATGAATTTAAATTTTTAATCAAAAAGCGGCAGTTTTTTATTTTGATAAACTTGAGCCTAGAATGGCGTGAAATATTCTGCGGTCGCCGGAAGGACGCCGAACAAGGCTTTTATGATGATGCTACTGAATTTAAAAGAAACTGACAAAAACTCGTGTAAGCTGAATTTAAGTTGAAATTTAAACGAAACTAGAACACGTCACTGAATTTAAATAAAATTAGAGAGATTCTGCGGTCGCCGGAAGGACGCCGAACAAGGCTTCTAAGATGATGCTACTGAATTTAAGAAAAAAAACTGAGACAAAAACTCGTAGAAAGTGAATTTAAGTTGAAATTTGAACAATTCTAAACCACGGTCGCCGTGGGGGCACCTAGATCAAAAAGGCGGGAAACACAAGCTCTCAAGCTAGAAAACGTTTAAATAAGAGACACAAAAAACACGAAACAAAGTAATGTGGTTAGTTAGACAGGAATTGGCTGTGTGAAATATTCTCACCGATAGCTGCACTCCCTTCGGAACTTCACTTGATACTGACGTGGCTATGATTTTACTGTTGAAGTGTTGCCATAGAGAATTGAACGTCAGAAAGAGAAAATGAATTTTTTTTTTTTTGAGTGGTGGCAACAAATCGTGACGGCTATGATGCTTTCCAAATAAATTTAAATTTTTAATCAAAAAGCGGCAGATTTTTATTTTGATAAACTTGAGCCTAGAATGGCGTGAAATATTCTGCGGTCGCCGGAAGGACGCCGAACAAGGCTTTTATGATGATGCTACTGAATTTAAAAGAAACTGACAAAAACTCGTGTAAACTGAATTTAAGTTGAAATTTAAACGAAACTAGAACACGTCACTGAATTTAAATAAAATTAGAGAGATTCTGCGGTCACCGGAAGGACGCCGAACAAGGCTTCTAAGATGATGCTACTGAATTTAAGAAAAAAAACTGAGACAAAAACTCGTAGAAAGTGAATTTAAGTTGAAATTTGAACAATTCTAAACCACGGTCGCCGTGGGGGTACCTAGATCAAAAAGGCGGGAAACACAAGCTCTCAAGCTAGAAAGCGTTTAAATAAGAGACACAAAAAAACACGAAACAAAGTAATGTGGTTAGTTAGACAGGAATTGGCTGTGTGAAATATTCTCACCGATAGCAGCTGCACTCCCTTCGGAACTTCACTTGATACTGACGTGGCTATGATTTTACTGTTGAAGTGTTGCCATAGAGAATTGAACGTCAGAAAGAGAAAATGAATTTTTTTTTTTTTCGAGTGGTGGCAACAAATCGTGACGGCTATGATGCTTTCCAAATGAATTTAAATTTTTAATCAAAAAGCGGCAGATTTTTATTTTGATAAACTTGAGCCTAGAATGGCGTGAAATATTCTGCGGTCGCCGGAAGGACGCCGAACAAGGCTTTTATGATGATGCTACTGAATTTAAAAGAAACTGACAAAAACTCGTGTAAACTGAATTTAAGTTGAAATTTAAACGAAACTAGAACACGTCACTGAATTTAAATAAAATTAGAGAGATTCTGCGGTCACCGGAACGACGCCGAACAAGGCTTCTAAGATGATGCTACTGAATTTAAGAAAAAAAACTGAGACAAAAACTCGTAGAAAGTGAATTTAAGTTGAAATTTGAACGATTCTAAACCACGGTCGCGGTGGGGGCACCTAGATCAAAAAGGCGGTAAGTACAAGCTCTCAAGCTAGAAAGCGTGCAAATAAGAGACACAAAAAAACACGAAACAAAGTAATGTGGTTAGTTAGACAGGAATTGGCTGTGTGAAATATTCTCACCGATAGCTGCACTCCCTTCGGAACTTCACTTGATACTGACGTGGCTATGATTTTACTGTTGAAGTGTTGCCATAAAGAATTGAACGTCAGAAAGAGAAAATGAATTTTTTTTTTTTTTTTTTGAGTGGTGGCAACAAATCGTGACGGCTATGATGCTTTCCAAATGAATTTAAATTTTTAATCAAAAAGCGGCAAATTTTTATTTTGATAAACTTGAGCCTAGAATGGCGTGAAATATTCTGCGGTCGCCGGAAAGACGCCGAACAAGGCTTTTAAGATGATGCTACTGAATTTAAAAGAAACTGACAAAAACTCGTGTAAACTGATTTTAAGTTGAAATTTAAACGAAATAGAACACGTCACTGAATTTAAATAAAATTAGAGAGATTCTGCGGTCACCGGAAGGACGCCGAACAAGGCTTCTAAGATGATGCTACTGAATTTAAGAAAAAAAACTGAGACAAAAACTCGTAGAAAGTGAATTTAAGTTGAAATTTGAACGATTCTAAACCACGGTCGCGGTGGGGGCACCTAGATCAAAAAGGCGGTAAGCACAAGCTCTCAAGCTAGAAAGCGTGCAAATAAGAGACACAAAAAAACACGAAACAAAGTAATGTGGTTAGTTAGACAGGAATTGGCTGTGTGAAATATTCTCACCGATAGCTGCACTCCCTTCGGAACTTCACTTGATACTGACGTGGCTATGATTTTACTGCTGGAGTGTTGCCATAGAGAATTGAACGTCAGAAAGAGAAAATGAATTGAATTTTTTTTTTTGAGTGGTGGCAACAAATCGTGACGGCTATGATGCTTTCCAAATGAATTTAAATTTTTAATCAAAAAGCGGCAGATTTTTATTTTGATAAACTTGAGCCTAGAATGGCGTGAAATATTCTGCGGTCGCCGGAAGGACGCCGAACAAGGCTTTTATGATGATGCTACTGAATTTAAAAGAAACTGACAAAAACTCGTGTAAACTGAATTTAAGTTGAAATTTAAACGAAACTAGAACACGTCACTGAATTTAAATAAAATTAGAGAGATTCTGCGGTCACCGGAAGGACGCCGAACAAGGCTTCTAAGATGATGCTACTGAATTTAAGAAAAAAAACTGAGACAAAAACTCGTAGAAAGTGAATTTAAGTTGAAATTTGAACGATTCTAAACCACGGTCGCCGTGGGGGCACCTAGATCAAAAAGGCGGTAAACACAAGCTCTCAAGCTAGAAAGCGTGCAAATAAGAGACACAAAAAAACACGAAACAAAGTAATGTGGTTAGTTAGACAGGAATTGGCTGTGTGAAATATTCTCACCGATAGCTGCACTCCCTTCGGAACTTCACTTGATACTGACGTGGCTATGATTTTACTGTTGAAGTGTTGCCATAGAGAATTGAACGTCAGAAAGAGAAAATGAATTTAATTTTTTTTTTTGAGTGGTGGCAACAAATCGTGACGGCTATGATGCTTTCCAAATGAATTTAAATTTTTAATCAAAAAGCGGCAGATTTTTATTTTGATAAACTTGAGCCTAGAATGGCGTGAAATATTCTGCGGTCGCCGGAAGGACGCCGAACAAGGCTTTTATGATGATGCTACTGAATTTAAAAGAAACTGACAAAAACTCGTGTAAACTGAATTTAAGTAGAAATTTAAACGAAACTAGAACACGTCACTGAATTTAAATAAAATTAGAGAGATTCTGCGGTCACCGGAAGGACGCCGAACAAGGCTTCTAAGATGATGCTACTGAATTTAAGAAAAAAAACTGAGACAAAAACTCGTAGAAAGTGAATTTAAGTTGAAATTTGAACAATTCTAAACCACGGTCGCCGTGGGGGCACCTAGATCAAAAAGGCGGGAAACACAAGCTCTCAAGCTAGAAAGCGTTTAAATAAGAGACACAAAAAAACACGAAACAAAGTAATGTGGTTAGTTAGACAGGAATTGGCTGTGTGAAATATTCTCACCGATAGCAGCTGCACTCCCTTCGGAACTTCACTTGATACTGACGTGGCTATGATTTTACTGTTGAAGTGTTGCCATAGAGAATTGAACGTCAGAAAGAGAAAATGAATTTTTTTTTTTTTTCGTGTGGTGGCAACAAATCGTGACGGCTATGATGCTTTCCAAATTAATTTAAATTTTTAATCAAAAAGCGGCAGATTTTTATTTTGATAAACTTGAGCCTAGAATGGCGTGAAATATTCTGCGGTCGCCGGAAGGACGCCGAACAAGGCTTTTATGATGATGCTACTGAATTTAAAAGAAACTGACAAAAACTCGTGTAAAATGAATTTAAGTTGAAATTTAAACGAAACTAGAACACGTCACTGAATTTAAATAAAATTAGAGAGATTCTGCGGTCACCGGAACGACGCCGAACAAGGCTTCTAAGATGATGCTACTGAATTTAAGAAAAAAAACTGAGACAAAAACTCGTAGAAAGTGAATTTAAGTTGAAATTTGAACGATTCTAAACCACGGTCGCGGTGGGGGCACCTAGATCAAAAAGGCGGTAAGCACAAGCTCTCAAGCTAGAAAGCGTGCAAATAAGAGACACAAAAAAACACGAAACAAAGTAATGTGGTTAGTTAGACAGGAATTGGCTGTGTGAAATATTCTCACCGATAGCTGCACTCCCTTCGGAACTTCACTTGATACTGACGTGGCTATGATTTTACTGCTGAAGTGTTGCCATAGAGAATTGAACGTCAGAAAGAGAAAATGAATTTTTTTTTTTTTTTTTTGATTGGTGGCAACAAATCGTGACGGCTATGATGCTTTCCAAATGAATTTAAATTTTTAATCAAAAAGCGGCAGATTTTTATTTTGATAAACTTGAGCCTAGAATGGCGTGAAATATTCTGCGGTCGCCGGAAGGACGCCGAACAAGGCTTTTATGATGATGCTACTGAATTTAAAAGAAACTGACAAAAACTCGTGTAAACTGAATTTAAGTTGAAATTTAAACGAAACTAGAACACGTCACTGAATTTAAATAAAATTAGAGAGATTCTGCGGTCACCGGAAGGACGCCGAACAAGGCTTCTAAGATGATGCTACTGAATTTAAGAAAAAAAACTGAGACAAAAACTCGTAGAAAGTGAATATAAGTTGAAATTTGAACGATTCTAAACCACGGTCGCCGTGGGGGCACCTAGATCAAAAAGGCGGTAAACACAAGCTCTCAAGCTAGAAAGCGTTTAAATAAGAGACACAAAAAAACACGAAACAAAGTAATGTGGTTAGTTAGACAGGAATTGGCTGTGTGAAATATTCTCACCGATAGCTGCACTCCCTTCGGAACTTCACTTGATACTGACGTGGCTATGATTTTACTGTTGAAGTGTTGCCATAGAGAATTGAACGTCAGAAAGAGAAAATGAATTTTTTTTTTTTTCGAGTGGTGGCAACAAATCGTGACGGCTATGATGCTTTCCAAATGAATTTAAATTTTTAATCAAAAAGCGGCAGATTTTTATTTTGATAAACTTGAGCCTAGAATGGCGTGAAATATTCTGCGGTCGCCGGAAGGACGCCGAACAAGGCTTTTATGATGATGCTACTGAATTTAAAAGAAACTGACAAAAACTCGTGTAAACTGAATTTAAGTTGAAATTTAAACGAAACTAGAACACGTCACTGAATTTAAATAAAATTAGAGAGATTCTGCGGTCACCGGAAGGACGCCGAACAAGGCTTCTAAGATGATGCTACTGAATTTAAGAAAAAAAACTGAGACAAAAACTCGTAGAAAGTGAATTTAAGTTGAAATTTGAACAATTCTAAACCACGGTCGCCGTGGGGGCACCTAGATCAAAAAGGCGGGAAACACAAGCTCTCAAGCTAGAAAGCGTTTAAATAAGAGACACAAAAAAACACGAAACAAAGTAATGTGGTTAGTTAGACAGGAATTGGCTGTGTGAAATATTCTCACCGATAGCAGCTGCACTCCCTTCGGAACTTCACTTGATACTGACGTGGCTATGATTTTACTGTTGAAGTGTTGCCATAGAGAATTGAACGTCAGAAAGAGAAAATGAATTTTTTTTTTTTTTCGAGTGGTGGCAACAAATCGTGACGGCTATGATGCTTTCCAAATTAATTTAAATTTTTAATCAAAAAGCGGCAGATTTTTATTTTGATAAACTTGAGCCTAGAATGGCGTGAAATATTCTGCGGTCGCCGGAAGGACGCCGAACAAGGCTTTTATGATGATGCTACTGAATTTAAAAGAAACTGACAAAAACTCGTGTAAAATGAATTTAAGTTGAAATTTAAACGAAACTAGAACACGTCACTGAATTTAAATAAAATTAGAGAGATTCTGCGGTCACCGGAACGACGCCGAACAAGGCTTCTAAGATGATGCTACTGAATTTAAGAAAAAAAACTGAGACAAAAACTCGTAGAAAGTGAATTTAAGTTGAAATTTGAACGATTCTAAACCACGGTCGCGGTGGGGGCACCTAGATCAAAAAGGCGGTAAGCACAAGCTCTCAAGCTAGAAAGCGTGCAAATAAGAGACACAAAAAAACACGAAACAAAGTAATGTGGTTAGTTAGACAGGAATTGGCTGTGTGAAATATTCTCACCGATAGCTGCACTCCCTTCGGAACTTCACTTGATACTGACGTGGCTATGATTTTACTGTTGAAGTGTTGCCATAGAGAATTGAACGTCAGAAAGAGAAAATGAATTAATTTTTTTTTTTTGAGTGGTGGCAACAAATCGTGACGGCTATGATGCTTTCCAAATGAATTTAAATTTTTATTCAAAAAGCGGCAGATTTTTATTTTGATAAACTTGAGCCTAGAATGGCGTGAAATATTCTGCGGTCGCCGGAAGGACGCCGAACAAGGCTTTTATGATGATGCTACTGAATTTAAAAGAAACTGACAAAAACTCGTGTAAACTGAATTTAAGTTGAAATTTAAACGAAACTAGAACACGTCACTGAATTTAAATTAAATTAGAGAGATTCTGCGGTCACCGGAAGGACGCCGAACAAGGCTTCTAAGATGATGCTACTGAATTTAAGAAAAAAAACTGAGACAAAAACTCGTAGAAAGTGAATTTAAGTTGAAATTTGAACAATTCTAAACTACGGTCGCCGTGGGGGCACCTAGATCAAAAAGGCGGTAAGCACAAGCTCTCAAGCTAGAAAGCGTGCAAATAAGAGACACAAAAAAACACGAAACAAAGTAATGTTGTTAGTTAGACAGGAATTGGCTGTGTGAAATATTCTCACCGATAGCTGCACTCCCTTCGGAACTTCACTTGATACTGACGTGGCTATGATTTTACTGTTGAAGTGTTGCCATAGAGAATTGAACGTCAGAAAGAGAAAATGAATTAAATTTTTTTTTTTGAGTGGTGGCAACAAATCGTGACGGCTATGATGCTTTCCAAATGAATTTAAATTTTTAATCAAAAAGCGGCAGATTTTTATTTTGATAAACTTGAGCCTAGAATGGCGTGAAATATTCTGCGGTCGCCGGAAGGACGCCGAACAAGGCTTTTATGATGATGCTACTGAATTTAAAAGAAACTGACAAAAACTCGTGTAAACTGAATATAAGTTGAAATTTAAACGAAACTAGAACACGTCACTGAATTTAAATAAAATTAGAGAGATTCTGCGGTCACCGGAAGGACGCCGAACAAGGCTTCTAAGATGATGCTACTGAATTTAAGAAAAAAAACTGAGACAAAAACTCGTAGAAAGTGAATTTAAGTTGAAATTTGAACGATTCTAAACCACGGTCGCCGTGGGGGCACCTAGATCAAAAAGGCGGTAAACACAAGCTCTCAAGCTAGAAAGCGTTTAAATAAGAGACACAAAAAAACACGAAACAAAGTAATGTGGTTAGTTAGACAGGAATTGGCTGTGTGAAATATTCTCACCGATAGCAGCTGCACTCCCTTCGGAACTTCACTTGATACTGACGTGGCTATGATTTTACTGTTGAAGTGTTGCCATAGAGAATTGAACGTCAGAAAGAGAAAATGAATTAAATTTTTTTTTTGAGTGGTGGCAACAAATCGTGACGGCTATGATGCTTTCCAAATGAATTTAAATTTTTAATCAAAAAGCGGCAGATTTTTATTTTGATAAACTTGAGCCTAGAATGGCGTGAAATATTCTGCGGTCGCCGGAAGGACGCCGAACAAGGCTTTTATGATGATGCTACTGAATTTAAAAGAAACTGACAAAAACTCGTGTAAGCTGAATTTAAGTTGAAATTTAAACGAAACTAGAACACGTCACTGAATTTAAATAAAATTAGAGAGATTCTGCGGTCGCCGGAAGGACGCCGAACAAGGCTTCTAAGATGATGCTACTGAATTTAAGAAAAAAAACTGAGACAAAAACTCGTAGAAAGTGAATTTAAGTTGAAATTTGAACAATTCTAAACCACGGTCGCCGTGGGGGCACCTAGATCAAAAAGGCGGGAAACACAAGCTCTCAAGCTAGAAAACGTTTAAATAAGAGACACAAAAAACACGAAACAAAGTAATGTGGTTAGTTAGACAGGAATTGGCTGTGTGAAATATTCTCACCGATAGCTGCACTCCCTTCGGAACTTCACTTGATACTGACGTGGCTATGATTTTACTGTTGAAGTGTTGCCATAGAGAATTGAACGTCAGAAAGAGAAAATGAATTTTTTTTTTTTTGAGTGGTGGCAACAAATCGTGACGGCTATGATGCTTTCCAAATAAATTTAAATTTTTAATCAAAAAGCGGCAGATTTTTATTTTGATAAACTTGAGCCTAGAATGGCGTGAAATATTCTGCGGTCGCCGGAAGGACGCCGAACAAGGCTTTTATGATGATGCTACTGAATTTAAAAGAAACTGACAAAAACTCGTGTAAACTGAATTTAAGTTGAAATTTAAACGAAACTAGAACACGTCACTGAATTTAAATAAAATTAGAGAGATTCTGCGGTCACCGGAAGGACGCCGAACAAGGCTTCTAAGATGATGCTACTGAATTTAAGAAAAAAAACTGAGACAAAAACTCGTAGAAAGTGAATTTAAGTTGAAATTTGAACAATTCTAAACCACGGTCGCCGTGGGGGTACCTAGATCAAAAAGGCGGGAAACACAAGCTCTCAAGCTAGAAAGCGTTTAAATAAGAGACACAAAAAAACACGAAACAAAGTAATGTGGTTAGTTAGACAGGAATTGGCTGTGTGAAATATTCTCACCGATAGCAGCTGCACTCCCTTCGGAACTTCACTTGATACTGACGTGGCTATGATTTTACTGTTGAAGTGTTGCCATAGAGAATTGAACGTCAGAAAGAGAAAATGAATTTTTTTTTTTTTCGAGTGGTGGCAACAAATCGTGACGGCTATGATGCTTTCCAAATGAATTTAAATTTTTAATCAAAAAGCGGCAGATTTTTATTTTGATAAACTTGAGCCTAGAATGGCGTGAAATATTCTGCGGTCGCCGGAAGGACGCCGAACAAGGCTTTTATGATGATGCTACTGAATTTAAAAGAAACTGACAAAAACTCGTGTAAACTGAATTTAAGTTGAAATTTAAACGAAACTAGAACACGTCACTGAATTTAAATAAAATTAGAGAGATTCTGCGGTCACCGGAACGACGCCGAACAAGGCTTCTAAGATGATGCTACTGAATTTAAGAAAAAAAACTGAGACAAAAACTCGTAGAAAGTGAATTTAAGTTGAAATTTGAACGATTCTAAACCACGGTCGCGGTGGGGGCACCTAGATCAAAAAGGCGGTAAGTACAAGCTCTCAAGCTAGAAAGCGTGCAAATAAGAGACACAAAAAAACACGAAACAAAGTAATGTGGTTAGTTAGACAGGAATTGGCTGTGTGAAATATTCTCACCGATAGCTGCACTCCCTTCGGAACTTCACTTGATACTGACGTGGCTATGATTTTACTGTTGAAGTGTTGCCATAAAGAATTGAACGTCAGAAAGAGAAAATGAATTTTTTTTTTTTTTTTTTGAGTGGTGGCAACAAATCGTGACGGCTATGATGCTTTCCAAATGAATTTAAATTTTTAATCAAAAAGCGGCAAATTTTTATTTTGATAAACTTGAGCCTAGAATGGCGTGAAATATTCTGCGGTCGCCGGAAAGACGCCGAACAAGGCTTTTAAGATGATGCTACTGAATTTAAAAGAAACTGACAAAAACTCGTGTAAACTGATTTTAAGTTGAAATTTAAACGAAATAGAACACGTCACTGAATTTAAATAAAATTAGAGAGATTCTGCGGTCACCGGAAGGACGCCGAACAAGGCTTCTAAGATGATGCTACTGAATTTAAGAAAAAAAACTGAGACAAAAACTCGTAGAAAGTGAATTTAAGTTGAAATTTGAACGATTCTAAACCACGGTCGCGGTGGGGGCACCTAGATCAAAAAGGCGGTAAGCACAAGCTCTCAAGCTAGAAAGCGTGCAAATAAGAGACACAAAAAAACACGAAACAAAGTAATGTGGTTAGTTAGACAGGAATTGGCTGTGTGAAATATTCTCACCGATAGCTGCACTCCCTTCGGAACTTCACTTGATACTGACGTGGCTATGATTTTACTGCTGGAGTGTTGCCATAGAGAATTGAACGTCAGAAAGAGAAAATGAATTGAATTTTTTTTTTTGAGTGGTGGCAACAAATCGTGACGGCTATGATGCTTTCCAAATGAATTTAAATTTTTAATCAAAAAGCGGCAGATTTTTATTTTGATAAACTTGAGCCTAGAATGGCGTGAAATATTCTGCGGTCGCCGGAAGGACGCCGAACAAGGCTTTTATGATGATGCTACTGAATTTAAAAGAAACTGACAAAAACTCGTGTAAACTGAATTTAAGTTGAAATTTAAACGAAACTAGAACACGTCACTGAATTTAAATAAAATTAGAGAGATTCTGCGGTCACCGGAAGGACGCCGAACAAGGCTTCTAAGATGATGCTACTGAATTTAAGAAAAAAAACTGAGACAAAAACTCGTAGAAAGTGAATTTAAGTTGAAATTTGAACGATTCTAAACCACGGTCGCCGTGGGGGCACCTAGATCAAAAAGGCGGTAAACACAAGCTCTCAAGCTAGAAAGCGTGCAAATAAGAGACACAAAAAAACACGAAACAAAGTAATGTGGTTAGTTAGACAGGAATTGGCTGTGTGAAATATTCTCACCGATAGCTGCACTCCCTTCGGAACTTCACTTGATACTGACGTGGCTATGATTTTACTGGTGAAGTGTTGCCATAGAGAATTGAACGTCAGAAAGAGAAAATGAATTTAATTTTTTTTTTTTGAGTGGTGGCAACAAATCGTGACGGCTATGATGCTTTCCAAATGAATTTAAATTTTTAATCAAAAAGCGGCAGATTTTTATTTTGATAAACTTGAGCCTAGAATGGCGTGAAATATTCTGCGGTCGCCGGAAGGACGCCGAACAAGGCTTTTATGATGATGCTACTGAATTTAAAAGAAACTGACAAAAACTCGTGTAAACTGAATTTAAGTAGAAATTTAAACGAAACTAGAACACGTCACTGAATTTAAATAAAATTAGAGAGATTCTGCGGTCACCGGAAGGACGCCGAACAAGGCTTCTAAGATGATGCTACTGAATTTAAGAAAAAAAACTGAGACAAAAACTCGTAGAAAGTGAATTTAAGTTGAAATTTGAACAATTCTAAACCACGGTCGCCGTGGGGGCACCTAGATCAAAAAGGCGGGAAACACAAGCTCTCAAGCTAGAAAGCGTTTAAATAAGAGACACAAAAAAACACGAAACAAAGTAATGTGGTTAGTTAGACAGGAATTGGCTGTGTGAAATATTCTCACCGATAGCAGCTGCACTCCCTTCGGAACTTCACTTGATACTGACGTGGCTATGATTTTACTGTTGAAGTGTTGCCATAGAGAATTGAACGTCAGAAAGAGAAAATGAATTTTTTTTTTTTTTCGAGTGGTGGCAACAAATCGTGACGGCTATGATGCTTTCCAAATTAATTTAAATTTTTAATCAAAAAGCGGCAGATTTTTATTTTGATAAACTTGAGCCTAGAATGGCGTGAAATATTCTGCGGTCGCCGGAAGGACGCCGAACAAGGCTTTTATGATGATACTACTGAATTTAAAAGAAACTGACAAAAACTCGTGTAAAATGAATTTAAGTTGAAATTTAAACGAAACTAGAACACGTCACTGAATTTAAATAAAATTAGAGAGATTCTGCGGTCACCGGAACGACGCCGAACAAGGCTTCTAAGATGATGCTACTGAATTTAAGAAAAAAAACTGAGACAAAAACTCGTAGAAAGTGAATTTAAGTTGAAATTTGAACGATTCTAAACCACGGTCGCGGTGGGGGCACCTAGATCAAAAAGGCGGTAAGCACAAGCTCTCAAGCTAGAAAGCGTGCAAATAAGAGACACAAAAAAACACGAAACAAAGTAATGTGGTTAGTTAGACAGGAATTGGCTGTGTGAAATATTCTCACCGATAGCTGCACTCCCTTCGGAACTTCACTTGATACTGACGTGGCTATGATTTTACTGCTGAAGTGTTGCCATAGAGAATTGAACGTCAGAAAGAGAAAATGAAATTTTTTTTTTTTTTTTTGATTGGTGGCAACAAATCGTGACGGCTATGATGCTTTCCAAATGAATTTAAATTTTTAATCAAAAAGCGGCAGATTTTTATTTTGATAAACTTGAGCCTAGAATGGCGTGAAATATTCTGCGGTCGCCGGAAGGACGCCGAACAAGGCTTTTATGATGATGCTACTGAATTTAAAAGAAACTGACAAAAACTCGTGTAAACTGAATTTAAGTTGAAATTTAAACGAAACTAGAACACGTCACTGAATTTAAATAAAATTAGAGAGATTCTGCGGTCACCGGAAGGACGCCGAACAAGGCTTCTAAGATGATGCTACTGAATTTAAGAAAAAAAACTGAGACAAAAACTCGTAGAAAGTGAATATAAGTTGAAATTTGAACGATTCTAAACCACGGTCGCCGTGGGGGCACCTAGATCAAAAAGGCGGTAAACACAAGCTCTCAAGCTAGAAAGCGTTTAAATAAGAGACACAAAAAAACACGAAACAAAGTAATGTGGTTAGTTAGACAGGAATTGGCTGTGTGAAATATTCTCACCGATAGCTGCACTCCCTTCGGAACTTCACTTGATACTGACGTGGCTATGATTTTACTGTTGAAGTGTTGCCATAGAGAATTGAACGTCAGAAAGAGAAAATGAATTTTTTTTTTTTCGAGTGGTGGCAACAAATCGTGACGGCTATGATGCTTTCCAAATGAATTTAAATTTTTAATCAAAAAGCGGCAGATTTTTATTTTGATAAACTTGAGCCTAGAATGGCGTGAAATATTCTGCGGTCGCCGGAAGGACGCCGAACAAGGCTTTTATGATGATGCTACTGAATTTAAAAGAAACTGACAAAAACTCGTGTAAACTGAATTTAAGTTGAAATTTAAACGAAACTAGAACACGTCACTGAATTTAAATAAAATTAGAGAGATTCTGCGGTCACCGGAAGGACGCCGAACAAGGCTTCTAAGATGATGCTACTGAATTTAAGAAAAAAAACTGAGACAAAAACTCGTAGAAAGTGAATTTAAGTTGAAATTTGAACAATTCTAAACCACGGTCGCCGTGGGGGCACCTAGATCAAAAAGGCGGGAAACACAAGCTCTCAAGCTAGAAAGCGTTTAAATAAGAGACACAAAAAAACACGAAACAAAGTAATGTGGTTAGTTAGACAGGAATTGGCTGTGTGAAATATTCTCACCGATAGCAGCTGCACTCCCTTCGGAACTTCACTTGATACTGACGTGGCTATGATTTTACTGTTGAAGTGTTGCCATAGAGAATTGAACGTCAGAAAGAGAAAATGAATTTTTTTTTTTTTTCGAGTGGTGGCAACAAATCGTGACGGCTATGATGCTTTCCAAATTAATTTAAATTTTTAATCAAAAAGCGGCAGATTTTTATTTTCATAAACTTGAGCCTAGAATGGCGTGAAATATTCTGCGGTCGCCGGAAGGACGCCGAACAAGGCTTTTATGATGATGCTACTGAATTTAAAAGAAACTGACAAAAACTCGTGTAAAATGAATTTAAGTTGAAATTTAAACGAAACTAGAACACGTCACTGAATTTAAATAAAATTAGAGAGATTCTGCGGTCACCGGAACGACGCCGAACAAGGCTTCTAAGATGATGCTACTGAATTTAAGAAAAAAAACTGAGACAAAAACTCGTAGAAAGTGAATTTAAGTTGAAATTTGAACGATTCTAAACCACGGTCGCGGTGGGGGCACCTAGATCAAAAAGGCGGTAAGCACAAGCTCTCAAGCTAGAAAGCGTGCAAATAAGAGACACAAAAAAACACGAAACAAAGTAATGTGGTTAGTTAGACAGGAATTGGCTGTGTGAAATATTCTCACCGATAGCTGCACTCCCTTCGGAACTTCACTTGATACTGACGTGGCTATGATTTTACTGTTGAAGTGTTGCCATAGAGAATTGAACGTCAGAAAGAGAAAATGAATTTTTTTTTTTTTTTTTTGAGTGGTGGCAACAAATCGTGACGGCTATGATGCTTTCCAAATGAATTTAAATTTTTAATCAAAAAGCGGCAAATTTTTATTTTGATAAACTTGAGCCTAGAATGGCGTGAAATATTCTGCGGTCGCCGGAAGGACGCCGAACAAGGCTTTTATGATGATGCTACTGAATTTAAAAGAAACTGACAAAAACTCGTGTAAACTGAATTTAAGTTGAAATTTAAACGAAACTAGAACACGTCACTGAATTTAAATAAAATTAGAGAGATTCTGCGGTCACCGGAACGACGCCGAACAAGGCTTCTAAGATGATGCTACTGAATTTAAGAAAAAAAACTGAGACAAAAACTCGTAGAAAGTGAATTTAAGTTGAAATTTGAACGATTCTAAACCACGGTCGCCGTGGGGGCACCTAGATCAAAAAGGCGGTAAGTACAAGCTCTCAAGCTAGAAAGCGTGCAAATAAGAGACACAAAAAAACACGAAACAAAGTAATGTGGTTAGTTAGACAGGAATTGGCTGTGTGAAATATTCTCACCGATAGCTGCACTCCCTTCGGAACTTCACTTGATACTGACGTGGCTATGATTTTACTGTTGAAGTGTTGCCATAGAGAATTGAACGTCAGAAAGAGAAAATGAATTTTTTTTTTTTTTTTTGAGTGGTGGCAACAAATCGTGACGGCTATGATGCTTTCCAAATGAATTTAAATTTTTAATCAAAAAGCGGCAAATTTTTATTTTGATAAACTTGAGCCTAGAATGGCGTGAAATATTCTGCGGTCGCCGGAAAGACGCCGAACAAGGCTTTTATGATGATGCTACTGAATTTAAAAGAAACTGACAAAAACTCGTGTAAACTGAATTTAAGTTGAAATTTAAACGAAACTAGAACACGTCACTGAATTTAAATAAAATTAGAGAGATTCTGCGGTCACCGGAAGGACGCCGAACAAGGCTTCTAAGATGATGCTACTGAATTTAAAAAAAAAAACTGAGACAAAAACTCGTAGAATGTGAATTTAAGTTGAAATTTGAACGATTCTAAACCACGGTCGCCGTGGGGGCACCTAGATCAAAAAGGCGGTAAACACAAGCTCTCAAGCTAGAAAGCGTGCAAATAAGAGACACAAAAAAACACGAAACAAAGTAATGTGGTTAGTTAGACAGGAATTGGCTGTGTGAAATATTCTCACCGATAGCTGCACTCCCTTCGGAACTTCACTTGATACTGACGTGGCTATGATTTTACTGTTGAAGTGTTGCCATAGAGAATTGAACGTCAGAAAGAGAAAATGAATTTAATTTTTTTTTTTGAGTGGTGGCAACAAATCGTGACGGCTATGATGCTTTCCAAATGAATTTAAATTTTTAATCAAAAAGCGGCAGATTTTTATTTTGATAAACTTGAGCCTAGAATGGCGTGAAATATTCTGCGGTCGCCGGAAGGACGCCGAACAAGGCTTTTATGATGATGCTACTGAATTTAAAAGAAACTGACAAAAACTCGTGTAAACTGAATTTAAGTAGAAATTTAAACGAAACTAGAACACGTCACTGAATTTAAATAAAATTAGAGAGATTCTGCGGTCACCGGAAGGACGCCGAACAAGGCTTCTAAGATGATGCTACTGAATTTAAGAAAAAAAACTGAGACAAAAACTCGTAGAAAGTGAATTTAAGTTGAAATTTGAACAATTCTAAACCACGGTCGCCGTGGGGGCACCTAGATCAAAAAGGCGGGAAACACAAGCTCTCAAGCTAGAAAGCGTTTAAATAAGAGACACAAAAAAACACGAAACAAAGTAATGTGGTTAGTTAGACAGGAATTGGCTGTGTGAAATATTCTCACCGATAGCAGCTGCACTCCCTTCGGAACTTCACTTGATACTGACGTGGCTATGATTTTACTGTTGAAGTGTTGCCATAGAGAATTGAACGTCAGAAAGAGAAAATGAATTTTTTTTTTTTTTCGAGTGGTGGCAACAAATCGTGACGGCTATGATGCTTTCCAAATTAATTTAAATTTTTAATCAAAAAGCGGCAGATTTTTATTTTGATAAACTTGAGCCTAGAATGGCGTGAAATATTCTGCGGTCGCCGGAAGGACGCCGAACAAGGCTTTTATGATGATGCTACTGAATTTAAAAGAAACTGACAAAAACTCGTGTAAAATGAAATTAAGTTGAAATTTAAACGAAACTAGAACACGTCACTGAATTTAAATAAAATTAGAGAGATTCTGCGGTCACCGGAACGACGCCGAACAAGGCTTCTAAGATGATGCTACTGAATTTAAGAAAAAAAACTGAGACAAAAACTCGTAGAAAGTGAATTTAAGTTGAAATTTGAACAATTCTAAACCACGGTCGCCGTGGGGGCACCTAGATCAAAAAGGCGGGAAACACAAGCTCTCAAGCTAGAAAGCGTTTAAATAAGAGACACAAAAAAACACGAAACAAAGTAATGTTGTTAGTTAGACAGGAATTGGCTGTGTGAAATATTCTCACCGATAGCAGCTGCACTCCCTTCGGAACTTCACTTGATACTGACGTGGCTATGATTTTACTGTTGAAGTGTTGCCATAGAGAATTGAACGTCAGAAAGAGAAAATGAATTTTTTTTTTTTTCGAGTGGTGGCAACAAATCGTGACGGCTATGATGCTTTCCAAATTAATTTAAATTTTTAATCAAAAAGCGGCAGATTTTTATTTTGATAAACTTGAGCCTAGAATGGCGTGAAATATTCTGCGGTCGCCGGAAGGACGCCGAACAAGGCTTTTATGATGATGCTACTGAATTTAAAAGAAACTGACAAAAACTCGTGTAAACTGAATTTAAGTTGAAATTTAAACGAAACTAGAACACGTCACTGAATTTAAATAAAATTAGAGAGATTCTGCGGTCACCGGAAGGACGCCGAACAAGGCTTCTAAGATGATGCTACTGAATTTAAGAAAAAAAACTGAGACAAAAACTCGTAGAAAGTGAATTTAAGTTGAAATTTGAACGATTCTAAACCACGGTCGCCGTGGGGGCACCTAGATCAAAAAGGCGGTAAACACAAGCTCTCAAGCTAGAAAGCGTGCAAATAAGAGACACAAAAAAACACGAAACAAAGTAATGTGGTTAGTTAGACAGGAATTGGCTGTGTGAAATATTCTCACCGATAGCTGCACTCCCTTCGGAACTTCACTTGATACTGACGTGGCTATGATTTTACTGTTGAAGTGTTGCCATAGAGAATTGAACGTCAGAAAGAGAAAATGAATTTAATTTTTTTTTTTTGAGTGGTGGCAACAAATCGTGACGGCTATGATGCTTTCCAAATGAATTTAAATTTTTAATCAAAAAGCGGCAGATTTTTATTTTGATAAACTTGAGCCTAGAATGGCGTGAAATATTCTGCGGTCGCCGGAAGGACGCCGAACAAGGCTTTTATGATGATGCTACTGAATTTAAAAGAAACTGACAAAAACTCGTGTAAACTGAATTTAAGTAGAAATTTAAACGAAACTAGAACACGTCACTGAATTTAAATAAAATTAGAGAGATTCTGCGGTCACCGGAAGGACGCCGAACAAGGCTTCTAAGATGATGCTACTGAATTTAAGAAAAAAAACTGAGACAAAAACTCGTAGAAAGTGAATTTAAGTTGAAATTTGAACAATTCTAAACCACGGTCGCCGTGGGGGCACCTAGATCAAAAAGGCGGGAAACACAAGCTCTC
Source organism: Limnephilus marmoratus (assembly GCA_917880885.1). Classification (NCBI taxonomy): domain Eukaryota; kingdom Metazoa; phylum Arthropoda; class Insecta; order Trichoptera; family Limnephilidae; genus Limnephilus; species Limnephilus marmoratus. Next base: position 9,068 of record OU862910.1, on the reverse strand, counting down.
AAGCTAGAAAGCGTTTAAATAAGAGACACAAAAAAACACGAAACAAAGTAATGTGGTTAGTTAGACAGGAATTGGCTGTGTGAAATATTCTCACCGATAGCAGCTGCACTCCCTTCGGAACTTCACTTGATACTGACGTGGCTATGATTTTACTGTTGAAGTGTTGCCATAGAGAATTGAACGTCAGAAAGAGAAAATGAATTATTTTTTTTTTTCGAGTGGTGGCAACAAATCGTGACGGCTATGATGCTTTCCAAATTAATTTAAATTTTTAATCAAAAAGCGGCAGATTTTTATTTTGATAAACTTGAGCCTAGAATGGCGTGAAATATTCTGCGGTCGCCGGAAGGACGCCGAACAAGGCTTTTATGATGATGCTACTGAATTTAAAAGAAACTGACAAAAACTCGTGTAAAATGAATTTAAGTTGAAATTTAAACGAAACTAGAACACGTCACTGAATTTAAATAAAATTAGAGAGATTCTGCGGTCACCGGAACGACGCCGAACAAGGCTTCTAAGATGATGCTACTGAATTTAAGAAAAAAAACTGAGACAAAAACTCGTAGAAAGTGAATTTAAGTTGAAATTTGAACGATTCTAAACCACGGTCGCGGTGGGGGCACCTAGATCAAAAAGGCGGTAAGCACAAGCTCTCAAGCTAGAAAGCGTGCAAATAAGAGACACAAAAAAACACGAAACAAAGTAATGTGGTTAGTTAGACAGGAATTGGCTGTGTGAAATATTCTCACCGATAGCTGCACTCCCTTCGGAACTTCACTTGATACTGACGTGGCTATGATTTTACTGCTGAAGTGTTGCCATAGAGAATTGAACGTCAGAAAGAGAAAATGAATTTTTTTTTTTTTTTTTGAGTGGTGGCAACAAATCGTGACGGCTATGATGCTTTCCAAATGAATTTAAATTTTTAATCAAAAAGCGGCAGATTTTTATTTTGATAAACTTGAGCCTAGAATGGCGTGAAATATTCTGCGGTCGCCGGAAGGACGCCGAACAAGGCTTTTATGATGATGCTACTGAATTTAAAAGAAACTGACAAAAACTCGTGTAAACTGAATTTAAGTTGAAATTTAAACGAAACTAGAACACGTCACTGAATTTAAATAAAATTAGAGAGATTCTGCGGTCACCGGAAGGACGCCGAACAAGGCTTCTAAGATGATGCTACTGAATTTAAGAAAAAAAACTGAGACAAAAACTCGTAGAAAGTGAATTTAAGTTGAAATTTGAACGATTCTAAACCACGGTCGCCGTGGGGGCACCTAGATCAAAAAGGCGGTAAACACAAGCTCTCAAGCTAGAAAGCGTTTAAATAAGAGACACAAAAAAACACGAAACAAAGTAATGTGGTTAGTTAGACAGGAATTGACTGTGTGAAATATTCTCACCGATAGCTGCACTCCCTTCGGAACTTCACTTGATACTGACGTGGCTATGATTTTACTGTTGAAGTGTTGCCATAGAGAATTGAACGTCAGAAAGAGAAAATGAATTTTTTTTTTTTTTCGAGTGGTGGCAACAAATCGTGACGGCTATGATGCTTTCCAAATGAATTTAAATTTTTAATCAAAAAGCGGCAGATTTTTATTTTGATAAACTTGAGCCTAGAATGGCGTGAAATATTCTGCGGTCGCCGGAAGGACGCCGAACAAGGCTTTTATGATGATGCTACTGAATTTAAAAGAAACTGACAAAAACTCGTGTAAACTGAATTTAAGTTGAAATTTAAACGAAACTAGAACACGTCACTGAATTTAAATAAAATTAGAGAGATTCTGCGGTCACCGGAAGGACGCCGAACAAGGCTTCTAAGATGATGCTACTGAATTTAAGAAAAAAAACTGAGACAAAAACTCGTAGAAAGTGAATTTAAGTTGAAATTTGAACAATTCTAAACCACGGTCGCCGTGGGGGCACCTAGATCAAAAAGGCGGGAAACACAAGCTCTCAAGCTAGAAAGCGTTTAAATAAGAGACACAAAAAAACACGAAACAAAGTAATGTGGTTAGTTAGACAGGAATTGGCTGTGTGAAATATTCTCACCGATAGCAGCTGCACTCCCTTCGGAACTTCACTTGATACTGACGTGGCTATGATTTTACTGTTGAAGTGTTGCCATAGAGAATTGAACGTCAGAAAGAGAAAATGAATTTTTTTTTTTTTCGAGTGGTGGCAACAAATCGTGACGGCTATGATGCTTTCCAAATTAATTTAAATTTTTAATCAAAAAGCGGCAGATTTTTATTTTGATAAACTTGAGCCTAGAATGGCGTGAAATATTCTGCGGTCGCCGGAAGGACGCCGAACAAGGCTTTTATGATGATGCTACTGAATTTAAAAGAAACTGACAAAAACTCGTGTAAAATGAATTTAAGTTGAAATTTAAACGAAACTAGAACACGTCACTGAATTTAAATAAAATTAGAGAGATTCTGCGGTCACCGGAACGACGCCGAACAAGGCTTCTAAGATGATGCTACTGAATTTAAGAAAAAAAACTGAGACAAAAACTCGTAGAAAGTGAATTTAAGTTGAAATTTGAACGATTCTAAACCACGGTCGCGGTGGGGGCACCTAGATCAAAAAGGCGGTAAGCACAAGCTCTCAAGCTAGAAAGCGTGCAAATAAGAGACACAAAAAAACACGAAACAAAGTAATGTGGTTAGTTAGACAGGAATTGGCTGTGTGAAATATTCTCACCGATAGCTGCACTCCCTTCGGAACTTCACTTGATACTGACGTGGCTATGATTTTACTGTTGAAGTGTTGCCATAGAGAATTGAACGTCAGAAAGAGAAAATGAATTAAATTTTTTTTTTTGAGTGGTGGCAACAAATCGTAACGGCTATGATGCTTTCCAAATGAATTTAAATTTTTAATCAAAAAGCGGCAGATTTTTATTTTGATAAACTTGAGCCTAGAATGGCGTGAAATATTCTGCGGTCGCCGGAAGGACGCCGAACAAGGCTTTTATGATGATGCTACTGAATTTAAAAGAAACTGACAAAAACTCGTGTAAACTGAATTTAAGTTGAAATTTAAACGAAACTAGAACACGTCACTGAATTTAAATAAAATTAGAGAGATTCTGCGGTCACCGGAACGACGCCGAACAAGGCTTCTAAGATGATGCTACTGAATTTAAGAAAAAAAACTGAGACAAAAACTCGTAGAAAGTGAATTTAAGTTGAAATTTGAACGATTCTAAACCACGGTCGCGGTGGGGGCACCTAGATCAAAAAGGCGGTAAGTACAAGCTCTCAAGCTAGAAAGCGTGCAAATAAGAGACACAAAAAAACACGAAACAAAGTAATGTGGTTAGTTAGACAGGAATTGGCTGTGTGAAATATTCTCACCGATAGCTGCACTCCCTTCGGAACTTCACTTGATACTGACGTGGCTATGATTTTACTGTTGAAGTGTTGCCATAGAGAATTGAACGTCAGAAAGAGAAAATGAATTTTTTTTTTTTTTTTTGAGTGGTGGCAACAAATCGTGACGGCTATGATGCTTTCCAAATGAATTTAAATTTTTAATCAAAAAGCGGCAAATTTTTATTTTGATAAACTTGAGCCTAGAATGGCGTGAAATATTCTGCGGTCGCCGGAAAGACGCCGAACAAGGCTTTTATGATGATGCTACTGAATTTAAAAGAAACTGACAAAAACTCGTGTAAACTGAATTTAAGTTGAAATTTAAACGAAACTAGAACACGTCACTGAATTTAAATAAAATTAGAGAGATTCTGCGGTCACCGGATGGACGCCGAACAAGGCTTCTAAGATGATGCTACTGAATTTAAAAAAAAAAAACTGAGACAAAAACTCGTAGAAAGTGAATTTAAGTTGAAATTTGAACGATTCTAAACCACGGTCGCCGTGGGGGCACCTAGATCAAAAAGGCGGTAAACACAAGCTCTCAAGCTAGAAAGCGTGCAAATAAGAGACACAAAAAAACACGAAACAAAGTAATGTGGTTAGTTAGACAGGAATTGGCTGTGTGAAATATTCTCACCGATAGCTGCACTCCCTTCGGAACTTCACTTGATACTGACGTGGCTATGATTTTACTGTTGAAGTGTTGCCATAGAGAATTGAACGTCAGAAAGAGAAAATGAATTTAATTTTTTTTTTGAGTGGTGGCAACAAATCGTGACGGCTATGATGCTTTCCAAATGAATTTAAATTTTTAATCAAAAAGCGGCAGATTTTTATTTTGATAAACTTGAGCCTAGAATGGCGTGAAATATTCTGCGGTCGCCGGAAGGACGCCGAACAAGGCTTTTATGATGATGCTACTGAATTTAAAAGAAACTGACAAAAACTCGTGTAAACTGAATTTAAGTAGAAATTTAAACGAAACTAGAACACGTCACTGAATTTAAATAAAATTAGAGAGGATTCTGCGGTCACCGGAAGGACGCCGAACAAGGCTTCTAAGATGATGCTACTGAATTTAAGAAAAAAAACTGAGACAAAAACTCGTAGAAAGTGAATTTAAGTTGAAATTTGAACAATTCTAAACCACGGTCGCCGTGGGGGCACCTAGATCAAAAAGGCGGGAAACACAAGCTCTCAAGCTAGAAAGCGTTTAAATAAGAGACACAAAAAAACACGAAACAAAGTAATGTTGTTAGTTAGACAGGAATTGGCTGTGTGAAATATTCTCACCGATAGCAGCTGCACTCCCTTCGGAACTTCACTTGATACTGACGTGGCTATGATTTTACTGTTGAAGTGTTGCCATAGAGAATTGAACGTCAGAAAGAGAAAATGAATTTTTTTTTTTTTCGAGTGGTGGCAACAAATCGTGACGGCTATGATGCTTTCCAAATTAATTTAAATTTTTAATCAAAAAGCGGCAGATTTTTATTTTGATAAACTTGAGCCTAGAATGGCGTGAAATATTCTGCGGTCGCCGGAAGGACGCCGAACAAGGCTTTTATGATGATGCTACTGAATTTAAAAGAAACTGACAAAAACTCGTGTAAAATGAATTTAAGTTGAAATTTAAACGAAACTAGAACACGTCACTGAATTTAAATAAAATTAGAGAGATTCTGCGGTCACCGGAACGACGCCGAACAAGGCTTCTAAGATGATGCTACTGAATTTAAGAAAAAAAACTGAGACAAAAACTCGTAGAAAGTGAATTTAAGTTGAAATTTGAACGATTCTAAACCACGGTCGCGGTGGGGGCACCTAGATCAAAAAGGCGGTAAGCACAAGCTCTCAAGCTAGAAAGCGTGCAAATAAGAGACACAAAAAACACGAAACAAAGTAATGTGGTTAGTTAGACAGGAATTGGCTGTGTGAAATATTCTCACCGATAGCAGCACTCCCCTCGGAACTTCACTTGATACTGACGTGGCTATGATTTTACTGCTGAAGTGTTGCCATAGAGAATTGAACGTCAGAAAGAGAAAATGAATTTTTTTTTTTTTTTTGAGTGGTGGCAACAAATCGTGACGGCTATGATGCTTTCCAAATGAATTTAAATTTTTAATCAAAAAGCGGCAGATTTTTATTTTGATAAACTTGAGCCTAGAATGGCGTGAAATATTCTGCGGTCGCCGGAAGGACGCCGAACAAGGCTTTTATGATGATGCTACTGAATTTAAAAGAAACTGACAAAAACTCGTGTAAACTGAATTTAAGTTGAAATTTAAACGAAACTAGAACACGTCACTGAATTTAAATAAAATTAGAGAGATTCTGCGGTCACCGAACGACGCCGAACAAGGCTTCTAAGATGATGCTACTGAATTTAAGAAAAAAAACTGAGACAAAAACTCGTAGAAAGTGAATTTAAGTTGAAATTTGAACGATTCTAAACCACGGTCGCGGTGGGGGCACCTAGAATCAAAAAGGCGGTAAGTACAAGCTCTCAAGCTAGAAAGCGTGCAAATAAGAGACACAAAAAAACACGAAACAAAGTAATGTGGTTAGTTAGACAGGAATTGGCTGTGTGAAATATTCTCACCGATAGCTGCACTCCCTTCGGAACTTCACTTGATACTGACGTGGCTATGATTTTACTGTTGAAGTGTTGCCATAGAGAATTGAAACGTCAGAAAGAGAAAATGAATTTTTTTTTTTTTTTTTGAGTGGTGGCAACAAATCGTGACGGCTATGATGCTTTCCAAATGAATTTAAATTTTTAATCAAAAAGCGGCAAATTTTTATTTTGATAAACTTGAGCCTAGAATGGCGTGAAATATTCTGCGGTCGCCGGAAAGACGCCGAACAAGGCTTTTATGATGATGCTACTGAATTTAAAAGAAACTGACAAAAACTCGTGTAAACTGAATTTAAGTTGAAATTTAAACGAAACTAGAACACGTCCACTGAATTTAAATAAAATTAGAGAGATTCTGCGGTCACCGGAAGGACGCCGAACAAGGCTTCTAAGATGATGCTACTGAATTTAAAAAAAAAAACTGAGACAAAAACTCGTAGAAAGTGAATTTAAGTTGAAATTTGAACGATTCTAAACCCACGGTCGCCGTGGGGGCACCTAGATCAAAAAGGCGGTAAACACAAGCTCTCAAGCTAGAAAGCGTGCAAATAAGAGGACACAAAAAAAACACGAAACAAAGTTAATGTGGTTAGTTAGACAGGAATTGGCTGTGTGAAATATTCTCACCGATAGCTGCACTCCCTTCGGAACTTCACTTGATACTGACGTGGCTATGATTTTACTGTTGAAGTGTTGCCATAGAGAATTGAACGTCAGAAAGAGAAAATGAATTTAATTTTTTTTTTTGAGTGGTGGCAACAAATCGTGACGGCTATGATGCTTTCCAAATGAATTTAAATTTTTAATCAAAAAGCGGCAGATTTTTATTTTGATAAACTTGAGCCTAGAATTGGCGTGAAAATATTCTGCGGTCGCGCGGAGGACGCCGAACAAGGCTTTTATGATGATGCTACTGAATTTAAAAGAAACTGACAAAAACTCGTGTAAACTGAATTTAGTAGAAATTTAAACGAAACTAGAACACGTCACTGAATTTAAATAAAATTAGAGAGATTCTGCGGTCACCGGAAGGACGCCGAACAGGCTTCTAAGATGATGCTACTGAATTTAAGAAAAAAAACTGAGACAAAAACTCGTAGAAAGTGAATTTAAGGTTGAAATTTGAACAATTCTAAACCACGGTCGCCGTGGGGGCACCTAGATCAAAAAGGCGGGAAACACAAGCTCTCAAGCTAGAAAGCGTTTAAATAAGAAGACACAAAAAAACACGAAACAAAGTAATGTTGTTAGTTAGACAGGAATTGGCTGTGTGAAATATTCTCACCGATAGCAGCTGCACTCCTCTTCGGAACTTCACTTGATACTGACGTGGCTATGATTTTACTGTTGAAGTGTTGCCATAGAGAATTGAACGTCAGAAGAGAAAATGAATTTTTTTTTTTTTCGAGTGGTGGCAACAAATCGTGACGGCTATGATGCTTTCCAAATTAATTTAAATTTTAATCAAAAAGCGGCAGATTTTTATTTGATAAACTTGAGCCTAGAATGGCGTGAAATATTCTGCGGTCGCCGGAAGGGACGCCGAACAAGGCTTTTATGATGATGCTACTGAATTAAAAGAAACTGACAAAAACTCGTGTAAAATGAATTTAAGTTGAAATTTAAACGAAACTAGAACACGTCACTGAATTTAAATAAAATTAGAGAGATTCTGCGGTCACCGGAACGACGCCGAACAAGGCTTCTAAGATGATGCTACTGAATTTAAGAAAAAAAACTGAGACAAAAAACTCGTAGAAAGTGAATTTAAGTTGAAATTTGAACGATTCTAAACCACGGTCGCGGTGGGGGCACCCTAGATCAAAAAGGCGGTAAGCACAAGCTCTCAAGCTAGAAAGCGTGCAAATAAGAGACACAAAAAAACAACGAAACAAAGTAATGTGGTTAGTTAGACAGGAATTGGCTGTGTGAAATATTCTCACCGATAGCAGCACTCCCTTCGGAAACTTCACTTGATACTGACGTGGCTATGATTTTACTGCTGAAGTGTTGCCATAGAGAATTGAACGTCAGAAAGAGAAATGAATTTTTTTTTTTTTTTTTGAGTGGTGGCAACAAATCGTGACGGCTATGATGCTTTCCAAATGAATTTAAATTTTTAATCAAAAAGCGGCAGATTTTTATTTTGATAAAACTTGAGCCTAGAATGGCGTGAAATATTCTGCGGTCGCCGGAAGGACGCCGAACAAGGCTTTTATGATGATGCTACTGAATTTAAAAGAAACTGACCCCCCCAAAAACTCGTGTAAAATGAATTTAAGTTGAAATTTAAACGAAACTAGAACACGTCACTGAATTTAAATAAATTAGAGAGATTCTGCGGTCACCGGAACGACGCCGAACAAGGCTTCTAAGATGATGCTACTGAATTTAAGAAAAAAAACTGAGACAAAAACTCGTAGAAAGTGAATTTAAGTTGAAATTTGAACGATTCTAAACCACGGTCGCGGTGGGGGCACCTAGATCAAAAAGGCGGTAAGCACAAGCTCTCAAGCTAGAAAGCGTGCAAATAAGAGACACAAAAAAAACACGAAACAAAGTAATGTGGTTAGTTAGACAGGAATTGGCTGTGTGAAATATTCTCACCGATAGCAGCACTCCTTCGGAACTTCACTTGATACTGACGTGGCTATGATTTTAACTGCTGAAGTGTTGCCATAGAGAATTGAACGTCAGAAAGAGAAAATGAATTTTTTTTTTTTTTGAGTGGTGGCAACAAATCGTGACGGCTATGATGCTTTCCAAATGAATTTAAATTTTTAATCAAAAAGCGGCAGATTTTTATTTTGATAAACTTGAGCCTAGAATGGACGTGAAATATTCTGCGGTCGCCGGAAGGACGCCGAACAAGGCTTTTATGATGATGCTACTGATTTAAAAGAAACTGACAAAAACTCGTGTAAACTGAATTTAAGTTGAAATTTAAACGAAACTAGAACACGTCACTGAATTTAAATAAAATTAGAGAGATTCTGCGGTCACCGGAAGGACGCCGAACAAGGCTTCTA